>JAKSZT010054458.1:6047278-6224189 GCA_026826555.1 Tolypeutes matacus
TATATATATATATATATATATATATATATATAGTGCATTGTGCCTTCATCACCATAAGATCTGTTATCTTTTATGTATGTTGACAGCTTATTCTGTATGTTCCCCAGGGTCTTTTTGTTTTTTCACTTTATTTTCCAAGAAGCTTTAGGTTACAGAAAAGTCATATAGAAAATATAGAGGATTTTCATACACCCCATTCCCTCTCCCCTACGTCTTAACCTACAAAAAACATTCTACGTGAGTATGGTACATTTGTTACAATTTATGAACAAATATTGAAGCATTGCTACTAACCATGGTCATGGTTATGGTTTACCTTTTAAACTGTATAATTTTATAGGTGCTGACAAAATGTATACTGGCCTGTATCTATCATTGTAAGATCATGCAGAACAACTCCAATGCCCGAAAGATGCCCCATATTCCACCTGTTCCTCCCTCCGCCTCCCTTCAGAACTTATGGCAATGACTAAGCTTCAATTTTTGAATATTAAGGTTAATAGTTAGCTTCTTGAGGAAATGCAAAAATATCTTTCATAATGGCTATACCATTCTACATTCCCACCAGCAATGGATGAGTGTTCCCATTCCTCCACATCCTCTCCAACACTTGCAATTTTCTCTTTTTTTAAAATAGCCATCAGTCAAATAGGTGATATCTCACTGTAGTATTGATTTGCATTTCCTTAATAGTGATGTAGCATATCTTTTTGTGTGCTTTTTAACCATTTGTATTTCATCTTTGGAAAAGTAGTCTCTTGCCCATTTTTAAAAGTGATTGTTCATCTTTTTATTTTTGAGATGCGGGATTTCTTTATATATGCAGGATATTAGGCCCTTATTGGATAAATGGTTACCAAATATTTTCTCCCATTGAGTAGGCTGCCTTCTCACTTTCACACCTTTGAAGTGCAAAAGTTTTTAATATTGAGGAAGTCCCATTTTTCTATTTTTCTTTGGTTACTGGTGCTTTGGATGTAAACTCCATGATACCATTTCCTACTACAAGATCTTGTAGATACTTCCCTACATCATCTTCTAGGAGATGTGTGTTCTTGGCTCTTATATTTATATCTTTGATACATCCTGAATTAATTTTGGTATAGGGCATGAGATGCTGTTCCTCTTTCATTCTTTTGGCTGTGGACATTTAGTCTCCTAACACCATTTGTTGATAGGCCATTCTGTACCAGGTGAGTGTGCTTGGGTGGTCTTGTTGAATATCAATTGTCTGCATGTCTAAGGATGTATATCAGAACTTTCAGTTAGGTTCCATTGATCAGTATGTCAATCCTTGTGCCAGTACCATGCAATTTTGACCATTCTAAATTTGTAGTACACTTTAAAGCCAGGAAGCTTGATTCCTCCATTTCTGTTTTTCTTTTAGAATATGTTTTTGTTTATTTAACACCCTTTGTTATTCCAAATAAATTTCATAATTGGCTTTTCCAATCTGGTAAAAAATGGTGTTGTAGTTTTTATTGGGATTGCATTAAATCTATAAATCAATTTGTGTAGGACATACATCTTAATGTTTAGTCTTCCAATCCATGAACATCGAATAGTTTTCTATTTATTTAGGTCTTCTTTGATTTCTTTTAACAATGTTGTGAAGTTATTTTGCATAGAATTCCTTTACATTTTTGGTTATGTTTGTTCCTAGATACTTTATTTATTCCTAGATATTTGATTCTTTTAGTTGCTATGGTAAAAGGAATTGTTTTCTTGATTTCCCCCTCAGATTGCTCATTATAACAGTACAGAAAATGCTACTGATTTTCTCATGCTGATCTTATGTCTTGTCACTTAACTGAACTCATTTATCACCTCTAGAAGCTTTATTGTAAAATTTGGGGGCGGGGGTGCTTTCTATCTATAGGATCATGTTATCTGCAAATAATAAAATTTTTACTTCTTCCTTTCCAATTTGTATGCCTTCAACATTTTTTTCTTGCCTAGGTTCTTGAGCAAGTTACTTCTAACATAATTTTAAATAAGAGCTGTGACAGTGAGCATCCTTGTCATTTTCCAGATCTTAGATCTTTAGAATTTCACAATTGATTATGATGTTAGCTGTGGCTTTTTCAAATAGACCTTTTGTCATGTTAAGGAAGTTTCCTTATATTCTTATTTTTGAACTGTTTTCATCAAAAAACGATGCTGTGTTTTATAAAATGCTTTTTCTGCATCAATAAAGATGATCATGTGATTTTTTTCTTTCAGTCTGTCAATATGGCGTATTAAATTGATTGATTTCTTATGTTGAACTATTCTTGCATATCAGGGATAAAACTCAGTTAAGCATTGTGTATACATCATTTGATGTGTTGTTGAATATGATTAGCAAGTATTTTGTTGAGAATTTTAGTATCCAGATTCATTAGAATGATTGGTCTTTTCTGGTAGCATCTTTATGTGGCTTTGGTATTAGGGTGACATTGGCATCATAGAATGAATTAGTTAATATTCTCACCACTTCTATTTTTTGGAAGAGTTTAGGCAGAATTGCTGTTAGTTCTTTCCAGAATGATTGGTAGAATTCACCTGTGAAGCCATCTGGTCCTGAGATTTTCTTAGTTGGGAGCTTTATGATGACTAATTCAATCTTGTCATTTGTGATTGGTCTATTGAGTACATCAATTTCTTTTTTTCTAGAAATTTGTGAGTTTCCATCTTGTTGGCATACAATTTTTCAAAGTATCCTTTTACAATACTCTTTCTTTCTATGGGATCAGTAGTGATATTCTTTCTCTCATTTTTTATTTTATTTATTTGCATCTTCTGACTTTTTTTCTTTGTTAGTCTAGCTAAGAGTTTGTTGATTTTATTAATCTTCTCAAAGAACTAGCTTTGGTTTTGGTAAATTTTTCTTGTGTTTTTAAAATTTTCAATTTCATTTAGTTCTCCTCTACTATTTGTTACTTCCATTTTTCTGCTTCTTTGGGGATTAGTTTCTTATCCTTTTTCTAGTTTCTCCAGATGCTCAGTTAGGTCATTGATTTTAGCTCTTCTTTTTTTAATATAAGCATTATGGTTATAAATTTCCCTCTCAGCACTGCTTTTACTGCATCCCATAGGTTTTGACATATTGTATTTCATTTTCCTGCATTTCAAGGTAGTTACTGATTTCTTTTGTGATTTCCTTCTTGAGCCACTGATTGTCTAAGAGTGTGTTGTTTAAATTTCATGTTTTTGTGTCTATTCTGGTTTCTTATTAATTTCTAGCTTTGTTCTGTGGTGGTCAGAAACATTATTTTGTATAATATCAATTTTGCTAAATTCATTGGGTCTTTTTCTGTAACCTATCATCTAGTCTCTCCTAGAAAATGACTAACATGCATTTGAGTTGATTGTGTAGCCTGAAGTATTTGTGTGTAATGTTCTATAAATGTATATTAGGTTTAGATCTTCTAACATATTTTTCAAGGTCTCAATTTCTTTATTAACCATCTGTCAAGATGTTCTAACGGTGAAAATAGAGTATTAAATTCCTCCTCTATAATTGTAGTACATCTATTTCTCCTGGTTAGGTGGATAAATGTTTATGATTATTTTTTCTTCTTGAAAGATTACCCCTTTTATTAATATATAGTGTCCTTCTTTGTCTCTTATAACAGTTTTGCAAGTAAAATCATTTTCCAACCATTCACTTGCAACCTCCTTGTGACCCTGTGTCCAAAGAGAGTTTCTCGTAAACAACAAATAGATGGGTCATAGTTCCTTATCCATTCTATAAATCTTTGTTTTTTGATTGCAGAGTTTAATACATTAACATTCAATGTTATTATTGTCAAGGAGTACTTACATTAGTAATTTTTTAAAATTTAGATTTATATATGTCATGATTTGTTTTCATTTTTCATTTTGTCTTTTTAGTTATTCTTACTAAAAATCTTCCTTTCCACACCCTCTTCCAACTCTTCCTCCTTTTTTTGTCCTTTCAAACTCCCTTTATTATTTTTTGAAGGGCAAGTTTCTTGTTAACAAATTCTCTTAATTTCTGTTTATCAGACATTATTTCCTCCAAAACTCCTTCTGCCTTCCTTTCTATTCTCTTTTTCCTCTGGGATGCCTATAATGCATATGTTTGTGAACTTCATGTCATCATTTATTTCCCTGAGTCCCTGCTGAATTTTTTATGTCTTTTTTTATCTATCTATCTTATTATCTGTGTGATATGTGAAGCAAGAGTTTAACCACTGAGCTAAACCTGCTTCACTAATTAGGTTAGGCTTGTCATCTGCCTCATGTAAAACCTCTTTTAAACAATAACCAAAAAATTATAAAAACTCTTTTAAACACACATCATGGGAAGGAGAGCAGAGTAGAAGGTCATCCACATACTGTAAAAGCCTGACTCCCATGAAAGAGAGGTCAGATAAGTCATAACGAAGAATTTGGGAACAATAGGAAGGGAATTCCATGTATCCTTGAAGGAGTACAGTCCAGGTATATTGACGATTATCCCAGGGAAGGCAAAAAGTTATTGGCTTCTGGGGGAGAAGAATACACTACAGAGATTGATCCAAAGGGAAAAGTTAGATTCCAGAGGGATAAAGTTAAGAAGGTTGATTGGGTTGAGCACAATGGGAACTTGGGGAATTAGATTGGAGGTAATAGCTTCTGAGATCATAGACAAGCCCTCATCTGTGGCCATTAGGCTTTTGAACAGCGAAAAGACAGGTATTACAGGAACTAGTACAGGGAACGATAAGACCTTTTGAGAGAATATTTTGCATGATTTGTTTGGCCCCTTTGATAGCCAATGATCTGAGAAGGCATTGGGGAAGGAAGGAAAGGGGATTTATTGGGATTAATTTGTACCATGTTGGGGGAGCACTTGATATTTTTCAACTATCAGCAGATTCAAGGACCACAGTTTAGATGGGGCAGAGAGGAGGGCATCTGGTGGTGGGGACATGTGGGCTGATGTTTGCACACACATGAGGGGATATGAGAATGAACTGTGAGATTATTAGAGGTAGTTAGGGCAATTTGGCCTTTAGGTTGAAACTCAATGGATGCATGAAATCAGGACAGAAAGGCACAGTCAAGGAGGCAGGCAGATGTTAGAGTTAGGAGAGAGTAAAAAAGGATGAGTCCCTGTAAGTCCTCCAAGTATAAAGGTGAGGGGTTGGGCAACAGGTACAGAGAAATTGTGATTGGCAATCCCCACTATAGTAATGGTTTGTGTATTCCAAGTGAGCTTGCAGTGCAACAGAGTGGGGTTTAGGATGGATAGAGTAGCCCCAAAGTCTATGAGGATAGAAAAAGGATATCCACAAACAGCTATTGGAACATCTCCAAAAGATGTAACGGAGACTGTACTGATTTGGTAGACCCCTATTTCCCTGAAGCACATTCATGCAGCATGGTTCGATATAAGGAGAGTTAGGAGGTGGGGTGACTTTGGGATTTTTGACAGTAGGTGAGGACCACAAAGTGTTCATAAGTTTGATTCTTTTGGGGCATTCATTTTTCCATTGCCTGGGACATTTGCAATAGTGGCAGAAGCCTACCATGGGGCAGATGGCTCCTTGGTTTTCTAAGGTGGATACACGGACATCTGCAGATTTTCATTTGTTTGGCATGTAGTTGGCTTAGTTACAAATTTAGAACCTTATTTCTCTTTTCTTTATGCTCCATTCTAAGAGAGTTTTTAAATATGGCTGTGGTTTAGAGCAAAGTTGGGCTGTCTGAGGTCTGCCAGTCAAGAACATTATGCATGACTAGAGTGGAGACTTCAGGGTAGATTCTTTCAAGTAGTATAGAATAGTAATTAATTAGGGCTTCAGGATGGTTGTGAGTTAGCCTAGAATTGGCATTATAACTTTCAGTAAAATTATAATTTTAGGAGCAAAATTCATAGATATAGTCTCCCTCTTTTTAATTTCTTGGGCCTTTGAAAGGTCAATGTGTTGGGGGAAGACACTTTTTATGGCACTGAGAAGGGCATCTGAAATTTAGAGCCATTTCCCAATGCTCTTTGTGTGTCTAGTTGTAATTAATGTAAGATTTAAAGTCTAGCATGCCTGCAGAAGCAAATGTATGTTCATGGTGTCCTCACCCTATGGCTAACTGTGCTACTTGGAAAAGATGAGGGATTCCTGGCTTATACATGAGGAAAATAATTTCACATTCGTGTCACAAAGGCACAGAAACTTACCAGGGATTGTGGAGACTCTTGATAAAAGCAGCAAATTTTCTCTGAGTAGAAGAAACAAAGAGATATTGGAGAAGAGTGGAATTGCCTCCAGTTAATTTTCTATTGTACAATACTTAATTTAAAGGAAAATATTGTAGCTGGTTTGGGAGTGTTAGTGTCATAAGGTCATAACTGAGCTGGTGTGGGAAAATGCTGGGATATAGGAAGGGGTAGGTAAAGAGGTCTGGGTGGCATGGAAAAAGAAGGAACTAAAGTAGGAGCAGAAGCAGCAAAGGCACTAGCGAGAGCAGATTTTACTTTCAGTTTGCTGACCTAAATCATGGGTCTGTGTTTTTAAGTTTTTCAACGTTTCTTTAACTGATTTCAATTGAGCCATATGTTCCTTTTCAGTGGTCTTTAATAAATATTTGTTAAAAACATCCCATTCAGTAAACTTAGTTTTAAATTTGAGGTTATTAGGTTTTTCCCTAAGATAATTATGTTTGGTTCAATCAAAACAGCCCCACTGTGGCCATGTAAATGTAAGTTTATCAGAGGTTAACATAACCCATTAACTAAGATAGTTGCAACTGTTGATGGCAGAATTCTTATACATATAATAATCAGTCATTCAGATAGAAAGTTCAATTAATGGGGCCTCAGTTCACCATTTATTACCCATTACGCCATGAATAATAAAACAAAGAGAGTCAACAAACCAGAGAGCTCTTACCTAGCAGATCAGTAATGAATTTGCAAAGGCCTTATCAACATACCTGCTTAACAAAACAGATTTTGACCACAACCAAAAAAATGACTGAAGTGTTGAACGCAGAACTATGTGATTATACCAAATACCATTCCAGTGATTGTATAATTTGGATGGATTATGCTTTATAAATATGAAGAACAAAACTGATATAAAAGCAAAATAAAAACCAAAAAAGATGGAAAAAAAAAAAACATGGGAGATCGAAGATCTGAGTTGGAGCTTTCAAATCATTTCTCCAATGGCTCTGGAAAGGACAGAGCTCAATGGTCTCTTTCAGGTACCATGTTCATCACTAAGGCTGTAACACATGTCTTGATAGGATCCCACTTCTGACACCAGTAATGTTATTACAAGAAATAAGTAGGAGACCTTCTTCAAAGCAAGAAGGGAGTTTTATTGAGGTTTTATTGAGCAAAAGCAGCATTCATTGGAGCAGCACCAAATGAGGGTTTCTGCTGTTCAAAGGGTTAAGCTCTAAAAGCAGTTTATATGGCTGTTCAGAAAAGGGGCGAAGAGGAAGGCCTATGGGCTAATTAGTGTGAAGTGTCCTTGGGCAATGACAGTAAATCAGTAAACCAAAGGAGGAGGATGTATATGTAAGTAAAGAACATTTGGTGGGACATTTGGTGGGACTGTTAACAGGCTTTCTGGTGCTAGCCTTAACTTAATTGCTATAGTTCTTTTACTCGAGGATCAGGGGTTTTTATTGCTACAGCAAAGGATTATTATTATGTCAGCTTAGGTAAGTTGGCCTCTTTTCCTTCTTCATAGATCCTTGAATAAAATGGGAGCTGAAGCAAATCAAAGTAGTTAGTGAAGTCATTTATCATTCCATTTTTACACTTTCAATTACCATTGATTTACAATTAAAATTTTCAAAACTTTGTTAATTCTTTCCTCTCATTTAAATAAACAACTCTTAAGAAGAACATTACCCTGACAAAATAAAATAAAAGCAAAGAAAGGAAAAGAAGAGAAATACTAACTTGTTATATACAAGGTATAAAATCATATTAACCACACCAAATTCTAAAATTGAACATACTAAAGTATTTGTTCATAATTTGGCAAATTACACTAGGAAAATAAGAGAGGAAATTTAAAATAGGCTTAAGAATATATGAAAACCCCATTTATGAGAGAAACAAATAGTGAACAACATTGAGGAAGTAATGAATGCCAATGGGGAAGGGCTATGAATATGGAATAAATATTTTCCATGTTATGTGCATATTTCCTGATTTCTAGACATCCTGCGTAGATGTGATATTGTGTGGGAACAAATGGAATTGCAAGCACTCTACTCTAACAGAAACTCTCCACTAGTCCTTCTCTAAAACTTTCACTCCCATGGCTCTTTTTATCATGGATGAATTTGTGAGTGTCCTGGTATCAAACAGACTGATTGAGCACTAAGCCAGCTGAGTTTGGTTGTTGTTTTAGTTTCCTAGCACCTAAAAAATACTATACAATAAGTTGCCTTTAGCAATGAGAATTTATTGGCTCATGATTCTTAGGATAGAAGAATTCCAAAATTGAGGTGTCAGCAAATTGGTGTTTTCTCCCAGAAGACTTTGGCCTTCTGGGGCTTGCTGCCGCCGATCCTTGTTTTTTGGTTTTTCCATCAACTGGCAGTATCTTCTCCTTTCTAATACAGATCCCATGATCCAATTCCTGGCTGCTTCTCATGAATCCTTTCCTCTATGCCTGAATTACAGTGTGTTTATAAAAGACTCCAGTAAACCAGATTAAACCCCAAGTGCATACAGTTGAGCCGCACATTAACTGAAGTAACATCTTGAACAGATCTTATTTACACTGTGTTTGCACCCAACAGAATGTGGTAAAAGACCAAGAACATGTCAAAACTTGGGTACAGAATTTAATCCACCAAAGTTATCTATATTACTAAATAGCTTGGTAAAGCTGAATATTAAAAAAAGTATATGTCTCTGGATAGTGCAACCTCTTCTGCTGGTAGTGTAAGCCTGCAGACTAATGCTAGGAATAAAGACTGTCTTGATGGACTGAAGGCAAAACACTCAATCCCAGTCAGCTAGATTACCAATCAGGTAATCCAAGATTGTTGACCAAGAGCCATTGTTTTCACAATGCTTTTTGACATATTCAGAAAGAAATAGCAGAAAGTTTGAAAACTGGAAGAAATTTATGATGAACATCACTAGCATGTCTTAATACAGAAAATATATAAACATATATAGAAAAAGACAAGTAATCCACTAGTAAACATAAAAAGATTTGAGGAAAAAGAAGCTATATCTTATTACCAATCCTGATGCAAGAATTTTATAATTAGATCAATAAGAATTTAAAAATCTGATAACAGGAATTCCAGTTGACCAAGATGTCAATGTAAGATTCATCATGTTTGGAACTAGCAAATATTGGCAGATTCATCTTCCTCAGAATTTCAGAAAATGGTAAAATGTTGCAGTAACTGGACAAGTGACAAATCAAGAAAACACAGTTTCTGCAGTTCAAAGGGGAAATCGTTAGGTTGTATATATGATAACAGAATAAAAATAAAAATAAAATAACCCATGGAATTTCACTACATTGTCTATTTCATAGGGAGTACAGGGAACATTCCTAAGACAATAAGCAAACACAAGTCAAGGACAAGACACAGGTTCAGAAAATACAGTGAAAACCCTGCACATCACATTACACTTAAGCTGATCTTCTTGACAGGAGGGCTAAACTCTGAAGGAGAGCACCTGCTAATGCAGAGCCAATTTGAAAAGACATGAAAATTATATTTTGTATTTTTTTAAAGTTAGCTCTTGGCACTCTCATAAATCTCTGTCTATTACTAGCTGCATATAGAATTAAAGAATAGACACACAATAGACTAAATAACAAGCTTAATACTTTAAAAATTAAAATGTACAATAAGCAAAAAAAAAATATCACATGACAAAGAAAGGAAATTATGGCCCATCCAAGAGAACAAGATAAAAATCCCAGAAACCATCAATGAATAAGGCCATAATTTCAATATATAAGACAAATATTTAAAATAAGAAGATATCTTCAATATGCTCAAGTAGATAAAGAAAAACATGGATAAAGAACTAATGGATATTAGGAAAACAGTGAATAAACAATATGAGAATATCAATAAAGAGGTAGAAATTTTTCAAAAAGAATCAAACAGAAACACAGGCGTTGAAGACAACAATAAGCAAAATGAAAAATTCTACAGATAGTGTCAATAACATACTGTAGCTGAAAGAAGAAAGAATCAGTGAACTAGAAGCTAGAAGACAAGAAAATTTAAATCAATAAAGCACAGGAATAGAAATAAAAAAGAATAAATAAAGTGAGCAGCACCTAAGAGACCAGTAGGGCACTATCAAGCTTACCAATATTAGCATTATGGGAGTCCCAGATGGAAAAAAAAAAATAGAAAAAAGGAGAAGGAATATTCAAAGAAAAAAATAGCAGAAAACTTTTAAAATTTAATAAAAGACGTAAGTTTGCACATTCACAAAGACCAACAAACCCTAAACATGACAAAATTGAAGGGAGTCATGTCCACATACATAGTAGTCAAACTGTTGAATGCCAAGGAAAAGAAGAGAGTTCTGATAACTGCTAGAGAAAAAAAATATATGTATATTACGTATAACAAGTCCAAATAAGATTAAGTACAGATTTCCCATCGGAAATAATGGAGGCAAGAACGCAGTGGGATAAAATATTAAAAGTGTTGAAACAATTGCCAGGCAAGAATTTTATATCCAGGAGGCAATCTTTCAAAAATGAGGGAAATATTAAGACATTTCCAGATAAAAACTGAGGACATTTGTCACCACAAGACCTGCTGTACAAGAAATGCTAAAGGGAGTTCTTCAGGCTGAGGGAAAAGAACACTGAGGGAATAGTGGCATAAATAAATAAAGACCTCTGGCAAAGTTAACTGTATGGTTAACTATAAATGATAATACTACCCTATTGGGTTTTTTTTTTGTGTGTGTGTGTGTGTGTGTGTGTACATAAATCCACTTTTTTCTTCTTATATGTTCAAAAATGCAAATATCTAAGTATGATGATTAATCTATGGTTTTGGATATGCAAAGTATTAAGGTATACTTTGTAAGAAGAACAAAAAAGTGATGGGATGGAGGTGTACAGAAACAAAATATGTATATGCTATTGAAGTTAACCTGGTATCAAATAAAATTTGAATATTATAGATTTAGTATATGTTAACTTTTTTTACCACCTTGGTATCCACACACAAAATAAATCTGAAAAATATATAATGAAATAAGTGAGAAGTAATTCCAAATGGAATTTGGAAAAAATTAAATAAATGTGAATGTAGGCATTAATGGAATAATCGAAGACATAAAAAGATACAATACTTGCAGAGACAAATCAGCAAAATGGTAAACAAAAGCCCTGCATTATCAGAAGTTACTTTAAATGTAAAGGGATTAAACCCTCCAAAGACACAAGGTTGTATATGATAATGGAATAATTTTTTAAACACATGAAACTGTACCTCACAAACAGTAATCCCTAGGTTAAAAGATGGACTGTAGTTAACAGTACAATTGTAAAAATATACTTTCATATTGTGGTATATTTGAAGGAGAGCACCTGCTAATGCAGAGCCAATTTGAAAAGACAATGCCAGGTGTTAATAGTAGACAGTGATTGTTAATATGGTAGTTTGAAGCTGTATGAACCCAAGGAAAACATGTTCTTAAATTCGATCCATTTCTGTGGGTGCAAATCCACTCTAAGTAGAAAGATTTGATGAAGTTACTTCAGTTAAAGTGTGTCCCACCTCAGTCAGGATAGGTCTTAATCCTACTACTGGAGTCCTTTATAAGTGAATGAAATTCAGACAGAGAGAGAGAAAAGCCACAAGAAGGAAAAAGCTGTAATGGGCCCTGGAAAAGAAGGAAAAGACCAAGAAATCACACTATAGGCCTTGTCTTGTGACAATCTAAGGATAAGAGATCACTGTCAGACAGCCCCAGAATGTGGGTTGGTATTAGGAGAGTGAGGGTGCTGCTATGCAAATATAAAAAATGTGGAAATGGCTAATTGATTGGGTATGTGGGAGGAATTGTAGATGCTTGATAGAAAAGTCCAAGTACAGTTTAGCTCAGATATGCAAGGGTAGTTCAACCTAAAAACAATCAATAATGTAAGACACCATGTTAAAAGAATAAAGGGGAAAAAATCCACAAGATCATCTCAATTAATACAGAAAAGGCATTTTGGCAAAATCCAAAATCCAGGATCCATTCTTAATACAAAAACTTAGACAACAAGCAATAGAGAAATTATCTTCAATATGATAAGGGGCATATTTGAAAAAAAATTTTTTTTTAAACAGTTAAAATTATACTCAATGGTCAAAGACTAAAAGCTTCCCTTCTAAGATAAGGGATAAGACAAGGATGTCCACTGTCACCAATATTTTTTTAACATTGTACTGTTAATTCTAGTCAAAGCAATTAGGCAGGAAAAAGAAATAAAATGTATGCACAGTGTAAAAGAATAAGTAAAGCTTTTCCTATTTTTAGATGACATGATTCTATATATAGAATATCCTGAAAAATCCAAAATAAAGCTTCTATAGGTAATAAATAAATTTAACAAAGTTTAGGGTACAATATAAGCAAAAAGCAGTAGTGTTTCTATATACTAGTAATGAATAATCTAAAGAGAAAATAAATAAAAACATTTCATTTATAATATTAACTAAAGGAATCAAATATTTATGAATAAATCTTACCAAGGATATAAAAGATTTGTACATAGAAAACTGCAAATATTGTTAACAGTAATCAAAGATGACCTAAATAAATGGAAGGACATTCTGTGTTCATGGATTGGAAGACTAAATTTCATTAAGATGTCAACTATACCCAAAGTGATTTACATATTCAATGCAATCCCAATCAATCCATAGAGAAACACAAATAAAAGCCACAATGAGATCTCATTTCCCCACACTAGAGTAGCTATGTTAAATAATAAGAAAATAATGAGTGTTGGAGAGGATCTGGAAAATTAAAAACACTTGCTCATTGTCGGTGGGAATGTAAAATGTTGGAGCTGCTTTGGAAGACAGGCAGTTTATTGGAAAGTAAAATATAGAATTACCTTATGACCTGGCAATCCCACTTCTAAGTGTACGCTGAAAAGAATTGAAAGCAGAGACACAAACAGATATTTGCATACCAATATGCATAGGGACAGGATTCATAATTGCCAAAGGATGGAAGCAACCCAGTTGTCCATCAACTTCTGAATAAATTAGCAAAATGTGGTATTTTACATAAAATGATAGATTATTCAGCTTTGAAAACAAATGAATTTCTGATACATGTTACAAGATGGATGAACTTTTAAGACATCATGTTGAGTAAAATAAGCCAGATACAAAAGGGCAAATATTGAATAATGTCACTGATGTAAACTAATTGGAATAACCATATTCATAGATTCAGAAACACAATACAGGGTGGGGTGGGGCTAGGGAATGGAGAATTAAGGCTTAATTGGCACAAAGTTGTTTTGGGGTGTTGGAAAAGATTTTTAATAGATGATGGTGTTAACAGCACAGCATTGTGAATGTAATTCATAGCACTGAATTTTATATTTGAATGTGATTAAATGGGAAAATTTATATGGATATATTTTACTAGAATAAAAATATTAAAAAATAGACATAAACAATACAGTGAATGCTAAGTTAAACTGGACTAATAGCATAATTATAATATTGTTTCATCAATTGTAACAACTTTAATAATAGGGAAATCTGTGAGTGTGTGAGTAGGTGTATATGGGATCTCTGTATTTTCTGCATGATTTTCTGTAAACATACAACTTCTCTAATAAAAAACTGAGAGAAAAAGTTTGAAAAGAGCAAGTATTGGTGAGTATGGGAAACAAACAATGATAAATTGATATTAGGGGATTAAATTTCTACAACTACCTTGGGGAAGTTGAAATCATAAAATGAATACATACATATGCTAATAGTCAGAAATACCATACATGTGCACTAAGGGACACATACAAAGGTATTCATATAAGCTTTGTTTGTATTAGGCAAAAATCTAGAAACATTGCAAAAATGTTCATTCATTGTAAAGTGGCTAAATAGACAGTGTTCAACATTAATATAGAGGAATATAGTGCAGTGACATACACCAGTATCGATAAAATTAAGGAAATTTCTATTGTGGAAAAAGTAGTTCAGAAGGTTATTTAAAAACTAATAATTGATCAAGATGTTTTTAGGGATAGAAATTTGTGGAATATATAAGGAAATTCCTGCCAATTACATCTACAAAAGTCACGGACATGGTTATCTCTACATTATAGAAGGATAGGAAAATGTAGTCAGGAAAATCATACATCCAACCTCAATTTTTGAAGTAATGTATTTTTGTCTGTAATTTAGGAAAAATACAAACAATGTATGTTCATGAATAACAAAATATGTCGATGATTTCAGTAGAAATTTTTTCTGCCCAAAACAATTTAGAGAAAACTTACAGAAATAATTGACCCTGCCTTATGGATATATTAGAAAATGAATTCCATTGTGTTATCTGGCTAAAATATTATATCGCTGTTTGAAATTTTATCATAAAAATGTAACAAAGTTCTACTGTCTTATTCTAGTATTTGAAATAAAATGAGTAGCCAAATGGTATGTTTACTTTTTTTTATTTCAAAGCATTGGCCAGCACCCTGCCCATGAGGGATATCAAAGAAAGCTAATATAGTAATTTTGCCTACACTTTATAGGAGTTATCAAATAAAATAAATCATTTTAAGCATTCCATATAAACTGCAATATTTTACTTCCTTTCTGCTTAAGTCAATTTAGACAGATTACACAATTAATACATGTTAATCAGAAATGCCATTGCCTATCTGCCACCTGGTGGAAGTGATCTGGAGTTACAAGAGCAAGTAACTTTTTTTGTTCTCCCTTCTGGATCCTTCTATACCTCCCCAAATAGAACATACAAATTAAAGCAAAAGTGGGGAATAGTGGGAGAAGTTTTATTTTGACCCACTTTTATACAGACACTGAAAAATTGTTTTGGACAAATTATACAATCTCCTAAATGAATAAATAAGATAGTTTATTATAATTTCTCAAGCAAAAACATATAACTAATTAAGTAGTATGGAAATACTATAATAATCTGCATTACTTTTTATAAGAAAAAAATACTTATACTCTATTCCAATAGATGCCAAAAATAAATCTATTTTGTTTTTAATTTCATTACTTTTAGACTATAATAGCCTTAAATGTAAAATAAACATACAAAACAATCACATTTTAAGCACTTTCTTTCTTGTTACTTCAGTTCTCAAATACAGAAACAAAAATAAACATTTCACAATGGAATATTTTTTATATAATAGTATCCTACATCTTATGATATTTAAGTCTTAGCCTTCATCATCTTAGTCATCACTTTTATTTGCACTGATAAAAGAATATCTAGACTGCTGATTTAGCTGTGTTATTTCTCAACTTTTCATAATACTGAATTTCATTTGCATACTTTTAGTCATTTATATTCTGATTCTTTTATTTAGTTCAGATAAGGAGGAAAAAGTCTTATAAAACTTTTTAAAACTAAAAGTAATTTTATTCATTGCCCAGTTCTGTATAGATAGCAAAAGCACCAAAATTATTTCAGAATAAGTCTTCATATGGAGGAAATGAGCTGAAATAACAAGGGTAAAGTCCATAACAATGATCCAAATCTTTTTGTAAGATTAACTATATAAATTCACATATAAAATAAAGAGAAATGTTCTATAGATTTTTTAAACCAATAAAAGAATTCTCTACTTGTAAAATACCTTGATTTTGGTGTATGAAATGGATACCTTGGTTCTAGTTAGAGAGGACTCACTAACCCAAAGTAAAGTTATATTCAATTAATGATTCAAAATCCAAATTTAGAGAACCAGTGTGTTTAACCTAGATTGGAAAGTACAGGTAAATACATATAGTAGCAACTGCACATTGCAATATAATTTGCAGACTTACATGCAAGAATATTTGAGTAGTCTAATCTCTTTTTGAACTCATTCCTCTCTTATTTGGGTCACTCAGTAATTAAGTGAAGATAATTCTCCAAAGAATTTGCATTAACGTATAAAAGAGAAAAGATTTAAAGCCATAGGCAACTTCTGGAGAAAGCAATATAATAAAACATAATAATGGATAGGAACTAATGACAGGTTAAGATGAAAATGCCAATAATGTTGTCTCATTAACTAACTTGGTTCAGGGAGATTGGGATTTATGTTAATGTAGGTCAATATAAGAGACCAGGAATTAACACTTCCAAGTCATCAATTGATAGAAAGATGTTTCTACCATTAACGTTAAGATACCAGTAGAGTATTTATAAATAGATAGGAAATTGGAAATAAAGTTGAATACTTTCCTTTGGAAGTGAAAAAAAGTCTCTATGGCCTGGTAAGTAACTGGAGAGGAAAAAAAAAAAAAAAACATAGTAGAAAGACAGCTAGGAAGTTAGAGAACTGGCTCTAAGAAGTAAACTCTTTAAGCAAAGAACAAATCTTTGAACCAAAAGCTAAGTATAGAAGAATAGAAAACAGCATTAGTTTTAGAGATTCCCAGCTAGTATTTATGCAACTATGATGCCATTAACCTATTCAAACATGTACAGAAAAAGAGGGAAATTATGGGCTATCTGAGTCTAGACAATCAAAATTGCATGCTGTTGCAGCTGTATTCAATACTCCTGCTGACTGTCCACCAACACACAATCGCAAGATCCATTCCTGCTGACATATTAATTTGTGCTGCAGTTTTAGGAATTTCTCATTGATGCATGTTTGATGAGCTCACTACCTATAGTAAGTGGTTTATTTGGTTAAATTATTCACATAATAAGTGTTTCTGATTTGTAAATCAAAACCATTTTTCCCACTCTTTTTTTTTTATATCATCCCCACCATAGTTCTTCATACACTCCCATTTTAAACTTTAATAATTTAGCTAAATGCAAATCTGTTTTAGCATTCAAATCCATTTTTATCTACAAAATAGATAGAACTGAATGGTGTGTGTTATTATTTTTTCCTTTGTTTTAATTTTAAATAAATTTTAAGTTTTTGGAATGTATGTGTATATTGGTATGTGCAAACACATGCAATTTTTTTCTAAGTGCAGAAATAAAAAAAGTACTTTTCCATGTATAGCTAAAATCATCATCAGTAACATCTAAATTGATTTTCCTGACTCACAGATCTCAAATTTCTGCAATTTCTAACCTGAATCATATTTTCTTATGTGATATCTATATCACAGACATCAACAGTCCCTAGAACTCATCCAAAAATGAAGATTTTAATTTTACAGAATATGATCTTTTCAGCTCCCTCAAATGCCTGTACTTATTGATTTAGCCCTTCCTCCTTACTGTCAGTTTCAGATCCTCGTCAATGTACCATTTTTATAGACCATTAATGTTATGACATAATTTATTGGCATCAAGAACTTGCCAAGTGTACAATTCTATTAGTCATTTGAGCAATGCCCATGAAAACAATCCAGGATTTTCATGTCCTTTATTTACTACTATATTCAAGGTGTCAATTTTGGGATTGGTACAATGAGAGCAGTTATTTAAATTGTCTTTTCTTTTCATGCTTCAGGCATGACTTGGGGGTTAGAGACTACCTAGTGAAGCACTGAATGGCACACTATTCCTCTGCTTAAAATCTTCCACAAATGAGGATAATTAATGGCTTTCCTACTGTTTTGTTTGAATCATAGAGCCACCAGCTTCCTCTTAGTTACTTTCCACCAAGATCTCCAATATTATTGTTTTTTATGTCCATAAACACGAAGTTTTCTACACTGTGTTTCAAATAAAAGTCCATCCCTTCAGGCAAGATGTGAATCTCTGAAGGCCTGCTTTCTCCCTCAGGCAGATTCCCTGAGCCATTGCACCCGAGCTGGAAGGGGCACTGGTGTTCCATCTCCTGGAAACTTCCCTCTATCTACGTATGGGCACTGGAAGTGTGTCTTCTAGGCTAAACCCTTGTGGTTTGAGCATTCTGGAGAATAGGCATTCAGAGATCAGTGCTCCCGGTTGCCATTCCTGGAGTTTGCACTCCAAAATTAGGGGCTGGAGGGGAGAAGAGAAACCCAGTACTCTTAGAAGCACCTGCCTGCTATAGAGCTTTTGCCAGATGGGGCTGGGAGGCTTAAGAAATACAAGCATTTTTTTCCTTCCTGGTGCAAAACCATAGCTGCAGACTAAGAGCTGGGAGGTAGGGAGTGGCTGTTTTCTGGACTAACTTGCCTGGATTAGAGGACTCATGGTACAGTTTCCATAACAGAGCTAGAAGTGTAGTGAATTAGGAGGGATAAGAATATGGGCTATGGCATAAATTCCATAAATACAAAGACACTGATTCTATTCATCATACAAAGATAGAAGATTTTCTTGAAAAAAAATGTTTAGTATAATTTCCAGAGACTATAAATTATTTCTTCTTCAATCCTTTTCATGAGTTAGGTTGTTTTGCTGGTGAGATGGCTCACTGAGTTCTTTATTTGGCCATTCCAGTAGTCACCTTTTTATGAACTTTATTAATATTGTTAAGATATGTTCTGGCTTCCATTGTTTCTAACAAGAAGTCAGTGGACATTTGAATCATTGCTCCTCTCTATGTAATGTGTCATATTTTTCTTGCTGATTTTAGGATATTCTTTTTATCATTGTTTTAAGCAATATAACTGTGATGTGGTTAAGATTCCTTTTTTCTTGTTCTTTTTTTCATATTGTTAATTATGTTTCATATTAATAGATATACTTGAATTTGTAAATTTATGTCTTTAACCAATTTTGGGAAATTTTCTTTCATATTTCTTCAGACCTTATTTCTGTACCATTTTTTTTCTCCTTTTAATCTAGAGCATTGTTTACATGTATATGAGGACTTTCCATAATGGTCCACATGTCCCTGAGGCACCATTCATTTTTCCAAAATGGATTTTATCTCTCCCTTCAGAATCAGATAAATTCAAACTATCTATCTTTAAATATACTTATTGATTCTTTTGTACTTTACAATCTGTTAAGTTCATTTAGTGATTGTTTCAATGCAATACATTGTATTTTGCATATGTAAAATTTTATTTTTAACATACTTTCTATTCATGTTCTCAGATTTCCTATGTTTACCTTCTCTATGAGAAGATTTGCCTTTATATCCTAAAGAATAGTAATAATAGTTGTTTAAAAATATATTAATTCCATCATTTGAGAGAACTCAAGATTATAATACTAACTAGTTTCATTTTTTTTTTTTTTTTTTTTTTTTTTTTGTATAGTTCACTTTCTTATTCATTTATATGTTGAGATATTTTGGATTTTATCTTGGACATTGTGGAACATATGCTTATAGAGACTCTGAATTTCATTTTCTTATGCTGAAGTTCAATTATTTTAGCCATATCTGTTCTGTTCAGAATCTCCTTCTTATGTGCAAGTTTCATGAGTAAATAGGAAATCTTATTAAAATTTACACATAATTTCAAGCTTCCTCTTTCCAGGTATCTCTTTTCTTGTATTCCCTCTTACTTTCTCATGGCTGTCTGGGCTACAGACTCTGTCTTCTGTTTTTTTACCAGTCCTCCAGATTACAGACTTTTTAATTTGTCAATTTTAGCTTCATTATATGGACAAACATCAGTACCTTGCCCTGTTCTAAATCTAAACACTGTAAAATATTTTTTTTTTAAATCTTAACTTTTGCTCTTCTTTCTTATATTGCTGTTACCCATTCATTTTCTGCCTAATTTTGATCTGTCTGCAGACATTGGGATTTTTTTTATGAAGATATCATAGTTCAATTGAAAGAGAAGATAGTCTGACACAATCTCCTGAATATAATTTGCTCCTTAAAAGTTTAAAGCAGGAGGAAAAATTTAATGTGATGTTTCTAGTTTGGTTGCAAATAATAAAAATACTGAAAAGTATTATATGTACAATCTCAACTAAACATTTATAAACATGTTTAAGGTGATTTAAAGAGTTTCACTTCCATTAATGGCCATATGGCTCTTACAAGACCAAATCCTTACCTGTTGATTTGTCATTTGAAATCATGGAGTCAAGAAGGCAGTGGTATGACATAGTCAATGTGCTAAAAGAAAAAACAACAACAACAAAATGTTGAACCAAGAGTTCTCTATCCAGCAAAACTGGCATTAAAAAATGAGGGACAGTTCAAAATATTCACAGATAAAAAGAAATTAAGAGAGTTTGTCAAAAAGAAACATGCCCTTCAAGAACTACTAAAGGGATTTCTGCAGGTAAGAAGGAAAAAATAGGAAGGAGAGTGTTGGAGGAGAGTGTAAGAACAACTAAAAAGATGAAAAGAGATATGAAAACAGCGTGTGATATGCATAGACTCAAAGAAAATATGGCTAATATAAGTAATTCCTTGACAGTAATAGCATTGAATTTTAATGGATCAACTCTCCAGTCAAGAGACACAGATGGGCAGAATGGATAAGGAGATATGACCCAACTATATGGTGTATATAAGAAACTCATCTTAAAGTCAGGGATGCAAGGAGCATGTAATGATTGGGAAACAATTTTACATGCAAACAATAACCAAAAAAATGTGGAAATAGCTATTCTAATATGGAACAAAATAGAATTAAAATACGAAACTATTGTAAAAGACAAAGAAGGCCACTATATATTAATAAAAGGGATAATCTATCAAGAAGAAAAACCAATCATAAATATTTATGCACTAACCAGGGTGCCTCAAAATACATGAGGTAAACACTGGAAAATCTAAGTGGAGAAATAGATGCCTCAAAAATTAGAGTGGGGGAATTTAATACATCATTATCATCATTAGACAGAACATCTCAACAGAAAATCAATAAAGAAACAGAGACCTGAAATAATACATTAGGGGCTGAACCTAATAGACACATACAAAACAGTACACCCAGAAACAATAAAATACACATTCTTCTGGAGTGCACATGGATCATTCCCCAGTACAGATCACATGCTAGGTCACAAAACAACTTTCAATGAATTCAGAGAGATTGAAATTATACAAAGGAATTTCTCTGACCAAATTGAATAAAGCTGGAAATCATTAAGGGGCAGAGAAGCAGATTAGTCACAAAGATATAGAAGATAAACAGCACATACTTAGACAATCAGTGGTCAGTGGAACAAGGAGGAAATTGAAAAATAAATCAATAAATACCTTGAAATGAATAAAATTAACAGCACAAAATATCAAAACCTATGGGATGCAGCAAAACTGTACTGAGAGGGAAATTCATAGTCATAAATGTCTATGTTAAAAAAAGAGAAAAGAGCTAAAATCAAAGACCTAACTGAACACCTGGAGGAGTTAGTAAAAGAACAACAAACTAACCCCAAAGCAAGTAGAAAGAAGGAAATAACAAAGATTAGAGCAGAGCTAAACAAAGTTGAAAATAAGAAAGCACTAGAAAAAATAAACAAAACCAAAAGCTAGTACTTCAAGAAGATAAATAAAATTGACAAACTCTTAGTTAGACAAACAAAGAAAAAAAGAGAGAAGATGCAAATACATAAAATAAGAAATGAGGAAGGGGATATCACCACTGACCCCACATAAATAAAGAATATCATAAGAGGATACTTGGAAAAATAGAATACCAACATAATGGAGAGTTTAGAGGAAATAGACAAATTCTTAGAAAAACACAAGGAGCCTACACTGATGAAAGAATAAATTGATGAACTCAATAGACAAGTAATGAGATAGAATTAGCCATCAAAAACCTCCCAACTAAGAAAAGCCCAGGAGCATATATCTTCACATGTGAATTCTACCAAACATTCCAGAAAGAACTAATTGATTCCTGATTGAATAGAGGAAAATGAAAAGAGGGGAGGATATTTGGTATATGGGAATGACCTATATTCTGTATGTAACTTTTCTGTAAACTAAACTTTCTTTAAAGACAAAATGAAAAAAGAAAAATAAGACACTGGGGGAATAAATAGAAGAAAATGTCACTGTATATGCAAGATAACGGATCTTACAGTGATAAAAGACAGAAGGTCCAATTTTTTTTTTCATTAGCAACTTACAGTTGTTCTACTGTAGACTTGTGATCCTAGCAATTCAAGAACTTTTATGATGGGTGTGGAGTTAGTGGCCACTGGATGTTCTGTGGGGAGGGAGAGGGAAAATAGGTATAATTTGGGGACATTTTGGGATTTGGGAATTATCCTGAATGACATTGCAATGACAGATACAGGCCATTGTATATATTTTAATAACTTGCAAAAATGTGCAAGAGAGAGTGTAAACTACAATGTAAACTACAATCATCACCTAGTGGCAATGCTCCAAATGAAATGTGTTCATCAATTTTAGTAAATGTACTACACTAATGAAGGATGTTGTTGATGTATGAAAATGTGGGAGGGCTAGCATGTGAGGCATGTGGGACTCTCTTATTTGTGTGTGTGTGTGTAACATTTATGTAATCTAAGTTTCTTTAAAAAAATTGTTTTTTAAGTTTTTTTTTTTTTTTTTTTTTTTTTTTTTTACATAGCATAGTATTTTCACAAGGACAGACATATATACAAATAGAATCGTATTGAAAGCTTAGAAATCAATCCTCAGATTTATGGCCAGATGAGTCTGACAAGGGAGTAAGGACCACTCAGTTGTGAAAGAATAGTCCCTTCAACAAATGGCCCTGGGAAACCTGGATTTCCATATTCTACCGCACACTATATACAAAACTTAAAGTAGTCAAGGTCCTATATATATGGGATAGAATAATCAAATAGCTAGAAGAAAGCAAAAGGAAGCATCTTCAGGAACTTGTTTTAGGCAATGGTTTCTTGGACTTAACACCCAAAGCACAAGAGCTACAAATGACAAAACAGATAATTGGAACCTCATCAACATTACTTTTTTGGGGGCAAAGGACTTTATTATGGAAGTAAAATGACCAGCTACACAACAGGAGAAATATTTGGAAATCTTATATCCAATAGAGGCTTAATATCAGAATATATCTTGATATCCTTCAACTTAACAAAAGACAAAAAACCCAGGTAAAAAATGGGGAAAAGACTTGAACAGATATCTCTGTAAAGAAGATATGCAAATGGGCAGTGAGCACAAAATTAAGATACTCAGCATAATTAGCCATCAGGAAAACTCAAGTAAAACCCACAATGAGATACCATTTTCCATCCATTAGAATGGCTGCTATTAAAAATCCTTAAAATCTCAAGTATCAAAGAGGATTCAGAAAAATCACTGTTGATGGCAATGTAAAATGGTGCAACTCCTGTGGAAAAGAGTTCAGCAGTTCTTCAGTAACCTAAGGATAAAACTACCATATGAGCCAGAAATCCCACTGTCAGGTATATACCCAAAAGTAATGAAAGCAGGGATTTGAAGAGATATTTGAACACCATTTTTTATACTGGTACTATTTTTTTTTTAAATATACTTTTCTATTTTTTTAAAAGTAACAGATTACATAAATGTTACATAGAAAATATATGTCACACTCCCTGGCCCTCTCACATTTTCTCACATCAATATGCTTCATTAGTGTGGCACATTTGCCACAAATGATGAACACATCTTGGAGCATTGCCACTAAGTGTGGATTATAGTTTACATTGTGGTTTACACTCTCTCCCACACATTTTTGTAAGTTATTACAACATATCTATTATTGCAATGTCATTCAGGACAATTCCCAAGTCCCAAAAATGCTCCCAAATTACACCTATTTTTCCCTCTCCCTCCCATAAAAACCTCCAGTGGCCACTGCCTCCACAACAATGATAAGAGTTCTTCCATTGCTAGGATCACAATAAGTCTATAGTAGAATAACAGTAAGTGTACTCTAGTCCATCATTCATTCCCCAATCTTGAGGATTCTGGGATGGTGATGCCCACTCCATCTCTTTAAGAGAGGGCTTAGATCCCATGAGTCAGATCAATGGGACTATCTTGTTTGCAGATGCAGAATCTCTCTGCTCCTTGAGATGGTCATTGTCAGTCATCATCTCCACATTAGTTGTCCTTAGTAAGTCCAATGAACTGGAGAGTAGGTGTTGCAAGTCTGTTGAGATTCAGGGCCCAACTGGCACATGGACAGCCCAAAAATTTAAGTCTCTTGGACATACAACTATCAACTCTAGTACAATTATAGGTTCAACTAGGGGGCAGCAGAGCCACGTGTAGGGAAAACACAACTGAGTCCAACTCTATCACACTGGGGAGTGTAAATTCCAAAGTAGGGCCTACTGGCAGGACACCAAACCCCTCAGCTGTCTGTCCTGCATATAGTGTCTGAATGTCTCCGGAGCCCTCAGGAGCCCAATATTTCAGGAACTATTTACTTTAATAGTCAATTACTTTCTGCTGAGATATGCATAAGTGTAACATCTGAAATGACCTCCCAACTTACTTTGAAGTCTCTCAGCCGTATAAACTCATTTGTTTTTACTCTTCCTTCCTTTTGGTCAAGGTCTTTTTCCAGTTGCATTGCTAGTTGGTGCTTCGTAGTAATCCCTTGGTGCTAGGGAGCCTTATGCCTGGGAGTCATGCCCCATGATGTAGGGAATGTGATGCATTTATATGTTGAGTTTTGGCTGAGAGAGGCCATATTCAAGCAGTAAGGAGGCTCTCAGTATGTAATGCTTTGGCACACTATACTAGTATGTTGTTTCAAATTCAAAAATAAAGGTTCATGAGTACAGTCATCCCAATCAAAGGCCCATGAATTTTCCATCCTCCTTCACTAGTCACTGACCCTGTACTCAAGAGATTCTTGTCCCATTAGAGAATGTGGCAGAGCTCTTCATGATAGTAATTCAATATTTCTTTGGTTATTTTGTGGAACTCCACTCACTGTGGTAATGCCCAATGAACACAGTACACATTCATGTACCTTTTATATGCCTCAGCTGAACCTCCTCCCATTCATCCCCCATCTCTGTTACCCTGCACCAATGATCCTCCCCTAGCACAGTTGTAACCCTTCTGTGATCCAAAACTTCTTCAAAATTGAAGCAAATATATAACCAAATACAATTAATAGGAAAATGATATAATTGTGATGGTTTTAGAAATAATTAATAAAATACAATTTTTTTAAAAGTTTGAAATAATAAGAAAAAATAAAAATAAAAAAACTTTAACATTGTTTCTTTCATCACTGTAAGATCTGATGTCTTGTATGTACAGTGACATTAGCTTCCATTTGTTCGCCCAGTGTCATTTTTTTCATTTTTTTCTTTAAAGAAGCTTTAGGTTACAGAAAAGTTACATACAGAATATAGGTGATTCCCATATACCCAACATCCACTCACATTTCCCCTTTCCCCTATTAATATCATTTTACATGTGGATGGTGCATTTATTATAATTAATGCAAAAATACTGAAACATTGTTACTAACCATGGTCAATGATTTAAATAATGGTTTACATTTTGGAGTGTACTCTTTTATAATTTTGATGAAGGACAAATATTTCATTTCTTCACTGATATGAATTAAGGCTCACAGAGCTATTTGGACTGTATTCTTTTATAATTTTGATGAAGTCTGGTGTGGTCTGTATCCATGCTATAAGATCATATAGAACAATTCCAACGCTCCAAAAATGTCCCTTTTTCCATTTATTCCATTCCTCCCTCCTTCTCCCCTTGGTACCCACAGTAATCACAAAGATTAACTAATTGAAGGATAAGATTCATCGTTGCATGCAACAACATTGAGGGCTTGATATACAGGCCTATCTTTCTCTATTAGGCACTGCCTCTGCTCTCAAGAGACTCCCACCCCTCTATTTGAGATCAAAGCAGGACTCCCCAGGATTGGAGTCTAACACACTTTCCAGCTCATTATATGAGTCTCCACCCTCTGATACAACACACTATGATAAGATGAGCACTACACATTTCCTAGAATCCTGGCCCAGGTATGACCTCTCACACATGCCCCCATATCCATCACCTTAAAGCAGTAACCCTCCCTTGCCCTATTTGTCAAAAGAACATTGCCAGTGTTGTAGTTTCAACCACATACCAGCATATCCCTGAGTTCACCTGCTCCCTCATCCAACCCTCACCCCATGGACATTCTAACCCATCCTCCCCACCCTAACCCCTTCACAGACCAGCACCACCCAGCCCGATAGCATCACTGCACAACTGTTATGCACATTGGCTGCACAACTACACCGTTCCACCTTATCAAAGATTTTACCCATATGGGCAGTGGCTCACAACCTTCTTCTCCCTTTCTGTTTCCTGTAAACCTATCTAGCTCTGTGAGCCTTAATTCATATCAGTGAAGACATGAAGTATTTGTCCTTCAGTGCCTGGCTTGCTTCACTCAACATAAGGTCTTCAAGATTCATCCATGTTATCCCCTGTGTTAACATTGCATTCCTTCTTATAGCTGAGTAATATTCCATTGTATGTATACACCACAATTTGCTTATCCATTCATCTGTTGATGGATATTTGGATTGTTTCCAAATTTGACAATAGTGAATAATGCCCTTATGAACATTGGTGTACATATATCTGCTTGTCTCCCCACTTTCCATTCTTCTGGGTATATACCCAGCAATGGGATTGCTGGGTCATACTGCGTTTCTATAGTTAGCTTCTGTAGGAACCTCCAAACTGTCTTCCACAATGTCTGCACCATTCTACATTCCCACCAGCAGTGGATAAGGGTTCCCATTTCTCCACATCCTCTCCAGCACGTGTAGCCCTCTTTTTTTTTTTTTTTTTTTAAATAGCTGCCAGGCTAATCGGTGTAAGATGATATCTCATTGTAGTTTGGATTTGCATTTCCCTAATAGCTAGTGATGTTGAGCATCTTTTCGTGTGCTTTTTATTCATCTGTATTTCTTCTTTGGAGGTATTTATTCAAATCACTTGCACAGTTTTTAAATAGGTTGTTTGTCTTTTTATTTTCAAGACATAAGATTTCTTTATATATGCCAGATATTAGGCCCCTATCAGATATATGGTTACCAAATATTTTCTCCCATTGAGTAGGCTGCCTTTTCACTTCCTTTACAAACTCCTTTGAGGTGCAAAAGTTTTTAATTTTGAGGCAGTCCCATTTATCTAATTTTTTCTTTCATTACTCATGCTTTGGGCATAAAGTTCATGAAATCCTTTCCTAATACTAGATCCTGTAGATATTTCCCTATATTATCTTCTAGGAGCTTTATGGTCTTGGCTCTTAAATATAGATCATTGTTCTACCTTGAGTTAATTTTTGTATTAGTTGTGAGGTGGTATTCTTCTCTCATTCTTTTGGATATGATTTTCAGTTGTCAAAGCACCATTTGTTGAAGAGGCTATTCTCTCCCAATTGAGTGGGCTTGGACGCCTTGTCAAAGATCAGTTGACTGTACATGTGGGGATCAATATCAGAGCTCCCAATTCAGTTCCACTGGTCAGTATGTCTATCTTTGTGCCAATACAATGCAGTTTTGACCACTGTAGGCTTGTGGTATGTTTCAAAGTCATGTAGCGTGATTCCTCCAAATTCATTTTTCTTTTTCAAAATACATTTTGCTCTTCAGGGGCCCTTGCCCTTCCAAATAAATTTCATACATGGCATTCTAATTCAGTAAAAAAATGCTGTGGTAATTTTTACTGGGATTCTTCTAAATCTATAAATTATTTTGGGTAGGATAGATATCTTAATGATGTTTGGTCTTCCTATCCATGCACAGGCAATATTTTTCCATTTATTTAATTCTTCCTCTTTTCCTTTAACAGTATTGTGTAGTTTCCCCCATACAAGTAGTTTACATCTTTAATTAAATTTATTCCTAGGTTTTTTATTCTTTTAGTTGCTATTGCAAATGAGATTTTTTTCCTGATTTCCTCCTCAGATTGCTCATTACTGGTATACAGAAATGCTACTGATTTCTGCACATTGATCTTATAACCTACCACTTTACTGAACTCATTTATAAACTCTAGATTCTTTTTTGTAGATTTCTCATGGCTTTCTATGTCTAGGATCCTGTCATCTGCTAATAGTGAAATTTTTACTTCTTCCTTTCAAATTTGGATGCATTTTATAACTTTTTCTTGCCTAAGTGCTCGAGCAAGTACTTCTAAAACAATGTTAAATAAAGTGTGACGGTGGACATTTTTGTCTTGTTCCCGATCTTAGAGAGAAAGCTTTTAGGATATCACCATTGAATATGATGTTAGCTGTGGGTTTTTCATATATACCCTTTATCATGTTGAGGAAGTTCCTTCTATTCCTATCTTTAGTAGCATTTTTATCAGGAAAGGGTGCTGTATTTTGTTGAATGTTTTTTCCACATCTATAAAGAGGATCATGTGATTTTTCTCTTTTGATCTGTTTAAGTGGTGTATTACATTGATTGATTTTCTTATGTCAAACCATCCTTGCATACCAGGGATGAAAAACACTTGGTCATGGTGTATAATTCATCTGATGTGTTGTTGTATATGATTAGCAAGTATTTTGTTAAGGATTTTAGCATCTAAGTTCATTAGAGTGATTTGTCTATAGCTTTCTTTTCTTGTGATATTTTGTTTGGCTTTGGTATTAAGGTGGTGTTGGCATCATAGAATGAGTTAGGCAATGTTCCCTCCACTTCTATTTTTTTAAAGCATTTAAGCAGGATTGGTGTTAATTCTTTCCAGAATGTTTGGTAGAATTCACCCGTGAAGCCATCTTGTCCTGGGCTCTTCTTAGTTGGGAGGTTTTTGATGACTAATTCAATTTCGTTACTTGTGAGTGATCTGTTGAGTTCATCAATTTCTTCTTTTGTCAATGGAGGCTGCTTATGTGTTTCTAGAAATGTCCATTTCCTCTAAATTATCCATCATGTTGGTGTATAATTTTTCAAAGTATCTTCTTATGATACTCTTTATTTCTGTGGGGTCAGTGGTGATAGTCCCTTCCATATTTCTTATTATTTGTATTTGCATCTTTTCTCTTTTTTCTGTTAGTCTAGCTAAGGATTTGTCAATTTTATTGATCATGAACAATGAGCTTTTGATTTTGTGTATTTTTTCTAGCGCTTTCTTATGTTCAATTTCATTTAGCTCTGGCCTAATCTTTGTTATTTCTTTCTTTCTTCTTGTTTTGGAGATAGTGTTTTGTTCTTTTTCTATTTCATCCTGCTGTGCAGTTAGGTCTTTGATTTTAGCTTTTCCTTCTTTTCTTAATAGTTATTTTTGACTACGAATTTCCCTTTCAGTAGAGGTTTTGCTGCATCCTATAAGTTTTCATATGTTGTGCTGTCATTTTCGTTCATTTCAAAGAAGCTACTGATTTCTTTTGCCATTTCCTCCTTGACCCACTGATTGTCTAAGAGCATGTTTTATTTCTATATCTTTGAAACTAATCTGTTTCTCTGCCCCTTATTGAGTTCCAGCTTTATTCCTTTGTGGTCAGAAATATTACTTTTTATAATTTCAATTCTTCTGAATTCATTGAGAGTTGTTCTATGTCCTAGCATGTAGACTATCCTGGAGAATTATCCATGTGCACTTGAAAAGAATGCATATCTCACTGTATTTGGTTGCAATGTTCTGTATATATCTACTAGGTCCAGATCCTCTAATGTATTATTCAAAGTCTCCATTTCTTTATTGATTCTCTGTTAAAATGTTCTGCCTAATGGTGATAATGGTGCATTAAAATCCCCCACTATAATTCTAGAGGCATTTATTTCTTCAGTTAGTTTTTTCAGTATTTGCCTCATGTATTTTTAGGCACCCTGGTTAGGTACATAAATGTTTATCATTGCTCTTTCTTCTTGATAAAGTCCCCCTTTATTAATATATAGATGACTTCTTTATCTCTTACAATAGTTTTGCATTTAAAGTCTATTTTATCTGATATTAGTATAGCTACTCCTGCTTTTTTTTTTTTTTGTTTATTCTTTGCAGATAAATTTGTTTTCCAACCATTCACTTTCAGCCTCCTTGTGTCCATGGGTTTAATGTGGTTTTCTTGTAGACAGCATATAGATAGGTCATATTTCCTTATCCATTCTGCCAAACTTTGTCTCTTGACTGGTGAGTTTAGTGCATTAATAAGCTATATTTTCTTTAGGTTTGTGTATGCCATATGTTGTTTTTATTTCTCTGTTTATCTTTTTAGTTGTTCTTACACTGTCTTCCAACTCTTTCTCTCTCTTGTTTTTTCCTTTAACCAGCAGAACTCCAATTAGTATTTCTTGAAGTGCAGGTTTCTTATTGACATACTCTTTTAATTTCTGTTTATCTGTGAATATGTTGAACTGTCCCTAATTTTTGAATGCCAGTTTTGCTGTATAGAGAATTCTTGGATGGAAGGTATTTTTCTTTTAGCACCTTATCTATGTCATACCACTATAGTTTCAGATGAGAAATCAGTGTTTAGTCTTATCAAGCTTCCCTCATATGTTATGAATCTCTTTTCTCTTGCTGTGCACAGTATTCTTTCTTTGTCTTGACAATTTGTATTGGACAATTTGTATTGGACAAATTGACAAGTATATGTCTTGGAGTAGGCCTTTTAGGATTTGTACTGTTTGAGGATTGCTTCCCTTCCTGGACATGTATGTCCATGTCCCTCAATAGGGTTGGGAAATTTTCAGCCATTATTTCCTCCAAGACACCTTCTGTCCCCTTTTCCTTCTCTTCTCCCCTTGGGATGCCTATAATGCATATGTTTGTGTGTTTCATGTCATTCAGCTCCCTAAATTTGTTCTACTATCTGTTTCATTTCAGATGTACTGTCTTCCACATCGCTGATTTTTTCTTCTGTCCTATCCAATCTGCTGTTATGTGTTTCGGGTATATTTTTAATTTCTTGGATTGTGTTATTCTTCACCATCATATCTATTATATTATTTATCTTTACAATTTCTTCAGTATGTTCTCCCAGTACCTTCTTAATATCCTTAATTTGTCCTTCATGTCATTAAGCTGATTTATGATATTTATTTGGACATCTCTGATTAGTTGTTCTGTGTTTTGCATTTCCTCCTGGTTTTTAGTTCATTCATTGATCAGGGCTATAACTCCTATTTCTTAGTATGGCTTGTAATTTTTTGTTGGTGTCTAGGCACCTGTTTATCTTGATGAGTTTTTTTTCAGCTGATTAGCTTTTGTCTCTACTCTAGGATTTTATTTTGTTTTGTTTGTGTGTGTGTGTTAAGGCTTCACATTGACACTTCATTCATCTTATTCTATTTCCTTGCTGTTGTCTATGTTCCCTTGAAAAAAATTAGGACCAGAGAAAAGGAAAGAGATAAAAAAAGAAAAAGAATAATAGTAATAATAATAGTAAAAGGTAGAAGAAGTACCACATAAGACCTAGGAAAATGAATAATTAACATAGTTAAGAAGTACAGAGGAATAATACTTAAAAAAGGAATAGAAAAGATTGAAATGAAACACAGAATGGATAAAAATATATAGAATTAATTAAAAGGCCAGAATGTTGGGAAGAGAGGAAAGGAAAAAAAGAAGAGAGAGAAAGAAAAACAAGTAGAAAAGAAACATGAAAAAAGGAGAGAGAGAAATAAAAACAAAAGAAATTGATGATGAAACAAAAAGAGGTGGAACAAAGGAACTACAATAGAAAATAGAAGATTGATAGATGAAGGAGAGAAAGTAGAAGAAATTGGTAAATGGAAAAAAAAACAGGGAATCAAAGGGAGGGGAAGCATAAGAAACAAGAAACAAGACAGTAGCAACTAATTAAAAAGGAAAAAGAAAGAAAACAAAAAAACACAAAAAAAATAAACATGGGAAAACAGTCTTCCCTCTTAGACCCCTAAAGATCTTATCAGGCTGCCAATGGTCATCAGTCAATCACCCTGCAGCCTGCCCTCTGCAGATTTTGAACTTGATTTTAGTGCATAAAACAAGGAAACTTTAAAATGCAACTTTTTTTTTTTTAATCCAGTATCATAGAAAGCTAATACAAAAAGAAAGTCTTTATGTTCCCTGTCATAAAGTTTCATCGGGATGCCCAATAACTCGGTGGATCACTACTCTAAGAAGAGCCAGGAATTGAACCAGGGACATTGTATATGCAAGGCAAGAATTCTTTCGCTGAGCTAAAGTGTCTCCTTAGTTGGTTAGCCTTTCTGAAGGCTATCCACCCCATATCCATCAGGCAGATTAGAATCTTTGTAGAATATTTGCCAGAGTCTTGCTGATTAAGCACCTGTCTGTCCCTGCCTTCTCTCGAATCTAATACTTCTCTTTACCTGGGTGGCTGTGCATGACAGTCTGCCTGAGGAGATCCCCCTCCACTTTCCCTGTCTAGTTGGAGTCCCTTCCAATATTCAAAGGGGGCTCGGTTGGCCACACTCACTGCAAAGAAACCACTCTCCACTCTCCCAGACCCCACTTCCTCCTAGGGAATCCACCCTTAGACACAGTTCAGAGTAGGGAGCCAGGGGCTCCACCTAGGCTATTTGCCCTAAGGGCAGGGTATATGTACTTCTAGCCACATGGGTAAGCAACTCATGGTTTTCCTTTGGTTCTTTATTTTTCTAGTACCCTCTTAGATGACTCAGAGCATCTTCCCATTCTATATATATATCCAAAGCAGTTGGGAGGGAAGAAGATGTCTGCTCTCCTTTCAGTTAGATGTAATTCACCAGGAGCTTTCCCCCACTTAATATTTCGGTGGTGAGGGAGGAGAGCCCTTCTGAGTGGCTGAGAGTTTTAATAACTCACCGTTTTTTGTTTTGGCTTCATTGTCTCTCTGTCCCTCACTCTCCTGGGATCTGTGAAGCAACGTCTTGGTCTGCTGTACCCCAGTGCAGGTCCGCAAGACAGCCTTTGGCTCTTTATCCATTATTTTAGCGAAAGCTAAGACTTATCAGGCTAACCTGATGGCCATCTTCCCACAATTCTCCAACCATACTACTTTGATTACTGTGGATATGTAATAAGTTTTATGATTGGGAAGTGTGAGTCTTCCAACATCATTCTTCCTTATCAAGATTGCTTTAGCTATTTGGTTCCCTTACCCTTCCACATAATTTTGATGATTGTTGGAATTTTGTTGGAATCTATGAATTGCTTTGGGTAGGATTGACATCTTAGCAATATTTTGTCTTCCAATCCATCAACATGGAATGTGCTTCCATATATTTAGGTCATCTTTGGTTTCCTTTAGCAATGTATTGTAATTTTCTGTGTTCAAGTCTTTTATATCTTTAGTAAGATTTATTCTTAAAATTTTTTATCTTTTATCGGCTATTTGGAAGGGATTTTTTAAATTTCTTCTTCCAATTTTTCATTACCTGAGTATAGAAATACTATGGATTAATGGGTGTTGATCTTTGCACCACCACTTTGCTGAATTCATTTATTACCTTAGAAACTTTGTTTTTATATTTCCAGGATTTTCTGTATATAGTGTCATACTATCTGCAAAGAGAGAAAGCTTTACTTCTTCCTTTCCAATTTGGATGCCATTTTTCTTTTTCTTGCCTAATTGCTCTGCCAATAAGTTACAAGGCAATGTCATATGCCAGTGGTGACAGTGGGCATCCTTGTCTTGTTCCTGATCTGAGTGAAAGCTTTAAATCATTTACCATTAATTAGGATGTTATCTGTGAGCTTTTCATATATATCCTTTATCAGGTTGAGAAAATTTCCTTCTATTTCTAGTGTTCTAAGTGTTTTTATCAGTAAAGCATGATGTATTTGCCAAATATCTGTCTCAAATGAGATGATCATGTATTTTCTTTTCCCTTCATTCTCTTAATGTGGTGTATTATATTAATTGATTTTCTTATGTTGAACCAACCTTGCATACCATGGATAATTCCCACTTGATTGTGGTGTATACTTAGCTATTGAGATCAGTATTTTAGTATTTTGTTGAATATTTTTGCATCTACATTCATAAGAGATATTAGTATGTAGTTTTCTTTTCTGTATCTTGTCTGGTTTTGGAATGAAGGTGATATTAGCCTAATAGAATGAATTACAGAATGTTTCTTCCTCTTCCATTTTTGGGAAATTTTGTACAGAATTGGAATGCTTGGAATGCTTGGTAGAATTTCTTTGTGAAGCCATCTGGTCCTGGGCTTTTCTTTGTTGTAAGGTTTTTGATTACAGATTCAATCTCTTTACCAATAACTAGTTTGTTGATATATTCTATTTTTTCATAACTAGGTATAAGTAGTTTGTGTGTTTTTAAGAATTTTTACATTCTTACATTCTAGATTATCTAATTCACTGCCATACAGTTGTTCATAGTATCCTCTTATAGTCCTTTTTATTTCATCAGGGTCAGTAGTAATGGCCCCTTTTCATTTTAGAATTTTGTTATTTTTATTCTTTCTCTCTTTCTCTTTGTCAGCTAGCTATTGGTTTATCACTTGTATTGATCTTTTCAAAGATTCAATTTTTTTTATTGTCTCCATTGAGTTTTTGTTCTCTATTTCATCTCTTTGCTCCAATTATTTAAATTTCCTTCCTTTTGCTCCATTTGGGTTTAGTTTCCTCTTCTTTTTCTAGTTATTCCAATTTTGAAGCTAGATCCTTGATTTGAAGTCTTTTATTCATTTTTATTGTAAGCATTTAGAACTATAAATTTCCCTCTTAGCACTGACTTTGCTGCATCCCAAAAGTTTTAGGATGTTTTATTTTCATTTTAATTCACCTCAAGGTATTCCTTAATATTGTTTCTGATTTCTTCTTTAATCTGTTGGTTTTGTAAGAGTAGTTTGCTTAATTTACATATGCTTAATTATTTTCCATTTCTCCCTCTTATTGATTTCAGCTTCATTCCATTGTGGTCAGAGAATACACATGGTATGACTTCAATATTTTCAAAATTATTGAAATGTGTTTTGTGACTTAACATATGGCTTATTTTGGAGAATGATCCTTTTGAGAAGAATGTGAATTGATTTTTTAACTGAAGTGTCCTCTATAGTTCTCAGGTCTATTTGGTTTAGAGTATCACACATGTCTTTTATTTCCTTATTGACCTTCTAACTAGTTGTTTATAATTGAGAATAGTGTATTAAAGTCTATTACTGTTAATGTGCAATCATCAGTTTCTCCCTTCAAATCTGTCAGTATTTGCTTCATGTATTTTGGGGCCTTGTGGTTACATGCACATATATTTATAATTATTATATCTTCTGGTTGAATTATCTGCTGTATCATTATATAATGACGATCATTGTCCTTCATAACTGTTTTTGACTTGATATATATGTTATCTGATATTAGTGTAGCTATCCCAGTCCTCTTTTGGTAAATATTTTCCTCATGGATATATATATATATACTTTCTCTTGCAACATAATTGAACATTTGAATTTATGGTGTGGCTCTTGGAGACAGCATATAGGTCATGTTTTTTGTTTTATTTTGTTTTATTTTTATTTTATTATCCATTCTGTAAATCTCTTTCTTTTGACTAGAGAGTTTAATCCAGCTATGTTTTGAGTCACTATTGATAATAGAGGACTCTGTTCTGTCATTTTGTTTGTCACACCTTTTCTGTTCCTCACTTCTGTGAACTTCTGCTCTATATTTTCTTGATTTTTTGTGTTGTAGAATATTGAGTGCCTTCCCCTTTCTATCTGAATATGTTTTTCATTGGTTTTCCTTGTGGGTACCATGAGGTAAAAATTTATCATCCTAAATATATATGAATCATATTTCATTAGATACCATCTTAACTTCAATAGCATGCATGTATATTTTTCCTATACTCCTTTATCCCCCACCTTGTTTTTGTACTTGTTACTATTTATAACTTTGTACAAGTTATGTCCAAAAATATAGATTAATAATTACTGTTTATGCATTTGCATTTTAGCACCTGTAGGAAGTAAGAACTGGAGTTACATACCAAAAATACACTACAATAATACTGGCATTTATAATTATCAGAATGGTTACCTTTACTTAAGGTCTATATTTCTTTATGCCACTATGAACTATTGTCCAGTGTTCTTTCCTTTCAGTCTGAAAAACTCCCATTAGTATTGCTAGAAGTGATGAACTCCCTCAGGTGTTGTTTATCTGAGAATGTGTTCACTTCTCTCTCATTTTTGAAAGAATATCTTGCAAGATATAAAATTCTTGACTAGCAATTGTTTTCTTTCACCACTTTAAGTATTTCAACTCACTGCCTTCTTGATTCCATTGTTTCTGATGAAAAGTCTGTATTCAATGTAATTGAGACTGCCTTGTATGCAATACACTGTTTTTCTTTTGTGGTTTTCAGAATTCTGCTTGTACTATTTGTTCGATAGTGTGATCAATATATGATGGGATATACTTTTCTTCATGTTTATCCTATTTGTTTTTCTCCGGGCTTCTTTTGTTGTGCACATTCACATCCTTTGCTATGTTTAGGAAGTTATATGTCATTATTTCTTGAATATTCCTTATACCACTTTCTCTTTCTTCTCCTGAGACTCCCATAATGCATCTTTTGGTGTGCTTGAAGGTATCCCAAAGTTATGTAAAGCTATTTTTTTATCTTTCTGCTCCTCAGTGTGACTCATTTCAAGTGTCACCTCAAATTCAATGATTCTTTCTTCCACCACTCCAATCTGCCCTAGGAATCCTCCTGGAATTTTTTCAATTAAGTTATTATGGTCTTCACCTCCAGTAGTTCTGTTTTGGTCTTTTAAAGAATTTGTATCTCCTTATTAAGAGTCTTATATTACTTATTCACTGTTTTCTGGATATCCTTTAGTTCCTTCTCTATATTTTCCTTCATGTCCTTGAGCATTTTTCATATCATTTTTAAAAGCCTTTTTTTCATATGTCCAAATTCTTGTCTTCTTCATTAGTGTTTCCCGGGCTTTTATCCTCCTTCTTTGGATCGACCTTCATTTTCCCTTTTTTTTTTTTGTTTGTCTTGTACTCTTTTGTTGAACACTGTGCATTTTAATATTTTAAAATGTTAACTGTTGGATTTATTCTATATGATATCTGTTTCTTGATTTTGGAACCAGCTAGTTCTGAGACAGTAATTGTCTTGATCTTATTCCTTCTTTCAAAAACGTCTGCCCAAGACAAATTCAGTATGCAGGGTTTTCCCTGTCTTTCTGGATCAGTGTCTTGTCCTGGGATTTTTCTTGTGAGTTGTTTTGGAGTTCTTCTGTTTACAAGGTATTGGTTGTATCTTCTGTTTTCCATGAGTCAGACTTTCCTCTCCTGTTTGTCTAATGCTGGCAGGCTTTTGTCCCAGACAATCTGCTTCTGTACTTTCCTATATTCCATTTGTTGTTTCAAGCTGCTTTTGCATTGAAAGCAAATTATGGGGGGAGCTAAATGCCAAAACAGGGACAGGGACCCAAGAATGGGGAGCACATTGGGGAGCTCCAATGTGCCCTGTATTGTGGAGCATAAAGGGCCCCAAAATCTTCTCTAATGGCTTCCCAAAGCTGAGCTTTCTTGGTCTGCCTAGCAAATACAGTACTTCAACTAACTGTGGTCTACAGTCCTGAGGAAGAGCAGCATCTCTATGCCTCCACCACTGCCTTTGTCCAGGGAGGGTTGAAAAAAATGACCACTCTCAGGGTTGGACCAGCAGTAATCCAAAGTCATTAATGAAAAATTGTGACCTGTAATTAACCACACCCACCCCTGTTCTTCAGGAAGAGGACTTTTACATCCCTTACTGTCACCAATGAGCTAGCCAGGGGCAGCCTGCTGCATGAGTGGAAATTGTAGCAGTAGCTACCATGCAAGAGAAAGTTACTGTTTTTACCATAATTTATCAGGTTCTACCTCCCACTCTTCCCTGATGCTGTACAGTATTCTTGTAGTCTCTGAAGTTTCAAATTAGTTGTTTCAGATAGTTCCTGCCTGTTTAATAGTTGTTTTCATAGGAAGACTGAGTACTGGAGCTCCCCACTCCACTATCTTCCCACAATCTTCTCTGTCATTGAATTTTGGTTGCTTAATATTCATCCACTCCTCTCTTTATACCTAGTTTCTTAAATCTCTGATCAAGGAGTTCTCCTTAACTCTTGTTTTCCTAAATATTTAGCAACTTCTTAAACTGAAACCACATACTCTATATTAGATGATAATCACCAGATTAGTCTTGGACACCTGTCACTTTAAGAGGCAGAAATTTTAGTCCAAAGACCAGGGCAAAAAGTTTTGAAAGACTCACAGAGCAACGTAAGAACTGTCAGAAGAGATTTCTCAACTGACTACATTTCTGAAAATTTGTTAATATTTGTTTTGTAGCCTGATGCATGGCTGTCTTTCAGTGTCTTATATTTTGGTTTTCTTCTTCCAGTTTTATGCAGTGCCCTTTGGTCTTGACTAATGGTTTGTTATGGCTCTTGGGAGTAACTTCTCTCTTGGCTCTTGATTGGTCTTTGTCAAATAAAATACTCTTCTAATTGATCACAACTTGTCACGGCAGTAACTACCCTTTTTTCAAGGCTTTCCTAGGGGTATACTTTGCTCTAGCAGACAGCTGCTCTGTTACCTTTTGCTTCCCTCCTCTGGCAATATCTAGGCATTGCAGTTAACCTCTCAAGTTCTATATTTAGACTTCTAACATATTATGCTTAGTTCCTGGTTCAGTTTATTAATTTATTCACCCAGGCCTTCTTCAAATATTTTTTCTTGAGTACTAGTAATGTGCCAGACACAGACATTTTCCGAGAACAAAAATGTTGTAAAATCAATCATATCAGACCATATTTTCTAACCCATATTGGTCTGATAGTTTGGTGGGAAAAACAGATATTAATCAAATAATGGCTTGCTTATTGTTAGCATTACATTCCTGGATCTCTGTTATTTGTGTGTCTTTAATTGCCAAGTTACATTACCTGGGTCTCATAATACAAGAATGATTGTTTTATATGACGTTGTCTTAGTGATGCATTTTTCATTCTTTCATTTATTAATCAATGCAAATTTATTAAGCTATTATGCAACAGGTCCGATACATGGGTAATACAATGTGAACACAAGAGATATTTAACAAGAACATTAGTGCAAAGTCTAACACAACAACAGCTATTAAAAAACTAATTAACATAATTTTATCTGAAAAGAAATGCAGAGTGAATTAAGAATATAGAAAGATCATTTGAAGGATGTAAGAAATATTTATTTTTAAATATGTAATTTTCATATAACGAGAAAATTATGTCAATATCTCTACTAGTGTTTGCATATACTAAAATAATGATCTCTATCTTTAGTGTGTATGTTTATATGTGTATTCGTTTTTTTGGAGGGCTGCTATACATTGCTTAATTAATGGAATTATAATACATACTTTTGAGAGTGAGAAAACTATGTATAATTAATGTTTTATGTTAGAAAATTACCCATTAAAATATCCTTTAAAATATTGGGTTGAAAATATTGGTTATTTTCTTTTAAAAGTATCAAACGATTACAGTATTTTAGGTTCTATTCTAGATACCTTCAAAGACATGTGCTGTATTCAAAAGAGCCATGTTGAAATACTTCTTTACATTTTATAGAAATGGGGAGAGATGCTTAGAGAAATTTAAGGGACATGCTTAAGACCAAACAACTAAAAATGTAGAAAAGTTTACCTTCCAATTCAGATTTTCTGCTCTAATTGTTTCTTATTTCCACTACATCAAGTAATGGAGATGATAGTATTCATTAAATACACCAGCCTAGTCATGTCTACAAAGAGTTATTTAAATCAGTTTTAAATTATGCAATGTTTTAGTAATGTAATACCACTTTTCTTTTCCATTTCCACTTTAATTACACAAAGGCTAAATATTTAGGCAAGGGTTTCTTACCCTTTTTTTTTGTTCCATATACCCTTTTGCCAGTCAGGTGAAAACCACGGACCTCTTACTAATCCACACTATGCTGTGCATTATTTTATAAATATATCACAACCTCACCAACACATTCCAAGAATAATGTTTTTCTGAATTTCAATTCAAGCTCATGGACCTCTTGTTAAGAACCCCTGATTTAGATTATCCTTAACCTGTGGTGGCGTTTGTGATGTGCCTCCAAAATCCACCTTCAATGAATATTTGTTACACTATCTGCTAAGAATAATGTTGACAAACAGCCTCAGCATCACTGGAGACACTGCCTCAGTTGCAGAAAATCACCTCATCCATGTTCATGTTCCTTCCTGCGGTAGCCTCCATCCAATGATTGATCAATTCCTGCACTGTTCAACTCAGATTGGAACAATTATGAAAGATATTACAGTTCCATTAAACCAGGGTATTTGGACAAATCTGTGATTGTTCTGTATTGCAGAGCAACCTCTCCTTTTGCCCAATCCTGCTTCATTCCTCTCCATTTCACAAGTATTGATCCAAAAAGCTTTTTTTAGTAAATATTTAGTGTGTTAAGCTTCATCTTAATTGAGTCTACTTTCTATGAGGGCCTAACCTGTGACAGGAATGGTGCAAGAAAACAGGTATTAAGACTAGAAGTTGGAGGTAGATTATCATCACCCACCTGGGCATTAGGACCTCAACCCTGATGGTAAGCCTATTGTGAATATTTTTTCCAGTGGTAAATTTGCATAAGATATCTGTTGAAGGGGCTGCATTAGATGATGTGATTTATTAAGAGGTTAAGAATGATAGAGGGCTATAGTAACTAAAAGAACAATGGAATTAAGTTACTTTTGTTAACTTGATTGATATTCTAGAAAACTGCAATTTAAAATGGAAAAATAAGTACAAATTGAGATATAAGGTTAAAAGACAGGATTTCCTTTGCAACATATAGAGACCATGGTCGCCTGTGTGTGTGAATGGGTGGTAGTGAAAGATGAAGACCAGCTTGAGAATTTAAACAGAAGAGTATCAAAGTAGGAAGTTAGTCAATGCCAGGACCTTGTTAAAGAAATTACTGAATCTTGACCTATGGAATAGAAACCTCTGAGTTGATGTGCCATAAAACATTGAATCCTTAGATTCTCCAGAACTTCTTAACCCTACTCCTCCCAATTAAAAGCTAACATTCCCACTTATTTAAAATAATTAGAATAAGTAAAATCTTAGAGTCAGAAATTAGAATACAGGTTACCAGGGGATAGGGTGCGAGTGGTGAATGGGGAGTTAATGCTTAATTGGTAATTAGTTCTTGGTTAGGATAATAGAAAAGTTTTGATAATGGGTGGTGGTGATGGTGTCACAACATTGTGAACTGCAAATTTGAAAGTGGTTAAAAAGGGAAATTTATGTTGTATAAATGTCACCAGAATGAAAATAACAGCAACAACAAACATAGAATTGTACAACACAAAGACTGAACTGTAATGTTTCACCAGTTTTAAGTGTAAGTACCACACTAATGCAGAATGTTAATAATAAGGAAACTGTGTTTAGGATTTGATATATGAGAACTTTGTATTTTCTGCATTATTTTTCTATAAACCTACAATTGCTCCATAATAAAGAAAAAGGAAAAATAACTAGTGTTCTCCCATTTGCTTTAATGTAGAGCCTTCTCACTCCAAAACATATGTTTCATTCCTCAATATGTGCCCTTGCTCCATTCCTGGATACTAAGTTTATAACTAGGGTTAAGTTACAACCTAATCAAACTGAGGATAGTCTAGACCTGATAAAGAAAGAAAGTGACTGCATCCAAAGGCATCCACAAGCCATAGCTGGTGCGTACAAACGGGCTCAGAGAATACACATTGTGCTTAAGGTGCTTGCTCAAATGAGATGGAACTTAAAGTTAGATAAGAGACTATGATTACCCTTTGAGCACCCTTCTATGATATTGAATTTACCATCTTGGCAATTAGTCCAGGAAATGGTGTAAACTTTCTGCTGGAATGGCTTTTTAAAGCAAGGAAAAAACAATGGCTCATGCAAAGTGGGATTTAAATGTCAGAATTGCCAATCATAAGGTAGAAGAAAGGATTATATTGCTCAAAGAAGTGAGCATGTTAATATTATATTATGTTTGTATGGGTGTCTCATAAGATAATTATGTTTCATGGAAACACTCAAAGGATACACCATTTAACAAGGTCGTAAGTAATGCACAAGTGAGGTGGTTATCTGCCTCACTAAAAAAGTCAGTGATGACTCTTTGAAGTATGTCATAGTTGATGCCATGCATGACCATTAAAGAGGCAGACTCTTTTATAGAAAGAGGGAAGACAGTAGACCCCTAAAACAAAAGAGGGCAAGGGAGAGTAAGAAATGGTTGCAATCAGCATAATAAAGTGGGACCTGACACATATAGATTTGTGGAAAATGTTTAAAGAATATGGCATCATGGGGGCAAAATAGAAGGACAAGGAAACTAGGATAATATTCAATTTGTACTATCAAAATAAATTACAGGTGGATGATCACTAGGCATAAAGATCCTGCAACACCATAATAAATGTATTTGATTTTCTTGGTCCTTCTTCAAACGAATAAGCTATTTACTTGATTAATTGTGCAGTGGGAAAGTGGAAATGCTCAAACATTTCAAGGGCAGTTGGATACACCTTCTGTATTGACACTGATACCCCAAAAACAAAGCATTATCATGTATGGCTTGTCATTGTTGGGAATGTGTTGTCAGATGATAAATGGAGCCCTAGTCAAGGTCCAGATCACAGTGGACCAATAGGGCCATTTACCTACCCAATGATTTTTCCCTGGTCCCAAAATGGATTACAGTTAGATTTATATTTGACAGTTGGCCAAACTACCTTATTGGGGTTTTATCTCATTAAGAAAGAGCTATTATAATAAATAAGTGAAATACCCTGAAATTTCCCAGTCCAAACCAGGCAAAAAATTAAAAGAAATATACCTTGGTAATGTGTGGATGGGGAAAATTAGGGCCAGTCATAAATAGCTAAGGTATGTAAGGATTGGTGAACCTCATAATATTTCTATTTAATTCACAGGTCTAGCTACTTCAAAAACTAAGTAATTTATGAAGAAGGTAGTACACTATAGATAACACAATCAAGTGGTAGTACCCATTGTAGCAGCATGCCAATGTGGTATCATTGCTAAAGCATATTGACACATGGTCAGATACATGAGACATGGCCATAGATTTGGCAAACTCTTTTTTTCCCATCATTATCAGAATGGAAAAACAGAAACAATTAGCATTCACATGAAGTAGATAACAGTGGACAAAAGTTTGTCTCAGGACTATGTTAACTCTCCAGCTTTCTGTCGACCTTTACTCCAAAGAGATCTGGACCTTCTTAACATCTTATGGAATGTTACATTAATCCACTATATCAATTATATCATGTTATTCAGACAAGATTAGTAAGAAATGAAGAACATGCTGCAGATATTGAGTGGGATCCATAGAGTAGAAGATAAATTCTATGAAATTTCAGAGACCTGCCACATCAGTAAATATTTTAGAGACCACTGATCATGGAAATCGCAGGTATTTCTATTAAATATGGCTCAGTTAGTGAATATTGTACCTCCCATCAGGAAGAAGAAAATGCAACACCTGTTGGCCTCATTGAGTTCTAGAGACAGTACATTCCACACATGGAATTACTGCTCTGTCAAATGTACCAGGTGAAATGAAATGCTGCCAATTTTTAGTGCAGCCTGGAACAGAAAACTGTTCTGAATCATATCGGGAATATGGTTACAACAATTCTATTACTTTTGCCTTATGACCCACCAGGCCCTTTTGTATTAGTAGCATCAGTGGTTCAAAGATATGCCTAGCAGAAATTATCACAAACCCTAATGTGAGAATCATAACATAGATTTCTAGCTTTCTGGAGTACAACCATACCATCTGTAACATAAAATTATGTGCCTCTAAAAAAACAATTCCTGGAGTGCTTTGAGCCATGGTAGAGATGGAGCACCTAACTATGGATGTCAAGTGACATTTGTCTATTATGGATTGAGTTCTGACAGACAGATTAAGTCATAAAAGTAAGTGGCCTAAGCAACAGCCAATCATTAGAAGAAAGAGATATCTGGGATCAAGGCCAGAGTCAAAGAGCACAGGCAAGCTGCATAAGCAGACTTCCAAGCCATTTACCATTGTTGTACCACTTCCCTTTTCCCCAGCTTATACCTGCCGCAGCATGAGGTACCCTCATGATTAGCTGATGGAGGAGGAAAAATCCCAAGCTTAGTTTATAGATAGGTAAGACCATTATGTGGTCATACACTAAAAATGAATGAAAAATGCACTGCAGACTCACTCTGTGGTGACCTTGAAAGAGAGTGCCAAGAGAAAATTCTCTTAATTAGAAAATCTTCAGTGGTGCACCTGGTCAACCACTTTGTGTGGAAGAACACATGGCTAAAGATTAGAATTTATACTGACTCATGGACAATGGCACATGATTTAGCTGCTTGATCAGAGGCCTGGAAGGAAAAAAAGGAAGATTATGGATAGCAAAATTTGGTCTGTGTTAGAAACCAGTGTATTACATATGTGAGTGAGCACAGTATATGAAGATTTTCTTATCACATGTTAATGCCTACCAAAGGGTTTCTCCTATGGAAGAGGTACTAAACAACTAAGTATGTAGAGACAATAAACAATCAAACATAGCTGGAAGAAATGGAGGCAATACATGAGCCAAGGAGCATGATTTCCTGCTTATGTTGAATATTCAACCAGCCAAAAAGAAAAACCAATGTTCAATACCCATTATGGCACTATTCCTTGATCATACCAATTGTCCACTTAAGGACACATGGGTATTTTTTACCATGGGTCCAGGAACCAAAAACTGGAAGCAGAAGTGTCCCTACTTATACTTACTCTTAATTACCCACTTAAAAATTTTGTGTATCCTGAATCTATCTCCATGCCCTGCAAGTTTAACGGTCTTGTTTCCCAATGGGGCAACACTTCCACCAGAGACAGAACCCAGCAAGAATCCTTTTGAATTAAAAAAAAAAAAAAATCTGTCACTTTTCACTATGGGATACTTTTGCCAAGAAGAGGTAAGATGATTGACATTCTGAAATACATAAGTGACCCTGATCATCAGCATGTTTTAAGGCTGCTATTGCACATAGGTTCAAAATTGAACATGTAAAAAAGTTTTTATTGCTAAGAGATTTCAGAGTGAGTCAGGTCATTCTGGAGGTTATGCCTGTGCAGGTCTCATTCAGATTTCACTATCTGCCCTAGTAAGCAAAGCTCCAAGCAAAAATTCTCCTGAGGGCTCCAGGGATGTCTGCACACTGTAGGAAAGACCCACAGCCTTATGAAATCAACACATCCTTGGTGGGCCCTATTTGGGAATATATGATAATCTATTTCGTTTATAATTCCCCTACTCATGAGTAGAGACCCTTTTTATTTGAACCTAGAATTATCATTATACCATTAAATATATGTCTCAGAGACTTAAATCTTTGGAATGTTCCTGTGCCAAATGAGTCCTGAATCCCAGCAGAGTTGCAGCCAACTCCTACTCTCCACTTCTTTGGACTTGCACCGGACAACTAACAAAATGATGATGATGAAAAAGTCCAATTCTCCAAAAAAGAAGTATCTAACAACTGAAAGCAAAACATACATTTAAGATAAGAATTTCATAGATATATCATCCAAATAATTTTTAATCTGTTATAGTTGATTCCATGGCTTAACAATCCTTACAGTAGAACTCTAATTGACAATGACACATTTCAAACTGACTCATAGATAGCATTTACATGAAAATGAATTCCAGAGCTAGTATTTTCCTAACAATTGTGATTCATATATAATTCTAATTAATTCATATAGTTTATATTCATTAATGCACACTATTGTAATAGCTATTTCATGAAGTTTTAGTTATACTTCCAGTATGTCTGTAATGATAATCATACTTTCTCTAGTATCTATTGAATTTTTTTCTCCCATGTGCATGTACGTGAGTATGTGTGTGTGTACCACAAAGGAATTTCAGATTTTATATGAATATAGGTAAGGCAAATAAATTAAATTTTTGTATTTAATTTGAAAAATTTTATAACTAAACAATAATGAACAAATGGTAAAATATAAATTTGTTCATGTATCACTTTTATCTGGTATTTTAAAATTATTTTATTAATATTTTGCTTTCCTTGATATGTTGCCAGTCCTCACTTTGATTGGTCACATGTTTACGGGGATTTATCTTTATTTCCCTGGAAACTTGTAAGGCATAGTTTCCTTTCTGATATATATGAATTTCAGTTAATATGGTACTGTGTGAAAGGAGGTATGCCTATGTGTGTGTATGTGTGTGTGTGTACCAATAGAAAGTAAGTTGCAGACATCATGAATTTTCAAAGACTTCTACTTTTAGATAGTAATTTCCTTAATCTCTAAGAAATATGACACCCTCTTACATAAATACACTGCAATTATAATCCCTGAAATATAACTTTAATTCAATAAACTCATGTAATAATGAATCTGTATATTAATTCCCCAATAATTGCCTTTCATCCCAGTTCAGGTTCTAATCAAAGTTCACATATTGTATTTGGTTGTAATTTTACTTTAGCTTCTTTACATACACAGTTTTTTTGAAATATTTTTTGTTGTTTATCAGGACTTTTCCCTGAAGCATTCAAGTCAGTAGTCTTTGAAGATCTAAGTTTTTATTTTTTTATCAAATGATTTTTGTACTTTATTTAACAATAGTTTTAGTGTTTGAAGCACACATCTGCACACAACTATTCCCAATTCTATTATTAATAAAAGATGCACTGCATTCAAGTCAGTTCCTTCATTGGAGCCATTCATGGTTCTCCCTCCCACTTGTTTTGTCACATATGGCACTTTTCCTGACAGCAGCCTGCTATTTCTATGCACTATAAAAAACACATATTGAGTAGGAACTGAAATTATTTTTTCTGATGCTCCACTAGCAAATGGGGACTCAAGTATTATTAGCATTTTTTTCTTGTTGTTCCAAAGGGGAGAGATCAACATAGGTATTTTTTCTACCATAATAAACACTGTTCTCTTTCCTTTCATTGTGTTGTCTCAAAGAAGAAAGAAAAAAGTAGGCCACTATTAGCAACTCAGCCAGGCACCAAAATACTGCTCTAGGGCCTGGCATACTACACCCAAAGATTGTTTTTTCATTTTTATATGTATAATGTGCTCTCATTTCTTGATATTTCTGATGCAACTCTCCATGAGTTAACATTCAGTCAAACTTAGATATGTAGGACAGGTGGGGGAGAAGTTTGTGCTTTGACAAAAACAGAGCAGGTTACTGGCTACATGTGTGATGTTTGTGGTTTTCCTAGTGTATATTTGGAGACTATATGTGCCACATGAAAAATCCACAGAATACAGGATATGTACGGGTCTTTACTTCCTCATCAGTAAATATCCAGAGTTGTGAAGATAACATTTCCCATGCATTTATGTTTTTTATATGCAGCATTTTGCTTTTTAAAAAACCTATGCTAAATTGCTGTTTGATTTCATAGATCTGAATTCAACATTGGATTTGTACCATTCAACTTGGAATCTTTCTAAGGCACAAACCAAAGCATATGGTAACAACCTAGGATTTCAGAACACTTATTCATGATGGTCTCTGTAGATAGATTAATGTCAAATCAATTGTGAAAGTTTTGTATTTTGTGATAGTTGTTTAAGTACCTCCATGTTTAGTTCCAAGTATTTTAATCTTTTGTACATTATGTTTTAAAAGTTCATATTTGGAGTAGTTATGATTTCCATGGTAATATGACAAAATGTTACTTTTCTATAAGTCTTTCTGTTAAATTCTCCTCTTTATCCTTGTAGAATCTGCTCTAGTAAAGAAGCAACATCATGATCACAAGATCAGTAAAAACATATATATAAATGGACATAAATATGCCTGAACTTAAATTTCATGTTTTTCAAGAAGTAAATATTTTCTTCACTTCGTTGTGTCATCTGAAGAGAAAATTTGTGATGTATAAATCTTATTTGCATCCATTTTCTTGATAATGTTTAACATTTAGAGGAGACACTTAAAACAGTTGTGAAAATATTCTTTGTTAGTTTTAGAAAGAAAAACACCCATTTAATAAAGTTAATTTCTACCATGTATGAAGGTTAAGATGAAGCACAATGTACAGAGGAAATTTGCTATAATATAGCAGTGGGCTCAGGGCTCTAAAGAGTATGAAAATCATTGTCATTGAAATCTATCTTAAATATAAACAATGAAAGGAAAATGCTTTATATTTTTATAGTGACAATAAAGTGTTTGGGGTTGGGAATAATTAGCTGTCTTTATAACAGCAGGAGTTCACTTAGACAAATAAGCAGCATTTCCATGTACTTGTAAAAAACAAAAGTAAGATAAAGTTCCCAGCAGATTAATCAGGGAATAAAGGCTATAATAATAGCTGCAAAATTATTTATTTTCAGACATGCTATAACTAAAATGTTTACTTCTCTAAGATAGAAGTAAAGTAACTTTTGATTAAATGTTAACTTCAGTGAAAATGGGTACAAAAAGTACTTTACAATAGCACAGTGCTTTTACTATGTTCCAATATGAAAATCAATACTGAAAATTTGAAAATACTATCTCTCTGAATAATATATTATCACAATGTACTTATAATATGCTATAAAATCTTCATTTGAGTTAATCTTTCTGCAAACAGAAGCATTTGTGTTTCTGTGTTAAATTGGAAAATAGATTACTAAAATAGTAGGATTTGATTTTACTACCATTCAAGCAAAACATTTCACTCTAATTTTTAAATATTGAATAATATACCAGGATTTAAATACAACATTAGATGAGAATGAATTCTGGAAATTTATTCATATTCTGATTTGTTCCAATTTAGAAATGTATAAATACTTTCAGGAATGACTTAAATCAGCTCACATTTTCCATTGACAGTAATCAAAATAAAACATTTGAATGCAACTTGGTTTTAATTTTTTTCAAGTTAAAAATGTTCGTGTCTTAGGTCACAGCAAAGTCACACACGGAATACTAGAGACTCCCACATACCCAACCTCCCTCCCCCTTCCCCTGGCCATATTAAAACGTTTTTTTTTCAATGGATGTTAGCATTGTTATAAGTGTTATACAGACAGTAAAATATAGCAACTAAACATTGTCAGTGGTTTACAGTATAGTTTACAATTTAGATGGTACAGTTTAATAATTTTTGATGATATTTAGCATGTCCTGTGTCCATTATTGTAAGGTAATGAAAAACCTTTCCCATGACCACTAAATACCCCTTTTAATCTTAACTGTTCCTTCTTCCCCATCCCCCTGGGGCATATGACACTCCCCTGTCTTGACTCATGGCATGACAAGATTCATAGTTACATGCCCTGGGTATTCCAACCTGCCCTTCCTAATCTGCCCACCTTTCAACCCTGCACCCCCAAACCCAGTAATATCACTACCCATCTGTCTTATCCTTCAATATGCAACTATACTCTATCCCTTTACCATAGATTATGTCCATATGGGTGATGGCTCAAGGCCTCACATTTAAAAATTAAATGAAAATTTGGGAGACACTGGGGAATGAGAGGGGGAAGGTGTCATGGTACACTGGACATACAATTATACAGTGATAAAAGGAAAAAAGAATAATTTTTTTAAAAAAGGAATTTTTTCCTGTTTTTTTTTTCCCATTTTTTTGAATGTCCCAATCTGCTAATTATATTTTATTTTTAGTTTAGTTTTTTTTCTTTTTCTTCTCTTTTTCCTTGTACTTATCTCTTGCATTTAAGCTTATCATTATTATTTATTTTTCCTATTAATTTTATTTGGTTATTATAGGGGCTTCATGTTCAAGGAAGGTTTAGATCACAGAAGGGTTACAATGGGGGCTGCAGAGAAGCATTGGTTGGGCATGTCTGGGATGGGGGATTCATGGGAGTAAGTTCATCTGAATATACATGAAATATATATAAAATTGTTCAAATGATCAAGGGATGGGGCATGGTCACGGTGGGTAGACAATCACTCAATAAATGAGGGAATCTTAATTCCAAGCCTGGAAAGCTCTACCACATTCTCCAAGGGAGCAGCAACAGTCCCCTGAGTGCAGGGACAGTGTCTGGCAAAAGAGGATGGCCCACTGAAGGGTTCTTTTTATGCCTACGGGTTGCCACCTGAAAGCCTCCTTGTTGCTCAAATGTGACCTCTCTCTAAGCCAAACTCAGCATATGAATACATTATCTTCCCCCCAACGTGGGACATGGCTCCTGGGATGAGTCTCCCTGGCAACAAGGGATTAATACCAAGTGCCAACTGGCAACACAACTGGAAAAAGACCTTGAATAAAAGGGGGAAAAGGTAAAGAGAAATGAGTTCATGTGGCTAAGAGACTTCAAAGAGAGTCGGGAGGTTATCTTAGAGGTAACGCTTATGCATACCTCAGTAGGAGCTCATAGAACAGCAAAGTGGATATTACCCCACATAGAGGGTCTCCTGAGGGCTCTGGAGACACCCAGGTCCTATATAAGGGGGGATAGCCCCAGAGATTGATGCCTTATTAGTGGGCTCTACTTTGGAATCTGTGCTCCTGAGATTGACAGAGTTGGACTCAAATAAGTCCTCCCTGCACATGGTCCAACAGTCCCTTCTATTCAAACCTATATATGATGCTGGAGTTTTTAGGTGTACTTCCAGAGACTGAAGCCTCTGGCCTACCTATGTGCCAGCTGTGCCTGGAATCTCGGTGGAGCTGCAACTCCTACCCTACAGCTCAATGGACTCATCCAAGTCACCTGGTGAGGAGATGACGATGGGCAACAGCCATCGCAGGGAATGGAGAGGGCCTGCAGCTGCAGGCAGAATAACCCCATACACCGTATCCATGGGATATAAGTCCTCTCTCACTTGGAGATAGAGTGGATGTCACCATCCCAGTTTCCTTAGGATTGGGGAAAGAGCTATGGACTAGAGTGGACTTAATGGTACTTTGTTGTAGACATATTGTGATTCAAGCAATGGAAGAAATTATAACGGTGAGGTGGAGCTGGTGGCCACTGGACGCTTTCAGGACAGGGAGGGGAAGGGCAGTTGAAAAACAAGGGCTTTTTTGGGGGACTTGGGAGTTGTCCTGAGTGGCGTTGCGGCGACAGATGTGGACCATTTTACATCAGCCTATACCATGCAGAACTGTGTGGGAGAGAGTGTGGTCTATGATGTGAACTGTGGTCTATGCTTGGTGGCAAGGCCCCAGGATGTGTATATCCATTACGGGTGATGTGCCACATTGATGAAGGATATTTGTGTGGGATGTTGTGGGAGGTGTGGGATATGGGGGACATGGGAATCCCTGTAATTTCTGTGTAATATCTAGGTAATCTAAGCACCTTAAAAAAAAAATATATATATATATATATGTATATATATATATATATATATATATATGATTTATGTAAAAAAAAAGTGATAAGCGAGTCAATTCATTAAGATGACATTAACAAAATCACAAGCTTTTACACATTAAATAACAAAGCTTCAAAATACACAAAGAAAAATTGCCAGGAAAAAGACATGAACATTACTTATTTGAAGATTTTGACACCCTACACTCTCTTCTTTTGATTGCTGAAGTCAAAGGAAATATTCTGTATTCTTTGAGTTTTTAGAACTTTGTAAAGTTTTTTCCTTATGGCCCAGTAAATAGTATGTATAAAAAATGTCCAATGTGTATTTGAGAATAATGTATAATTTCCAGTTTTGGGTATAGTGTTCTCTAAATCTCAATTAGATCTCTTTGTTAAATTGTTTTACTCAAGAGTTTTACGTATTCTTAATTTGATCAATTTGTTCTGTTGGATGTTGGCACTAAATCTTAAACTCTTTAATTACATTGTCTTTTTTATTATTTTGCATTTAATTCCCTTAAATTTGCTTTATATATTGTGATTCCATATTATCATATCATGAAAACACTATGGCATCTTATTTGAATAAATATTTCAAAATTAAAAAATAAATAAAAATAAAATAAAATGTATAAATGTTTAAAAGAAAAGAAAAGAAAAGAAAACATTGTTCCTGCTCTTGAGGAGCTTATATTCTAAAAGAAAAAAATACACCTCTTTTAAAATGGAAAAAAAAAAAGTTTATGTCTTACCATTTCACATTCCTGATGAAAACCCAAATATATGTCATTCACTAGTGATATGTTAAGCAGTCAGGGATGTACCTTAACACTTTTGCTTTACTAACATAAAGTTATATTATTCTTGTATTTCAATTCATAAGAAGAATTTGTGTGCTGGAATATTTATACTTAAAAGGATATTTTATGTTTTATTCTAAGGCATGAATGGAATAAAGTGCCATTTGATGTGGATAAGTAGTAGTGCCTGATAAACTTTTTCTACTGTGGTATGTTGGTAGATAATATTTTGAAAATCCTACCCAAGTTTAAATGATGGAAAACAATTATGTCCAGGGAAATGGACTACAGCTTTCATCGAATTTAGACAATGTGATAAATGCAAATATATGATTAATCTTGGCAATCTGTCATGACAAGGAAATGTTGGGGGGAAGGAATCATGTCTCCAGTCTTAGAATTGGGGTTCAGCATAACCCACATGCCTAGAAATTTGAAGGAACAAGGCTGGATCCCAATGTTGAAATAACCTAAAAAGTGCAGAGTCAATGGGTAAGTAGTTTACAACAGTATTTTCTAATCTGGAACCTTGGGAAAAAAAAACACACAGGAATTCAAACTTGGTCCCTTCACCATTTCCTCCTTGGCCCTAAGTGCTTAATGGGATTTTGAGGTGCTGAACTCACTCCTAGAACTTCAGTGGTGTTCTGTTGCGTGCAAGAAGTCAGCTGGCTTGCAGTTTAATAGTGCCAAATATTGCTATAACCCCAAGGGCTAAAAATTCCTATATATGGAAACATTATTTTTTCTATAATCAAGATATTACTCAGCTACATCTGCTAGGAAAAGATGAATGTTTTCTTGAGGGCCTCACGTAAGCTAAGGAACTTACTTATGTACATATGTCACATGTAATTGAAGTCATGCTTCAGTAGCCAGAAACTTTTTGGTTATCTTCTCATGCTAAAGGCCACACTTTTGCTGACGCCTGGGTAACTGAAAATTCTAAGGTTGCCTTTGTAGGCAGGCAAGGCCTAATCCAGGGATTCTTAACAAGAGGTCTGTGAGCTTGAATTGAAATTGAAAGAACATTATTATTGTCGGGATGTTCTGGTACGGGTGTGATATATGTATTAAATAATACACAGTATAGTGTGGACTTAAAGGGGTCCATGGTGTTCACCTGACCATCAAAGGGTTCCGTGGAACAAAAACAGTTAAGAATCCATGAAATATCTCCTGAGACCCAAGATTTTCCTAAGATCTAACCATCCTTTCTGCAGCCTGGCTTTTTGCTAATGCCTATGCACCCTTAGACCATCATAGTCCAACTGCTGTTTGTTTGTTTCTACTCTTGCTGTCCCTTTCTACAAAGGGCCATTTACTCAGAGCAAAGCCACCAGGGATTTAGTTACCCTCTCAACCTTGCTGAGTCTATAGCAGTTAAAAGCTAACTTCACAACTGTAAAAGCTCAACTCTTCAAGTATTAGCTTCTACCAAGGGCCAAGGTAAAAATATCTTGCCCACACATGGAATTCCAAGATCAACAAACCACATAGTTTGTCCTTGCTAAAATCATCTCCATGTATCAAACTTTCTTTCCAGCTCTTATTTTATCTCAATGTGCCAAGACTGTGCATCAAACATAAGGTTTTGGGGGTATTAAAAAATAGCATACCTCTTCCATGTTTAAATTCTGATTTAAAAAATGGAAAATAAACCTGGCAGATGGAAATCAAATGATCACATTTATGCTAAACCAAATGGAAGAGCTTCTACCCAGGGACGTAGATAGGCCCACCTAATTATTTATGACATTTATAGACCTGAGTAGAATTCCTCATGTAAATACTTTGCCAGGATGACACCAATAACATATTTGTAAAGAACTCCTGCTCCCTGTGAACAGGCAGAGTTCTAGGAGAGGAAAAGGGCAAGGCTTGTCTAAACACAACCATTTTATTTTTCCCAAATTGATCCATTAAAAGGGTAGTCTCTCTTCCTCTAGTAGTTGTTGCTACTTTAATTATAATCATTATTATTTTCCCCAAGACTATTATTGTCCACTCATGTAAAGGAGAACTTAAGAGCAATAGTTTCTCATGTGTTTTCAAATATAGTACAAATGTATGAGTTTCTTATTTAAAGACTTCCACACATTTTAGTCAAAAATTATAAATTCAGAACTTTGAGTTGTTCCTACTAACATCAGAGGTTATGGAATTGTCTCAAACACTATGTGGTAGTGGCCCCTTTAGGTCCCAAGAAAACAAAAAGGAAGCAGGGCTCACTTCTAGCAAATTGTTATACAAATGTATTATCTGCATGACATTCATCATGCTACAGGAAACAAGTAGCATCTAAATCTGAACTGAATGTAATGAACATTTCTTAAATTTTATAGACGTCAAATACATTATAAAGTCTCCCTCCAATTCCACTTTCCTTCTAGAACAATGGCAAACTGCAGCCCTGGAAGTTTTCAATATTATATCCTGGTTCATCTTTGATATCCCTTTATATACCATACACAAATAAACAGGAGGTTTTTATATCAGAGAGAGGAAAAACCCAAACGATATTCCCATTTCCTCATTTTATACTCTTTGCTCCAATATAGCTACCACCAAATATTTCTCCAGATCTCAGCTCAAGTATTCTCTAGTGATTAGCTGTGAATAAAAGGATTGACAATTGGACCTTTATTCAAATATATGGTCATTCAAATATATTCTGTTTTGAAGAGTTAATATCAGAGATTTTTCAAAAGATGTAAAATGAGTACAATTAAACGTTTTATATTCTACTTTCCTTCTGCATAGACTATATTATGATAAATAATAAAGACTTTTGTTGCATTAGGTATCTACAGTCATAATACTTGTTAATAGTTCTCATACCATAGTGTATTTCATCTGATATTTAATGAAAATTGTGATAATATGCATTTCTACTAAAACCTATTTGGCCTATTAATGTTACAAATTACTCAGAAATCATGAACTCAAGCTCATAATTCTGAGTAAATATATCCAAGTTAAAATAAAGCTAAGGTTGAAATAAAACCCCAGTTTCCAAGGTGTTTTTTGAATAATAGGTGAATACATCTAGCTGTCTTCTTCCTGGCTGGAAGTTTTCAAGATTGACTCTTTTGCTCATTATTCCCTCTTGGCTAATTGCTTCCTTTCCTTCATTTGTACGAATTAGGTTACATTTTTAATGATATATTAGCTTAAATTGTGTCACTGAGGTAAAAGAGCTAGTTAGGCAATAAACGCTAGTTTTGCAACATTTCTTCTTGTGATAGTTAACATTGTGATCGATTGCAAATATGCTCTCAAAATTGAGTTTAGATAATTAGTAATAAAATTATGTAGAAAGACATGTATTTCAATATTTTTATAAATTAATTCCATTCTCATATATTTTCTATATCTCTTTTTAAAACTTTTCTATGAATTTTGTGATGAAATAGGCAATCTATATATCTTGAATGTGTAAAAATTTTGGTACTCTTAAAAAAACTTGATCAAATTTATTTTCACACTGTATCTTATAGCTCTTACTAGTTATGTTTGGTTTCCAGGTCATCAGAAGTCATAATAGTGTTGGATAAGATTTCTGCCATTTGGTGGCCAGATTGCTTCAAATATGTATAGGAGCTCCCATCCAGTAAGTTGACTTATTCTCCAATTTTGTGAGTTGATCATGCTGATGGATTTGTGAACATATGTAGAGGATCTACTGCATGAGCAAACAGGGAGTTTTGCCTCTAGCAAAGACGTTGAAACTTACTAAGCGTGTCTCCTCTGCCTGAAGTAATTGTTTTACTAATTCCAGAGGGTAAGAGAAGATTCCAATTCCATTATCTGTTGCTATCAAGATGTTATCTATATCCTGAGAGACTGCTATCAAACAATTGTTGGGAAGTGGCCACTCAGTAAGAACAGATGGTGACAGCAGGCACAAGAGAATATGGACGACTTCCAGGATTCAGAAAAATAGAATCGTGAGCTTAGCTTTTAAAAGAACTTAAGGGAACAATTACTGGACAAGAGAAGTAAAACATATACAATAGATCCATTAACAATGAAAGGACAACAAGAGAAGGTGACCCAGTTATGGGTTTATTGCCATCTCCTAATAGGAAAGCTTTCCCAGAGTTAAGGAGCTACTATAAGAAAATCCCAATGATAAGTTTTAAATTCATAAATATCTGAAGTGACTTTATAGATAAAAAAGCATAATAGTAAATTAAGAAAATTGTGGCACATCTTCTATAGTTGAAGCATTAATTTAAAACATGCACAGCTTAGCAAGTTTGAGTAGTGCTTTATTAAATGAAAATATATTAATCCATAACTCATGTTTCTAAATGAAAAACAAGCAAATACAGTTCAAACAAGTTACAAAAGGGAAGAAATCCAATAAAATATCTTAAAATAGTACTCTATGCAGAACTTAGATAACTAACTAAATAAGAATCAGGTTTTTACAAGTACATAAATCATTTCAGATGATATGATAGAAAATAAGGATTACAACTTTAGATACTATAATTTTCACCAATCATAAAAGAAGCAATGGCTCATTTTTGCTTGTTTGAATTTATTACTTAATATACAAAGCTAAGATTTAGAGATGAGTGGGAAAAACACACAAATGCATGAATTTTACACACAAAAAATGTCTTTCTAGAATGGCTTCTTGTTTATCTCACCTCCACATTGTACAGGTCAGATAACTCAAGAAACTTGAAAGGATACAAGTTATACTCCATTATTGCCTTCTGGATATTGCATCTAATGGCATGAATTTCACCATTTCTGATTCCTTGTCACAGTATATGCAATTCAAAAATGTTGACCCAAATTATATTTTCCTTGCCTGTAACAACATTTATACAAACTGCAATAAAGCCAATTAAATATTCTCCTTATTTTTTTCAATCTCCTGTTACAGTGTGGTGGTGGAAGAATCTTGTGGCTGTATTTACTCTTCTATAAACTTCTCATTTATATTTCATTTAGTTCTTCCTTTCATCACTCACATCCAGCCCTCAACATATCTTGTAATATTTGCTTCCACCATAAAACCCAGCTTCATTTATGTTTCTGCATCTCCCTGCCCCACCCTTGTTTAAAACACTTTCTTCTCCCAGCACTCCCAGCAGTAGCTGTCTACTGAATTGTTTTTGTTTAGTTTTACATCCTTGATTCCCTATAATCCATTCTCTACAAAGAAAAGTGATCTTTCTAAGTTATAAATCAATATGTGACATGCAGCTGCTTAAAATTCTTTAATGACTTTTCAATTCACTTGGAAGAAAACCCAAATTCTAATCATTTTACAAGGTGCTATAAGATCTGATTTCTCTGACTTATCTTGTACCAGATTCATACAATAAATTCCATTCCCAAAGTTTCTGTCTTTTTCTAAAATATGCTAAGCTATGACTAAAAATTTGATTTAAATTTTCTTCTCAATTCAGTATACAGACTTAAAGTCAATATCTTTTATTTGATGTATAGCTTTCCTTTATGGTACTAATCACCATCTGTCATTGCCTGGTTATTTATGTCTCAGTATTCCAGGGCTGTTTGGACAAATACCATGGACTGATTGCTTTAACTATAAGAATTTATTAGATTTAGAGAGTAGAAGTTCAAAATCATGGTTTCTCCAAGGCTATGCTTTTTCTCTGAAGTCTGTTCCATTCAGGTAGTGGCTTGCTTGACACAAAATCCTTGGGGTTCCTTAGCTAGTATTTTTGCCTCCCATCACATTATGGTCCCTCTTCCTTTGTCTCCGTTCTTCCAGTTTCCACTGATTTCTGGCTTTTTCCTGTAGCTTTTCCCTATAAGACCTCCAATAATATGGATTAAGGCCTACCTTGAATCAATTTGGCCACACCTAAGTATGATCTTTGAAAATCCTTTTCACAAATGATTTCATACCTTAATTGATAAGACATCTTGAAAGGATCCAATTTACAAATGGGTTCACACTCACAGAAATACAGATTAAGATTAAGAGCATTTCTTTTGTGGGTACATCATTCAATCACTATTTTAGTTTCCTAAGCTGCTTAAGTAAATAGCATGAAATGAGTTGGCTTACACAATGGAAATGTGTTTGCTCATGGATTAAGGTCAGGAAAATGTCCAAAACAAGGCATCATCAAGTTGATGCTTTCCTCTCAAAGATTTTGGTGTTTTAGGCATGGCTGCCAGTGATCTTTGGTTCCTATATCACATGGCAAGGAATATGGTGGTGTCTCCTGGTCTCCTCCTTCTCTTTCAGGTTCTGTTTCAGATTCTTGCTTCCTGTGGCTTTCTCTCTGTTTCTCTCTCTGTCTCTCTCTCTGAATTTCTTTCTCTTATAAAGGACTCCAATAAAAAGATTAAGACCTATTCTGAATGAGGTGAGACCCAACTTAAGTGAAGTAAATTAATCAAAATGTCTAACTTAAAATGGGTTTGTATGCAGAGGAATGAATCAAATTTAAGAAGATGTTTATCTGGAGTACATACAGCTTCAAATCAACACACACCAATCTCTGAAACCCAAAAAGACATTTTCTTCCTATATACAAAATACATCAATTCCATTATAATATCCCAAAAGCCTTAAGCAATTTCAGAAACAATGTTTAGTACAAAGTGTTATCCAAATAAGTTATGGGTGTGGTCTCTCCTGGAGGACAATTCTTTTCTATCTGTGGACGTGTGAAAATTAGAGAACAAGTAATCTGCCTCTGATATACAATAGAGGGACAGAGATAGGAAAAATCTTCCAATTGCCATAGGGAAAAATTGGAAAGAAAATAAGGGTCACAGGTTTTAAACAATGCCTAAATCCTTCAGGGCATACTCCATTAGATTTCAAGATCTGAGAGTCATCTATGGAATAATGTGTTATCCTCTGGGCCTGATTATGCAGCAGCCCCACTCCTTCAAGTCCTTGTCCAGTGGCCATGCTCTTCTCAAACACTGAGTTGAAGGCTCACCCTCTCCTAGAATTAGGATGGCAGCCAAGCTCTCTGCAAATGCCAGGGCATAGGCTTCATCCACTCTTTGCACTAGGACAGTGGCCAGAACTGCAATCCCTGGGGCATGGACTCCAACCTCTGTAATCACAGGAGTGGCAACACTCTTCCTGAACAATGGGGTGGAAGATCTGCCCTCTCTAAGCACCAGGCTTGCTCTCTTGGCCAGAAAAGATATCTTTAGTCCATGCCTCTGCTTTCATGGTTCCGCATTTGAAGTGATTTTACCTTAAATTTGTCCCTCCTCTGTCCCTTTTAGTCCATGCTGACAGTAGTTTCATTCATACAAAATATGGAAAATACTTGTAGGTTTTCCATTTAGTACACAGGGATCCAAACCATCAGATGGTAGGACTTTCCACAAATCCTTCCTGAATATTTTTATATCTAACCTTGGTGTCCACAGAAATTGCTGACTGGTTACATGTTCAGTAAAACTTTCACATGGAACCCTATTCCTTTGTTTTCCAAAAGTTCAGAATTTTCCAAGCCATCAATTTCTGGTATCTTTGTGCCCAAGAGTGCAGTACTCACCTTATCCCTTTCCTCTCACATTTTACTATGACCTGCAAGGGGACATGAGGCTATAATTTCCCCACTTAGTTTGGATATCTCCTCAACTAAACATCCAAGTTCATCCTTTTCTAGTTCTTACTTCCATCTAACAAGAGAATTCAATTTATGCAAGTTCTCTACCACTTTTAAAAAAGGATGCTTTCTTTCCTGTTTTCAATCACACATTAATTATTTTCTTCTAATGTCTCATCAAAAGTGCTTTTAGCAACCATATTTCTACCAATAGTCTCTTCAAAGAAATCTAGACCCTTTCTATAAAACACTTCACAATGCTTCCAGCCTCTACCCATTATCTTATTCCAAAATTGTTTCCACATATTTTGGTATTTGCAAAATATGCAGCATCCCACTTTCCTGGTACCAAAATTGGTTCAGGCAAATGCCATGAAATGGGCTAGCTTAAATAGTGAGAATTCACTCAAGTTTTTCAGGACAGACTGTTTCCAAATCAAGGCATCATTAAGGCAATATTTTCTCCCCCAAAGAGTTTGGTGTTTGGGGGCTGGCTGCCAGTGATCCTTTGTACCTCTGTCACACACAAAGCTCATGTTGACATCTCTTGGTCACCTTTAGGTTTCTTTTCAGCTTCTTACTTCCTGTGACTTTCTTTCACTCTGTCTGAATTCCATTCTGTTATAAAGGACTCCAGTAATAGGAGTGAAGCTCATCATGATTGAGGTGGGACACAGTTTACCTGAAGTAACCTCATCAAATGGTCTTACTTTACAGTGGGTTTAGACCCACAGGAGTGGGATTAAATTTGAGAACATGTTTTTTTCTGGGGAATATGCAGCTCCAAACCACCACAATTACCAATGATTTATATATTCTTTCTGCATTGTTTTCCTCCAGGAGACTTTTAGGTCAATAAGAACAGACATTACTTGTTTTAATTTACTGTTGTATCTACTGAGATTTGAACAGTCAAGGCTCATTTGAGTAAGTGCTCAATTAAGAACAGTCAAATTGAATGAGTGAATGAATGAATGAATGAAAACGAACTAGTGTTTATATGCCTGGGTTGGGTAGTGAATGAATTCTGATTCATTAATCAGAATTTTAATATGCCCCAAATTTAATTTAATCTATAAAGAAAAAGTATCTTGAGTGAATGGATATGTAAATTAATTTTAGTAGTAGAAAACACTTCTCTTCCAAATTATAATTTTAATTTCTATAAAGATAATTTTTGTGAGAAGTATTGTGTATATTCAGTATTTTTATTCCTTTCCTGTGAATTCAATAACTATTGCTATGAATTGCCACCCAGGGATATGATTATAATACTGATGAGTCCTTGAACATCCCTATAGTGCAAGGTTCTAAGTACTTTGATCCAAGACCTCATATTATTTGAATACTATCTGTAATATAATTCTTTTTTTCACCATCATTGACTAACATTCAGCTTTCAAGTTTCTGAATGACTTCTTAATTTTGCTAAATTTCATCTTATATGACCCATATAAAATGGCACCTCAATACATCAAAATATTTTTGGGATTCTGTTTCAGTCACCTAAAATATCTATTATCCCACATCTTTTTCCATATCCTAAATAGTTGTGTTTATGATATTCAAATTGCTGAATGCATGTTAAGCAAAATTGCACAGGTGAGAAAGCCAAATCGTAGGATATATTTCCTTTTAGGTTGAAATCAACACAGGATTCCATACATATTTTTAGGAACACATTGTGTTAAACATTCAAAATTATTTAAATAGTTATACCATATTAGGTTCCAATTATATAAACTATTACCTAGCATACATTTCTAAACTCTAGCTCATTCAGACCATTCTACCCTATGAGTGGCGAAAACCTTCAGACTTGCCCAAAAGCCTGTGTTGAAAGTCATTGATCAGAAAGTCTTGCAGTTATTCCTATTTTTCTTATACCAGAGAAAGTTCCTCTAGGGAATTCAGCTTCTCTTGTGTTCAAAATCTTTTTTCAGCTCCACAGGAAATCCAGGACACATGGTGTGGCAGTTTGAGATTATTTATGAATTCCAAAAAGAGAAATTATGTTCGTAAACTGGTCTGTTCCTCTGGGCATGATACCCTTTGATTGAATTAGAATCAGCTGAGATGTCTTTGATTAAATTATTATATGATTAGGACTTTGATTCGACCACATCAGTAGAGTGTAACTCAGTTTGTGTCCTTGCTCCCTTTGTGGGCTATATAAATGGACACTTACTCAAGAAGACACACAGAAGAAGGCACAGGAAGAAAGAAATCTCCATAGACACGACAGAGGAGAGAACTTTGATCCTATGGCCCCAGGAAGAGAGAAGATCCATTTGCCTGATAGTTTGCAGTTGAAGAGAACAAAGCAGCTGAGCTGAGGAAACCTGGAAAGAAACAAATCCTATGCCAACCTACAGTTGAGATCAGAAGAATCTGGGCCCATAGAGCCTTAAGAGGAAGAAAGAAGGAAGAGACCACGCTCTCCATATTACTTCAATATGTGACAACTGACTTGGGTGAAAAAGTACCTCTTATGGTACCTTGAGTTGACTCTTTAGGGCCTTGTACCTGAAAGCTTTTAACCCAAATAAATACCCTTTCTAAAAACCAACAGATTTCTGGTACTTTGCATCAGCACCTCTTTGGCTGACTAATACACATGGTCCAATAGTTCCCAACTCTAACCTGTGTTTTGAAAGGCTAAGTACCTTAGTGTTTGGAATGGGGCTGAAAGCATTATATTCTCCCCTATACTGTCATCTTAGTAGGCCAATAGCCAGTTGTCCAAACATGCACTTGACGGCTATGAGGTGTTAATCCTGCTCACAGAATTCTGCTTGATTCATACTATCATGACTCTTTTGCTTACCTTAAAGAATCAAGTGTAGAAGACTAATGGCTGATGAAAAGAGAGATTAGGAGAAGAGGAGTCATTATTAGATAGCAATTGTTTATGAGAGAAAAAGGTACAAGCCTTTGGTAGCAATAGAGACCCTAAAAGGCTATAGGGAGGTAGGATAAGGAGATTGCTGAAGATATCTCCTCCATTTTTCACTGGTTTCAAAGTATCACAAACACCAGTATTTTATACATTTTCTTTTTCTTGTTGGCCTGATCTTTTCTGATTTTACCAGCAACTTTCAGACTGCTTCATCATTGAGTTATTTGAAATCATCCTATATTACTGTATATTTAAACACATAATGTATATATAATAATATATAGTTAAGATCCTTATCATATTTTATCATATTTTATCTCCTGTAATTATCCAACCATTTCTGAATTAATAATGAATAAAATAACTATTATCAGGAGCTGGGAAAGGTATTGGTTAATACTTTATTTTCACCATTATAATCACAGCTTTAGACTAACAGATTTTTGGTGTTGTAAAAATTTATAAGAACATTAGTTAAGGTGCTCAAATTTTGGATACTTTCAGTCATTAACTCATACTTGTCATGGAAAATAAAGATTATTTAGCAATATCTTCTCCTGAGGAAATAAAAGCATTCTTGTTCTCACAGCTGAGAACAAGAACTTTATACCATTAATATATTCTGCTGTCCTGTATGCACTTACAAAACAATAAGCAATTAAAAGATGAAGATGTGGTTACAGTTCTCAAGAAAGTATTATTCTGATAGGCAAAAAAGTTGCATGAATAGCTAAAATACACTGCATTAACATAGGTGCGTACAAGAGGCTAGAGGAGTAAATTAATGGAGTACTTAATTAAATCTAGGAGTGTGAAGATGAAAATGCATATCTTTTTGGAGAAGGCAATATCTGGAATATAGATTGAAAGTTGATTAAGACTTGGACAGTGAGAGGAAGCATATATAATTCGTGTTCTTGTTTAATAACCACATTATTAAATATTTCAGCTGGCTTTCTTTTACATCTTTTTTTGGTAAAACTGTTTTGGAAAGCACTTTTAAAGTTTTGAGGATTGTTCTTATGTTTTAAAAACCGAGTTTATTTTTATGTTAGAAAGAAAGTAGAAAAATTAGATTACTACTCTAGAACAAGAATGCAAAAAGAATGAGTTTGCAAGAGTCCTTTTGGCTTTATTTTTCCCATTTTTAAAACAGTATGGAGTGAAAGCATACCCCTTTCCACCTCTGCTCTTAGAAGATTCTATCTTCAATAGATTTGATTAGCAAAATTTAATAACATCCCCTTAATAATGTCCTCTGGTCATTCAATGAAACGCTAATCTAGGTACTACTGTGAAGGAACATTGAAGATGTCATTAAACCTACTAATCATCAGACTTTGAGACTGGGATATTATCTTGTATTACTTAGGTAGGTACAATATAATCATATTAGTACTTAAAAACAGAGGAAGAAGGCAAGAGTAGACATGAGGCAGAAGAGGTTAGTGAGATTTGAAGCATGAGAAGGGCTCAAGCTGTCATAGGGGACACAACCAAGGAATGCAGTCAGTATCAAGAAGCTGGGGATGACCCCAGTTAACAGCAAAGAAATGAGAATTTAAATCTGCATTCCCATTGAACTTAATTCTGCCGACAACTAAAGAGCTTGAAGCAGATCTTTCATATCAGCTTCCAGAAATGAATACAACCCTGTTGACAACTTGATTTTGACATGAAATTATATCCAAGAACCAACTCGTCTATATGCATGTTCAGACTTCTAACACATGGAAACTTTTAGAAGATAAGTGAGTCTTGTTTTAATACACTAAATTTGTGGTAAATTGTTATGGCAGAAAGAGAAAACTAATATATCAGATGGAAAATTATCCTCCTGCTGTGTATTCTCCCATACTGATTTATTTTTAATTTTCCTGTTTTTTTTCTGGCAGAATGAGGGTCTGGTAACAAGGTGCCACTATCCTAGACATGTAAGGGTAGGAGAATGGTTAGCAGTGTAGGCCATATAACTTTAAAATTCTTCCTTATGTTTGGTCTTGGATACAGACAAATATATATTTTGCTTGAGAAAAAATACAGTCAAATCATAATATGCAATTTTTGCATGAGAATATTTGTTACAAGTTATTTTACTCTGAAAAACAAATAAATGGCTATTTTCATAAACAGACTATTAATATTTGCCCCAGCATATTAAAGTCTTTAAAGCAAGGACTTAGATTTTTGTATTTGTATTTTAGGTAAAAGAACATGGCTGTTATTGGAGTTGGACTTCTAAAATGTATACTTGAGAAATGCCTTTAAAGTAAGGTTTATTGATGAAGTCCATACAAGATATACATGCTTGAAACATGAAAAAATATGACTAAAGAAACTGGATGTATGTGGTTTAAAAAAAAAACCAACAAAACAGTAAAACATTTAAAGGGGATGTAAACAACAGTCCTAAATTTAGCAGAGTGATTAAATAAAATGAAAAAATTATTGAACTAAATAAAAATTATTGAAAAATAAGAGCACATTATAGATTCTAGTGCAATTAAATTTGGCAAGCAAAAATAAGATTTAAGGGTATTAAGAAATGAATGAGGAAAACAAGTAAGGGTAAGAAATTTGGATTAGAAATGGAGAAGTGATATAACATAATCTATTCACTAAATAGATAAATAATGTAAAAGATTCTTTAGAAATAGAGACTCTTTAGCTTGTTCATAAATTGATAACTGTAAGTAATGAGTAAGAATGCAATAAACCCTGTTTAGTTAAAGAGGGGATCTGCCAAGTAGCAATGGTTAGTGTTGGCATACTGGGGTTGTAGGATCCCTCATGATGCATCCAGCCAAGCCTTGAAGGGCCCACATAAGGAGTGGAAGTTTGGCAGGATACATTGGGGCACAGGAGAGCTGTATATAAGGCTACAGATGGAAGCAAGCTTACTGTTAGAGGAAGGGCTTCCTATAGACTCCAATTTTCATGTCAAAAAGGGCCATAGGAATGTTACAGCCAAGCAGCAGGTTCACAGAGGAATCATGGATTCTGGGCAAATAGCAATATCATGGCCAGAAGTGACCAGAGAGTGCCCTCCAGTGCCCTATCCTGGAAAAGCTTAACATAGCATTCACATTAAAGAAGAAAGGATAAAAGGAGTTTCACAAATTATGAGAGAGCATATATTGAAGTGTGAAATGTGTGTTTGGAGTCAATAGACAATAATTTGATAATTGACGTACCATTAATGTTAATCAAGTAAAAAAATTGTTAGCCTTACAAAGCTTGAAACTGAGTCACCAATTGAATCAATCTCAGAGTAGATTAAGTTGAACTTCACAGAGACTAATGTCTCACCAAAAGCAATATACATCCTCTCAGAACTAAGGTAACATTATCTCATCATTTTAAAATTTATATGATTTATATTATTAAATTAAAAATTACAAGACAAATTTCCAATTTAAAAAGAGAAAATAGACATATTTTTCCTTATTGTTCCTAAGTAAAACTAAAACTTCTGGACATTTTATATAAATCACAGATAAGTATCTGAAAGGAAGAGAGTAAAATATGGATGATCTAGGGGCCTTGGATGAGGAATGACAAAATGGCGAGGTTTTTGTGTTTTCATTTTGTCTCATATAGCTAAACCTTTGAGCTGAAGAAACAGGCAACCTGGAGGAAATAATGAGCACAGATAAAAATTGTCCCAACCAGAGCCTGCTTCCTCTAGCCACAAGTCCAGGAAAGAAGCATCCTAGCAAACAAAAAGACTTATAGACTCAGATTTTAGATTACTCTACTTCAGCGCAACAAGTCAGAAAAAAATGAAAACCCACATCTCCTTTTTCGAACAAAAGCCAAGTGGAAAACCAAGATTGTTATCCTCATGGAGCTGTAATAAGTTTTCTTGAAGAACCTGCCACAGTATTGACAGAGAAGGTCAAGTAGGGAACTGGGACTTATATCCCCTCTAGCTGAATATAATCTCTCCCTGCCCCATATGTCAGTGGAGACCATGAGTGAGCCAGTACTTCCACTCTCATGCAGCACAAACAAGTTTCCTTTTCCCCTGACACTTGCTGTGGTGCTGTCAGAGGAGACCTAGTGGGTTTTTAGGACTTTCACCATTGCACAGTTGTAATGAAGACATTTGATTTCAATGTCTCATGTCAAAGAAGAAATACCATGTACATCAAGAGTCATGAGGAACATATTCAGGCCTCAGTGAAAGCTCAATGGGGAACATGAACTTCTCCCTATATCAGACAGTAATGAGCTGGAACTTCCTTTTTACATTAAGGTCCAGAGACTCAGAACATAGTACAAAATGTCTAGGTTTCAATAGACAATCACTTATTGTTCAAGAACCAGGAAGGTCCCAAATTGAATGAGAAAAGATTATCAATAGTTGCTTATAAATTGCTTATAAGAAATGATAGGTATGTTATAATTGACTGACAAAATTTTAAGTTGCCAGCATAAAAATGCTTCAACAAGCAATGAAAACATGCTTGAAACAAAAAAGATAAAAACAACAAGTTTCAGCAAAGAAATAGAAAATCTCAAAAAAGAAACTGGAGATATGAATAAGAATCTAATGAAAAATTTTGAGCTGTAGATGACAATAGCCTAAATAAAAAGAAAAGTGGATGGGTTCAACAGCAGAATGGAGGTTTCAGAGGAAAGAATCAGTTAAATGGTTGATAAGACTTTGGTAATAAGACTATATTACCAAATATGAAAAACAGAGAGAAAGTACATTGAAGAAAAAAAAAAATAAAAAAGAACAGAACCTCTGAGATACAAAGAACTATAAAAAAGTCCTAATTATTTTTTGAGGGGGGTCTCTGAAGGAGAGGAATAAATGGTTGGGATAAAAAAGCACTTGAAGAAATAATGGATGAACCTCCCAAATTTTGGCAAAAGACATAAAATTGGAATTCCAATAAGTTGATCCCACCTAAAATAGGATAAATTCTAAGGAACTTATGCCAAGATACATTATAATTAAAATTCTGAAAATTAAAAACAAAGGAATTATCTTGAGAGCAGCCACAGAAAAATGACACCTTACCTATAAAGTAAAAACAATTAAAATGGTAAGATTTTTTCATCAGAAACCTTGATGGCCAGAGGAAATTAGGACAATATTTTTCAGTTGCTGCAAGAAAAGAATTGTCAACTCAGAATTATATATCCAGTATAAATATATTTAATGTAGGAAAGAGAAATCAAGGTATTCTCAGATAAAGGAAAACGAATCGAATGTGTCACCATTAGAACTCCCCTAAAGCATGGCTTAAGGAAGTTCTATAAACAGAAAACAAATTATGAAAGTAGGATAATTGTAACATTGTGAAAAAGAAAGGACATGGTACATAAATATATGGGTAACTAAAATAGCCTTCCTCTTTCTAATGAGTGTTCTAAATTATGTTTGACTGTTGAAGTGAAAATTAGAACAATTTCTGATGTAGTTTAAGTGGATGTAGAGGAAATAGTTAAGACAATTATATTATGAAAAGATAAAGAGATATAAGGGGGACAGGTTTTTATATTTACTAGAATTAATAATTTGATGATACCAGTAGATTTTGATGTTATGCATATGTAATATAATAACCCAGAACAACTATGAAAAACAATAGAAAGAAATATGCTCAAAACCACTACAGATAAAGCCACATCAAATTCCGCAAAATGTTGAAGTAACTACAGGGAGGCAGAAAATAAAATAAAGGAAAAACAGAGATGAAAAAAAATTAAACGACAGAATTAAAACCCAAAATATCAGACTTAATACCAAAAGTGAAATCTATGAAAATGTATAATTTGGACTCCATAAAAACTAAAACTTTTTGTTCTGTGCAAAACCTTATTAATAGGATCAAAAGGAGATTACTATATTGGGAAATAATGTCTGACAACCACACATCTCTAGGCTATGTAAAGAAATCTCAAAATTCAATAGTAACAAAGGAAGTAATCCAATTAGAACATTTGAAATGCATGAGAGTCATTTTACCAAAGGAAATACGTAGATGGCAAATAAGTTTATGAAAAGATGTTCAGCATAGTTAGCCACTAGGGAAATGCAAATTAAAACCATATGAGACATTTCCTTATACTCATCAGAAAAGCTAAAATATAGGTAAAAAATAGTAAGGCCATTAAATGCTGGTGAGAATGCAGAAAAACTTGACCTCTCCTATGTTTCTTGTTGGAATGTAAAATAACGTTACCACTTTGGAAAATAGTTTAGCTATTTCTTTAAAAAGTTACCTTTTACTTTGCAATTGCAGATCTGGGCTTTTATCACAAATAAGTGACAATTTTTGTTCATGTAAAAACCTGTACACAAATGATTATAACAAATTTATTCATAATAGCCAAAAACTGGAAGCAATCCAGATGTTCTTCAATAGGTGAACAATTAAGCAAACTGTAATGCATCTTTGTCTTGGCTTACTACTCAGCAATAAATTGACTAAATTACTGATATATGCAACAAGCTGGATAACTCTCCAGTGAATTATGATAAGAGGAAAATTCTAATCCCCAAATGTTACCTACGGATAATCCCAATATGTAATATTTTGTCATTCATTTGACTAAATTATAGAAATGGATAGTGGTTTACAGGGGTTTAGGATGAATTGGGTTTAGGAAAATATCGGTGAAGTTATAAAAGTGTAACTTTAGAGATTCTTGCATGGATGGAAATGTTCTGTGTCTTAATTTTATCAGTATTAATATCCTAGCTGTAATGTTCTACAGGTTTTTAAAGTTTGCATGGGGGGAATCTGGGTAAATTGTATACAGCATCTCTTTGTATTATTTCTTACAACAAAAATAAGTTTATTATTTCTATAAATAAAAGATTTATTTTTTAAAAATCACCCAAAGCACAAGTAATACAAATATTAGATAAATGAGATTTCATCAAAAGACTTTATCAAGAAAGTAAAATACAACTTGCAAAATGGGAGAAAATCTTTGGGAACCACATATCTGATAAGGGTTTAATATTTTGAATATGTAAAGAACTCTTACAAATCACCAATATAAAGACCAAAAAAAACCATTAAAAATGACTTAAATAGATATTTTCCCACAGAATATATACAAATGGCCAATAAATCCATGAAAATATGACCAACATCATTAGACATTCAGGAAATGCAAATAAAAACCATGATGAGAATCTATTTCAAAACCACTAGGATGGCTACTATTTAAAAAAAACACAGAAAATAGCAAGTGTTGGAGAGCAAGTGGAGAAATAGGAACATATTTACATTGTTGGTAGTAATGTAAAATGGAGCAAACACTGTGGAAAACTGGCTGCTCCTCAGAAAGTTAAGTTCAGTATTAACCACATGACCTGACAATTCCACTTCTAGGCTTATACCTGAAAGAATCAAAAGCAAGGACTTGAATAAATATTTGCACAAAAATGTTCATTATGGCATTATGATGGTGGAAACAACTCAAGTGTCCATCCACAGATGAACAGATAAACTAGATGTGGTATATAAATACAGTGGAATATTATTCACCACCTAGATGAAACTTGAAGACTTCCTATTGAGAGAAATAAGCCAGACATAAAACAACAAATATTGTATGATATCACTTATATGAAATAATTAGAATAAAAAAATTCAGGGAGTCCGGAACAAGAACACATCTTCTCTTTCCACATTAGATACAGGATAGTTTTTTCTCATCTGTCTACCAGTTCTTTAATGTGCAGTCTATGACAAATATTCTTCTGAACTTTTATTTTGGTTAGTGTTATTTTCCATTTACAGCTGTTGTTTTCTGATAATTATGTCATTTTAATTGACACAGTTCTTTGCTACCTGCAGAAATTTAAAGATTTTAATTAATTTATTTAATATGATTAACATACATGCATTTAATAAAAGTAATACTGATTGAGGGACAGCTCTGTTTTTGATGTATGTGGTTTTTTCTTGTTCTTTATATTTTCTGGGTTAAATAAGACTATTTATTATCTTTGAATTATTGTTGTTCTCTGCTATTGAAAAATTCTACCTTCTGGCTCTCCAAAGCCTAGAATGAATATATCCTCTTTTAGGGGAGCTTTATATTTTGTTCTGCCAGGCACCTGGGACAATTTCCAGGAAATAGCAATTTAGACAAAGACAAATGACAAATAAAATTTTATTATAACAAAATTATGCCTTCCTGGACTGTCATACGATTGTAGGTCTGGATATTGATTGAATTTTTTTTTCAGGAAATATCCCTCCGATGTTTTCCTCCTCTGTTCTACCTGAGACTAGACAGCCTTTTTTCAGCAATTTCCTCGGTTTGGAGTATGTATGTGTGTGTGTGTGAGTGTATGCTAGAAGATGGATTGGACTTCTCTTGCCTTCACCCTGAATGTTTAGTCATTTGGAGGCCCAGAATAATGTTTGGAGTGTCCCTTATAACGCTCCCCATTTCCTTAGGCCGGGTGCTGATTTCTTCCTTTTAGCCGACAAGGCCAGCATTTGAATTTAAAACATATCTTAAAACCATCTTATTTAGTATTGGCACATGCCATCAGGGCATATATCAAGTTCTTGCTTATATAATCAATTTATCTTTGATTACCAGTTTTCATGAGGAATTATCTTCTTAGATCTTCAATTAATCTTACGTATTTTAAAAATATTTTATTAATCACTGTCTTTTGTTTGCAGAGTGAAAGTAAAACCTTTAATTGCTATAAGTTGAAAGTTGACTATTACATCTACATTCCTAAAATATATATTTGCAAGTTTACAAAATTTTCTCCTTTATTCTTTTGAACACTATGCTACATCATTTAGTCAGAGAATACGATCAACCACAGAATGATATCTCTTCTTTAAGTTTTAACTTTTTCAAATTTCATAAAAATTTATACAACTGGTCTGTTCAAATCTCTCTCTGGCAATAAGAAATTATATGGTGACAGGCGATTTTTGCCTAAAGTCTCCAATAGTTCCTTTTAACCTTTGGAGAATAAAGTGACATTTTGTTTAGGAAATAATGAACCTCTCAATTATTTCCTTTTCTTTTTGCTGAATGAAATTAATAGCAAGGAAAATTAAGAAATTGTTTGTTTAAAATGAAAAGAAATACTAAAAGCCTATAAATACTCTTTTAGTATGATTTGTCTTTCCATCTCATTTTGTTCAGGTTATGCACTTGTGCTTTGGGAAGTCACCAACACCTTTTCCTAGATCTTGATCTTGATTGTGCCTTCGCAATTTGATTCTACTGTCTCCCCAGTTGCTTCTTGTTGAATATTCCTGCTGCAAACCAGATGTTCACCCTCATGCTCCCCACTTTGTCTGGTTAACTTTACAAACATATTTAATTGTCCCATTTCTCATGTATTTGTGCCAAGGATGTACATGACAGATGAGCCATAATAGGTCCAAAAAAGAAATATATTCCAATTCTCACTAGTGTCATCCAGATTGTTAGTTTTAATTAAATAATTCAATTTTTAAGTTATTTAATTTTCAATTAGTTTATTCAATTAGTTTTTCAGTGTTATCCAGAACATTAATTTTTTCAGCATCCATATGCACATAGTTAAGAATTTTTTTCTAGAGCTAAACTTTCTCAGTTCATCTCCTACTTCCAGAATTTAGTAGCTTAACTTTAGGAAATTTATTAGCTTTTCAGTGCTCCAAATTCCTCATCTATAAAAATATGATATTAATATATACCTCATAATGTTATTTTGAGAATTAAATACATAATCCTTACATATTGAAGAAAACAAAAGTTATACACAGTAAGCCTTGAAATGTTAGCTGTTATGATTTGTTTACATTTACTATAATTTCATTATATATTACACAATTACACAGAAGATCATACTTCCACATATTTGTACTCTTCATCTGTTATATTATTAAATACATTCATTTTATTATTTAAAATGCATATTCTACATTTCCATCAAAACAAACACCTTACTAAACAATAGCTTCTCCTGAGTAAGTTATCTAATAAATGTGAATTAATAATTTCAGTCATGTTCTGGTAAAGATTGTGAAATGATAGATTTCCCTTATTTTTATTTTAGAACACTCTTCAGTTTGTTAAATAGCATACTAGATATTTATCTCTCTAGATATTGACCTTGATGAAAATCTTTTAAAGATAAAATTTAGATTCATTTTACCTAAGTGGCAATTTTGATCCATGAAAGCTGAATAAGATTCAATACTATAAGCCATTAATTACCACAACCTTATTTAAGTGCCTACTATATTTAATCTTGATATGTTGATATAATATATCTTGTAGGAAATAAGTAATAGGGTTATAGTGGTAGTGTGGATGGAGATAAAATTGTATGCAGTTTGGGTTCAGACACAAGTGGAAGGAACAGGAGGTGAAGAACATATTAGTGAATGCAATTTCTCTGAGTGGTTTGAATCTATTTGTGCAGAGTCCTCAGCAGATTTCAATTCTGACTGACCATGTTGTAAATGCTTGTGCCACATCAAACAAATATAGGCATACATGTATTTTAATTTTGTAAGCACTAACTCATTTTGAAAGAAGTATTTTTCTTCAAACAAAATAATTCTTATTAGATGTCTTAAAACTGAAAAATAGTCTGATTTTTTTCAGACAATTATTGCTTTTGAAATCATTTTTTCAAAAGCAATAATTGTCTGAAGAAAATCACTGCTTATTAAATTCACTTAAAACATTACTATAGGTTCTTCACTGTGCTGTTTCAAGGGAAGCTTCAGAAACTTAATAAACGGTATATAAAACAATAAAAACACATTACCATTTTTCTGTGGTACTCTACTTTTAAGCAGAACAACACTGCAGCTTTTTTTTTTTTTAACTGTGAACCATTGTTTTTGTTTTGTTTTGTTTTTTGTCTTTATTTATTTATTTATATTTATATTTTAAAAGATGCTTGGATTACATAAATGTTTCACAAAAATTACAGGGATTCCCATGTTCCCCACATCCCACACCTCCCATAACATCTAACATAAACATCTTTCATTAGTGTGGCACATCACCTGCAATGGATATACACATCTTGGGGCTTTGCCACTAAGCATGGACCATAGTTCACATTGTAGACCACACTCCCTCCCACACAGTTCTGCATATTATATGCTGATGTAAAATGGTCTTTATCTGGCGTTGTAATGTCACTGAGGATAATTCCCAAGTCCCAGAAACACTGCAGCTTTACATATAACTTTGGAATTTAGTAATGGTAAGAAAGAACATAAAAATTCTCCATCCTTAAGAATTTTCAAATACATAAAATCCACTAGCAACTTCTGCTGTCTCTAAATAATATAAGAAAGTTGTGTATGGATAAATTTTGGTATGTGCAATTTTCAAAAGCCAGAATATCCAATCGTTTTAGATGACTAAACTCAAATTATTTTAGTGGGCTTTTTTTTTTGGGGGGGGGTCTATAAGCTTAAAATTTATAGTGTACTGTAAATAATACATATTATTCATTCAAATTACTCAAGAATAAACATTTTGAAATTTAAAATGTGAGGGAATTAATTAGTTGATCTAAAACATAACTAGGGATCCTGGATAACCTCTCACAGAGACAGCACAACCACAGAGTATTGGAAGACATTTTAGAAATAGCAATCAACTTATAAGCCTTAAAAGCAATTTTATCTACTCCCAAGATAATTAACAGTTACACTGAAGATTCAGTGAAGTCTTTGAGTCAGTTGCAAAGAAAGGATATCATTTTCTGAATAAAAGAAACTGAAACAGTTTTACAACAGTTTTAAAAGTTGAGATTTTTAAAAAATAATTATTTTATAAAGGAAAGCAACTTATCCTCCCTAAGACAAAGAATAAAATTATATAGTTTAAAAACTTGGATAGAAAATAAAGAAGGAAAATATTGTTTATATACTTCTAATAGGCCATCTATCAAACTCTTTGATAAATCCCTTTTCTTCATTTTCTCTTCATTACTGCCTAATAATTTTGAAACCACAGTTTACTTTTACTCCTTTAGAAAAATGTAATCTATTTGTAAGAATGACAGAAGCCATGGAAAATTATTCATAGAACAAAAGTTGATTGAGCTTTTAACTTCAATCTGCCTTAAATGAAAAAAAAAACTTTTATATTTTTAATTTATATCTATTAAAAGCAAAAACACATACATAAAATCATATATAAACAAAATATCCACATCTGTCTATATTAACCAACAAAGTCTATGAACTTACAAATAACAAAATGAAACCAATGACTATGGTTAAAGTTATATCTTAAAATACTTGTGTTATTTTTAAAATACTTATGTCTTTTTGGGGACACTTCAGATAAAGAACTCTACCCAGTTTTGGTGCTGGATATGAAAAGGAAGTAATGGAAGAAGGTAGTTATAAATAATAAACTACAGTATTATGGACAAATGCAGAATGTAAACTGAAAACCTAACCATATTTTCTTTTTTATACCAATTTATAAAGAATACATTAGTGATGGATAAATTTATAACTTATTGCTTAAATTAAAAAATATCCAGATAGAATATGCAAAAATATTAAAATAAAAACCACCTGAAACTATTGTGTTGAATGGCAGAAATCAAGATCTTAATAAATTCAGAATCAAAACATGTTATTGAATCACAAAATTTCATATCATAAAAATGTCTCATTTTCCTGAAATTAATATAATTATGTGATTATATTTGAAGAACTTTTCTAGAAAATGTGTTTAAAAATTAATTCAATAATTTCATAGTTTATATGGTAAAAATTTGGTAGTTTCTGAAAAGCTATTTAAAGACTAAAATAAATGAAGTTATGCCTTAATTGATTCAAACATAATATGGAAGATCTCAAAAAACTTAAAAATATATGAAAAGAGTGGCATGCCTCTTTAATACAAAAATAACAGGTTCCTAAAAAACGTTTTGGACTAATTGAGAATATATCTGGAATAAAGCACAAAACACATCTACAAAAGAACTAAGGTAAATTTCAAATCAATAAAAATCTAAATGTAAAACAAACCAAGCTATTCAATTATAATAAGAACTCGTGAAATCAATAATAATAAGTAGGACCTGTTTTAAGCAATGGTAATTTTTCTGTAAAGCAAAAACTCCATAAACTAAAACAAACAAAAATAACTATCAAGCAAGAGAAAATGTTTTCATCTCATAACTCTCAGGTTGGATTGCTATACTAATTGAGTTATATATCAAAATATAGTATAATGTTGTACTGAAAAGGATGTGTTCTAGGATAGAGCTGTGTTTATTTATATAATGGCTCTATTCATTAGCTTCTTTCTTTTTGTAATTTTTTTGGTGATGTCTAAGCATCTGATTATGATGATGAGTTTACTTTGATGCTCAATTTCTCTCTCTTTTGTAGGAATTTAGTGGCAGGAGTCTGTGTGTTACTGCTGTTCTTTGATTCTTGGTTCAAACTGTTCTAGGTCTTTAGGATTGTTTATGTTAGTTGCTCAAATCTAGTAACGGGTTGCAGACCCAATTCCAAGGTCCTTGGGGAGGAAAGCTGTAAGATCAGAAAAGGTTTTTGTTCTTTTTTTACTTTTTTTACAAATCAATTTTATTGATACTTATTAACAAAGCATAAATCCATCCAAAGTGTACAATCATTGATATTTGATATAATCACATAGTTGTGCATTCATCATTTCAATCATTTTTAGAGCATTTTCATTGTTCCAATAAAAAAATAATGATAAAGAAAAAACAAATAAACCTCATCACCTTTCAATCTCTCCATGCTTCTCCTGCAATACATAGCTGCTACTGTTTACTTCTCTCTAGTATATTTGTATTTATATTTTGTCAAAACAGTCTTATATATGCAATGTAAACTATATTTATATTTTACATGAGGTTTCACTATGTTATACAATCCCATGTTATATATTTTTAGCTTTCCTTCTAGTAAGATACCTGTCCTTAGACTTTCCCTTTCAACCACTGCCATACCCATATAACAGCTCTGCTAGTCACAAACAACATGATGTGTTTTCACCATTGCCATTCATTCCCAAAGATTTACAAATAACTTTTTAACCAATTCTGCACAGATTAACTCTCAACTTTCCCTTCTCTACCCTCATTCTATTTTCTGGTGACCTATATTCTAATTATTAGTTCCATGAATTTACATAATATTTTAACTTCATAATAGCACAATCATACAGTATTTGTCCTTTAGTGTCTAGCTTGTTTAATTCAACATAATGTCCTCCAGGTTTATCCATATTGTCATATGCTTCATGACTACATTTCTTCCTGCCACTGCATAATATTCTATTGTGTGTATACATCACAATTTCTTTAGCCTTTAATTGGTTGATGGACAAATGTATTGCTTCCAACTCTCAACAATCATGAATAACAATAACACAGCTATGAACATTGGTGTGCAGATGTCTATTTGTGTCACTGCTCTCAGTTCTTCTGAATATATACTAGTGTGGTATTGCCAGGTCACATGGCAAATCTATAGTCAACTTCCTTAGGAACTGCCAAATAGTCCTTGTATTAGTCTGTCAAAGGGGTCCTGATGCAAAGTACCAGAAATCTGTGGGGTTTTATAAAGTGTATTTATTTGGGGTAAAATCTGACAGTTACAAGGCCCTAAAGACCCCAACTCAAGGTTGGTTTCTCACCAAAATCAGTTGCCCTGTGTTGAAGGACAAGGGTCGCTGATGTGCGTGAGGATTCAGTTTCCCCTTTTGGATTCCTCTCTCTCAGCTGCAGCCTGGCACAGGGCTTGTCTCCCAGGGCTTCCTCTCTCTTGGCATAGGGCTCGTTTCCTTCCTGGCCTTCTCAGCTGTCCTGTTCTCTTCCAAGATTAGCTGTAAACTATCAGGTGACTGGCTCATCACTGTGAACCCAGGATTAAAAACGAAAGAGCTCTCTCTCTTCACATGTGACTTCTTGAGTGAGTGTCTGTTTATATTACCCACCAAGGGGTGGGGACTCACCCTGAATTATGCTTTACTGACATAGCCCAATCAGAAGTCCTAAATAGATTTTATCAAGAGAATTTTATCAAAGGCCCCTCACTGAATTTATTACATTAAAGGGTATCCCACACAGAGGAAAAGATTAGTTTACAAACATAATCTTTCTCTTTTGGTGATTCACAAAAATAATCTCAAACTGACACAGTCCTCCACAGTGGCTTTACTTTCTATATTCCCATGAACAGTGAGTAAGCATTGGCTCATATATATATATATTTTTTTTAATTTATTTTTATTGTGGGTAAAAAATCAAAATTCTCACAATACATACAAACATTTGCAAAATGATATATAAATATATATGCATATATGTGTATTTGCTTACAAAAATGTTATTTATATATATATACACACACATATATTTTAAGAGGTGCTTAGATTACCCAAAATATTACATGGAACCCACTGGAATTCCCATGTTGCCCACCTCCCACACCTCCCACCACATCCCACACAAACATTTCCCACAAGTGTGGCCCACCACCCTCAATGAACTTACACATCCTGGAGCCTTGCCACCAACCATAGACCACAGTTCACACTGTAGACCATTCATTCTATCAGTTTACATCTTTTGATTGAGGAGTTCAAGCCATTAACATTCAATGTTATTACCAAAAAGGCATTACTTCATCTAGTTTACCCTTTCGCTCTCTGTGATCACATCATACTATTGTTTGTCTTTTTACTCCTTAATTTATCCTTCCTAATACTCTTTCTGCCTTCTTCTTCAAGTTTCTCATCCTTGTTTTTTCTTTTCAGGCTGAAGCACTCCCTTTAGTATCTCTTGTAATTCTAATCTTCTGGTAACATATTCTATAAGTTTTTGTTTGTTTGTGAGGACTTTGAACTCGCCCTCATTTTTGAAGGGCAGTTTTGCTATTTACAGAATTCTTAGCTGGCAGTTTTTCTCTTTCAGTAACTTAAATATGTCATACCATGTTCTTCTCACCTCTTCGGTTTCTGAAGAGAGGTTGGCACTTAATTTTATCGAGTTTCCCTTGTATGTGATGCTTTGCTTTCTTTTGCTGCTTTCAGAATGCTCTCATTATCTCTGATACTTGCCGTTCTGAAGAGTAGGTGTCTCAGGATAGATCTATTTGGATTTATTCTGTTTGGGTTTTATTGACTTTCTTGGATATTGTTATTTATGTCTTTCATAAGGGATGAGAAGATTTTGGTCTTTATTTCCTCAAATATTCTTTCTGCGCCTTTTCCATTCTTTTCTCCTTCTAGGACAGCAGTAATGCATATGTTTGTGCATTTTGTGCTGTCATTCAATTCCCAGAGATCCTGTTCCATAATTTCCATTCTTTTCTCTATCCATTCTCCTGTCTTTTCCAGGCCAGATGTTGTGTCTCAAAATCACTAATTCTGTCGTCAGGTAATTCAAATCTGCTCTTTTGTACCTCTAATGTATTTTTAATCTCATTCATCATGTCATTCATTCCCTTAAGATCTGTTACTTTTCCTTGCTGGCTTCCAAATCGTTCTTTATACTCACCCTGTAGTCTTCTTAATGCTTTTTATCTCTTTAGTCCTATTTTCTTTCAATTCTTTAAATTGATGTAGGTTATGTAAGGCTGAGGAAGGATAGAGGGATTGAAGGGTGACTGCTAAGGGGTAGAGATTTTTTTTTTTTTTAGAGTAATGAAAATGTTCTATAATTGATTGTGTTGATGAATGTACAAATTTGTGGTTATACTAAAAGCCATTGACTGTGCTCTTAAGATGGATTTACAGTATGTGAATATATCTCAAGATAACTTCTTAATAAAGGAGAAGGAGACATGTTAAGATATTTAGAAAACTAAAAGTGTGTTGTTCTGGAAACAAAATTAAGATGATTAGGAAGATGGAGTTTCAAATTGTGCAAATGCCACTAATGGGTTAGTATGACTGGGACTCATACTTATCTATTAAATTTAACAATATGGAGGCATCTAAATGTAGATGAAAGCAGTTGTCCAAGGGATGCAAGCAAAGCTTAAATGGAGTAGAGTGTGAGAAAGGCTTAGAGGAAAGGAATCAAATACAGTGAGTAAAAGCAAATCTTTCTGAGAAGTTTTAGTGTAAAGGAGGAAAGAAGTATAGCTGCACCAATTACTTGAATAACAACTGTTTATTTCATAACCATGATAATAAGTAACCACTGACATTAAGCCATCACCAGCATCCATTTCCAAACCTAAATAGAAATTTTGCATAAATTAAGCATCAGTTCCCTATTCTCTACATTCAATCTATCCTCTTGTAACCTATATTCCAGATTATAACTATGAGTTTGCTTACTATAATTAGTGCATGTCTGTGAAATCATACAACATTTTTTCCTTTTGTATCTGGCTTATTTTACTGAGCATAATGTTCTCAAGGTATATCTATGTTGTCTCAGGCATCAGGACTTCATTTCTTTTAATAGCTGAATAATATTCCATTATGTATATATATACATTTTATTTTTGTATCCCTTAGTTCATGGATACTTGGGCTGCTTCCATCATTGGCAATAGTGAATAATGCAGCTATGAACACTGGTGTGCAAATATCTGAGTCCCTGCTTTTAATTCCTCTGATTATATACCTAGTAGCTGGTCATGTGTTAATTCGATACTTAGCTCCTGAGGAACTTCCAAATTGTCTACCACATCAGCTGCAATCCACCTGCAATGAATGAGCATTCTTATTTCTCCACATTCTCTTCAATACTTGTAACTTTCAAGATTTTTTTTTTTTAATTTTAGTCAGTCTAGTGAGTGTGAAATAATATCTCATTGTGGTTTTGACTTGCATTTCCCTAATAGCTAGTGATGTTGGCCATCTCTTTATGTACTTTTTAGCCATCTGTATATCACCTTTGGAAAAATTTCTATTCAAGTTTTTTGCCTATTTTTAATTTGGTTGTGTGGCAGTTTGAAATTATTGATGAATTCCAAAAAGAAATACTGATTATGTTTGTAAACTGGTCTATTTCTCTGAGCTAGTGATACCTTTAAATTATATTGGATTTAGAGATTTCACTTTTCCTTGATTAAATAATGATTAAGGCTTTGATTGGGCCACTTCAGTAAGACATTGAGTCCCCATCCCCTTGAGGGGCGGGGACTCACAGGGAAACTGCACCACAAAGATGGAAGGTTGGAGTTTTAATGCTGGAGCCCTGAGAAGTAAATACACAGAGAACCAGATATGTGAGGAAGGACAGAAAGCTCCATTAGACACAGCAGAGGCCCCAGGAAGAGAGACAAGCTGTTTCCCTGATAGGTTACAACCAGCCTTGTGGAGAGAGCAGAGCAGCTGAACTTAGAGAGAAATGAGCCCTGGTAGGGAGACTACTCCAAGCCTACAGCTGATATTGGAAGAAGCTGGGACCATGGAGCCTTAAGAGGACGAGGAAACCTGAACCCTTGCAGATGTTGGTAGTCATCTTGCTCCAACATGTGGCAACAGAATTTGGTGAGGGAAGTAACTTACACTTTAAGGCCTAGTAACTGTAAGCTTCTACCCCAAATAAATACCCTTTATAAAAGTCAATAGATTTCTGGTGTTTTGCATCAGCACTCCTTTGGCTGACTAATACAGGTTGTTTGTCTTTTTATTGTTAAGTTGAATGATTTCTTTGAATATTGTGCATATTAGACCCTTATTGGAAATCTAAGTCCACTCTCAATCTGAGGCAGAGTGGGCATCACCATCACAGAATCCTCAAGGTTGAGGAATGAACAAACATAAGAAGGAATGAAACCATGAAAAAAGTAAACCTATTAACATTGTAGTAATGGAAGAATATATAACTTGTTATAAAGTTAGTGATTACCAGAGGTTCTGAGGAGGAGAAGGAGGAATAATAGGTGGAATATAGGTCATTTTAGGACATTCAAAGTTACTGGAAAACACAGTGTAAACTATAAACATGAGGTGAAAAATATACAGCTGCACACATTTTGCATGAATTAATTATCCATCCCTTAAAGTAAACCAAATAAATATGAATAATAAAGGACAAACAGAGGAATTGTGGGAATATGGCATTATATTAAGCAGGCAGGGCCCAACTCTTTCACAAAAATAATAGAGAAAGAGCTAAAAGCTTTCCAAGGGACTTTATTTAGGGGTCAGCCAGCCAGGACTCTGCTTCACAACTCCCAGGAGAGTGAGGGACAGAGAGATTAAGAACCTGATGCAACAAACATGAGTTACCAAACACCTGTGGTGGCTGAAAGGGCTCCCCTCCACACCCCCAAAATATTAAGCTGGGGTAAAAACCCAGACTCACTGCAGCTGACTGAGAGGGGAACAGACATCTTCCTACATGTCAGCTGTTAGAAGGGAAAAGGGAGGGGGAGTTGGGTGACTTTTCTTCAGAGAACTCAGCCAACAGAGTTAGCTTTGAATCTTGGTTTTGCAAGACCAAAAGAAAGGGTAGAGATTTACTGTGGAAAGGAAAGGTGATGACTGCCATTTGCTGGTCTTTCTGGAAATTGCATGGACAAAAACTACTTTTAGCTCTCTCTCTACTCCAATTCCTGACAGAAAATCTGTGCTCCATTAGTGAGTTTGTGACACGATTTTAATAACTTAAGCTGGGCAATTTTAAAGACTCAGAATAAGTTGAACCACATATCAAAGAAGAACGGTGGGGAAAAAAACACAATTAAAAAGCAAGAAAGAGAAATTGACCATCAGAGTAAATTCACCAAAATCTTCAGTTGCTTAGACACCAAGAAAAATGTATACACTATACTAGGAAACAGGAAGAAATGGTCCAGCCAAAGGAATAAACCAAATATCCTGAAGAAATACAGGATTTAAGACAATTAATCAATAAAAACCACATAACTCTACTAAATCAGTTTAAAGAATTGCAAGAAAATATAATGAAAGAGATAAAGGATATTAAGAAGACAAGGGTGAGTATAAAGAACAATTTGAAAGCCTATAATGAAAAGTAACGGACCTTATGGGAATGAAAGACATGATGGATGAGATTAAAAATACATTAAAGGTACATGAAAGCAGATTTGAATTGCTTGAAGAAAGAATTGGAGATTTTGAAGACAGAACGTCAGAACTTGAAAAGACAGAAGAAAAAGAGAAGAGAATGAAAAAAATGTACCAGAGTCTGAGGGAATTGCATGGCAATGCAAAACACACAAACATACACATTATCAGTATCCCAGAAGAAGAAAAGAATGGAAAAGGAGCAGAAAGACTACTTAAGGAAATAATTACAAAATCTTCCCAACCATAAAAGACATAAATAACAATTTCCAAGAAAGTCAATGCACCCCAAACAGAATAAATCCAAATACACCTACCCTGAGGCACCTACTACTCAGAATGATAAATATCAGAAATAAAGAGTGGATTCTGAAAGCAGCAAGAGAAAAGCAAAGCATCACATACAAGGGAACCTAGATAAGATTAAGTGCCAACCTCTCTTTAGAAACCATGGAGGAGAGAAGAAAGTGGTATGATTTATTTAAGGTTCTGACTGTCAGCCAACAACTCTGCATCTGGTAAACTGCCCTTGAAAAATGAGGGTGAAATCAAAGTCTTCACAGACAAACAAAATCTGATAGAATATGTTAAAGAAGATCAGAATTACAAGAGATACTAAAGGGAGTACTGCAGCCTGAAAGGAAAAAATAAAATAAAATAAAAAAGAAAAGAAACAAGAGCAAGAGACTTGGAGAAGAGAGTAGAAAGAAGATTATTAGGAAAAGTAAATTAAAGGGTAAAAAGACAGACAATTGTACAATATGACAACAGAGAGCTGAAGGATAAAATGGATGGGGTAAATAATGCCTTTACAGTAATAAAAATGTTAATGGCTTGAAGGCCTCAACAAAAGATATAGACTGATAGAATGGATTAAAAGATATGAACCACCCATATGTTGTCCACAGGAGATTCACCTCATTCATAAAGACATGACCAGTTTGAAAGTGAAAGGTTGGAAAAAGTTATTCCATGTAAATAGTAACCAAAAAAGAGCTGGAGTAGTGATAATAATATCAGACCAAATAGATTTTAAGTGCAAAACTGTTATAAGGGATGAATAATGTTATTATATATTAATAAAAGTGGCAATTTACCAAGAAGAAATAACTATACTAAATATTTATGTATCTATCTTGAGTATCCTAAAATACATGAGGCACACACTACCAAACTTGAAGTGAGAAAAATAGATATCTCTACTATAATAGCTGGAGACTTCAATACACCATTCTCAGTTTTGGATAGAACATATGGACAGAGAATCAATAAGGAAACAGAACTTGAATAATATGAAATTTGAACTAGACCTAACCAATATCTATAGCGCATTGTACCCCAAAACAGCAAGATGTACTTTTTTTTGAGTGCTCATAAATCATTCTCCAAGATAGACCATATGTTGGGTGACAAGACAAGTCTCAATAGATTTAAAATGATTGAAATTATACAAAATATTTTCTCTGATCAAAGTGGAATGAAACTGGAAATCAATAATGGATGGAAAAGGGGAAAACTCATAAATATATGGAGAGTAAACAACACACTCTTAAATAATCAGTGGGTAAAGAAGGAAGTACAAGAAAATTCAGCAAATATCTTAAAACAAATGAAAATGATAACACAGCATTTAAAAAGAAGAAAGAAATGAAACTGAAGATCTAAGTGCATACCTGGAAGAAGTAGCAAAAGAACAGCAAACTAATTCCAAACCAAGCTGAAGATCAGAGGAGAAATAAATGAAATTAAGAACAACAACAACAGCAACAACAAGCAAAAATCATACAATAGAGTGAATAAACACAAACAAAATGTGGTTATTTGAGAAGTTCATCAAAATTGACAAACCCTTAGCTAGACTGACAAAGAGAAAAGAAAGAAGATGCAAACAAATAAAATCAGGAATGAGAGGGAAAACATTACCACTGACCCCACAGAAATAAGAGAGATCATAAGAAGATACTACAAAAAACTGTATGCCAAAAAAACTAGACAATGTTGACAAGATGGACAAATTCCTAGAAACACTTGAACCACCTACACTGACCCCAGAAGAAATAGAAGACCTCAAAAAACCAATTATAAGTGAAGAGTTTGAAACAGTCAACTAACACTTCTCAAAGATTAAAAGCCTGGGAACAAGTGTCTTCACAGGTGAATTCTATGATCTAATACCAATCTTGCTCAAAAGCTTCCAAAAAATTGACCAGGAAAGATCACTATCATATGCATTTTATGAAGCCAAAAATCACCCTATCCAGAACCAGATAGATAGTACAAAAAAAAAGAAATTTACAGACCATATCTCTAATGAATATAGTTGCAAATATCCTCAAAAAAATACTTGCAAACAGAATCCAAAAGCACATTAAATGAATTATATACCACAATCAAGTGGGTATTTTTCCCAGTATGCAAGGGTGGTTCAAAACAAGAAAATCAAATTAGTATAATAAACCACATTGATAAATTGAAGAAGAAAAATTACATGATCCTCTCTATTGATGCAGAAAAGGGATTTGACAAAAATGCAGCACCTTTTCCTCCTAAAAACCTTCTAAAAGATAGGAATAGAAGGAAGCATTGTCAATATAGAAAAGTGAATATATGAAAAACCAACAACTAACATTGTACTCAGCCATGAAAGACTGAAAGCTTTCCTGCTCAGCTCAGGAAAAAGATAAGTATGTCCACTGTCACCATTGTTATTCAATATTGTGCTAGAAATTCTAGGTAGAACAATTAAGCTAGATAAAAAAATAAAATTCACACAAATAGAAAAGGAAAAAGAAAAACTCTCACTGTTTGTTGATGATATGATCCTATATCTAGAAAATACTGAAAATTCCACAACAAAGCTACTGTAATTAATAGACAATTTCAGCAAAGTGGTGTGATATAAAATTAATACACAAAAATCTATAGCGTTTTTATACACTACTGATGTGCAATCTGAGGAGGGATTCAGAAAAAAAATCCATGTATAATAGCAACTAAAAAATCTAATATTTTAGAATACATTTAACCAAGGACATAAGAGATCTGCATTCAGAAATCTGCAAAACATTGCTAAAAGAAACTGAAGAAGACTTAAATAAATTGAAGGATATTAAATACTCATGGACAGGAAGACTAAATATTGTTAAGCTGTCAGTTCTACCCAAATTGATTTACAGATTCAAATCAATCCCAATAAAAATCCCAACCACCTATTTTCCAGAAATGAAAACGCCATAACGATGTCTTAAAAAAGAAGAATGAATTTGGAGGACTCTTACTTCTGACTTTAAAACATTACTTACCTAAAGTGGTAAAAAAAAAAACCCAACATGGTACCGGCATAAAGACAGTCAAATTTGACCAATGGAACTGAACTGAGAACCCCAAAATAGGACCTCACATCTATAGACAAGTGATTTTGTCTTGTCCGTTGTTGGTCCGTTTTTGTTTTTTATTATTATTATTATTATTAGAATAATGAAAATGTTCTCAAAATGATTGTAGTGATGAATATAAAACTATGTGATTATACTGATTATCATTGATTGTATACTGGATGGATTTATGTTTCATTAATATGTATCAATAAAATTGATTTGTTAAAAAAATGAAACATAAAGTCTTGAAAAAGAACAAAATTGGTGTCACACTTCCTGACTTTAAAGCATATTGCAAAGTTACAGTGTTCAAAACATCATGGTACTGGCACAAGTAAAGATATATTAACCATTGGAATTGAATTGAGCCTTCAGAAATAGACCTCACATTTATGGCCTATTGATTTTTGACAAGTCCCCACATCCACTCAATTGGGAAAGAATAGTTTTTTCAACAAATGGAGCTTGGAGAACTAGATATGAATAAGCAAAAGAATGAAAAATGGCCTCTATTAATATACAAATATTAATTCAAAATGGATCAAAGACCTAATTATATAAGAGCCAGGACTATAAAATTCTTGGAAAGAAATGTAAGGAAACATCTTCAAGAGCCTGTGTTAGGCACAATGTTATCTTAGCGTTTACACCCAAAGCACAAGCAATGAAATTAAAAAGCAAATAAATACGCCCATTTATTTCCTTTAATGCTTTCTATTCCCTACCGTTGGAGTTATTTAGGACTATTTCTAGGAACTCCTCTCTGTAATTTCTATAGTCAGTCCCTTAATGATAAACTTAAATATAATGGCTTCTCAATGCCCCCTATATAATAGAATTTTCACAATTTATATCTCTCCTGACCATGAAACATGTATTCCAATTCCTATCTCAGTATTTCCTCTTAGAGATTAATATCTCAACATATCAAAATATAAACTCTTAATCTCATTCATCAGATAATTTTCTGTAGCAATCTTCATTTTGGTTTATAACTGTTTTCAAATAGCTTAGCATTAAATCTTAGCATTATCCTTCACTCAACTTTTCCTCACACATTTCATACATCAACCATTAACCATTTTGACACAACTTCAGTAACCAAAATCCAGTTACTTACTACTATTTATACATGGTCCCAGTCTGTTTTATATTTTTCTTTTATTATTGCTCTCTATTCCTAATTGATTTTACTGCTTTCACCACTGACATTTTCATTCTATTCTCTACATAGCAATCCAAATGATCTTTTAAAACACAATTAGAATGTGCCAATCCTCTGATCAAAATCTCCAATTATGGCTTTACAATGGCCTATAAAATTCTGTGTCTCATTGCTTATCTGACTTAATTTCCTCTACCTCTTGCTCCCTCTTTTGTTACTACACTGGCCTCTTTGTTGTTCTTTTAACTTAAGTGTGCTCCTTCTCAGGATCTTTGTACTTGCTGTTCCTTCCATCTAGGATACTTGTCCCCAAGATATCCTCTTAGCTTAATTTCTCACTTTTTTCAAGTCTTTACTCGAGGTATTTTCTCAATGATGTATCCTTTATGACCTTATTTAAAATTGCAGTCTCTCTCAATCTCTACGCACTATCCTTTTTTCCAGCATGTTTTTCTACATATAATGTTTTTCACTTTCTAAATTGCTACCTAATTTCCTGTTTACTTTGCTTCTTTTATTCTATGAAGGCAAAGATTTTATTTATTGTATAGATTGCTGTATCCTCATGATGTAGATTATTACTTGACAAATAATAAATATAAAATAAATATTTATTGAGTAAATAAATACATGGTCAAGAAATTTTTGTCAGTATTGATGAAGATTTTTTAAGATATAAAAGGAAATGCTATTTGGATAATATCAATAGACAGTAAGAGATTAGAAATAAGGAGGGAGAGGTCCTGCTAAGGGTAGGTATCTTGGTCTGTGGGTTATTACTTAACAGAGCACAGGTAGAAAGATGTCATTACAAAGTAAGACTGTACTCCCATTGTAACAAAAGGATGAGAAAATGGGATGTATATAGATGCAGATAATTTTGCAAATTTATTGGCTAGATATTGAAACAATTTTCCTTTTGAAGGTCTTTATTGTTTTCTGGTAATTAGGTAATGTGGTCATACTCTTAAAATTAGCTGGGACTTGGAAAATAAAACTTCTAAGTAAAGGGTACAAAGAATATAAGTAGTCATGAAGAGCAGAGAAGGGCTTAATAGACAAAGTAGACTCATTGAAAAAGTGTATGAATTAGGTACATTATATTTGGTAGACTGATGCACCATAATGAAATCAGTCTACCATTTTCATCGATCCTTTGCAGAAGTGTTGAGTAGTCTGGAACTCTGATTTATTTACATTAAGATAGTTTTGGCAAGTACTATAATAAAATATTGAGAATCCCATTGCAATTTTAGTCATCTCAATGAAATGGCATTTTCTAGATTGACCAGGGACTTCAAAATACATAGAGGATAACATCAAACCAAAAAGGAAGCTGATAGAAAAATAATTGTAATAGTATCAGAAGACTGTTGCAAAAATGATTGAAGTTTTTGGAAGTTTAGCACTTTGGGGTGATGACTGTATGTATATATAGATGTAGAGTAGAAGACATGAGCAGATTCAGGAAACTTTAATTCCTGTAATGGGATTGGTCATTCATAGAGATTATTTCTGTGTTTGGAGGTGGAAAGACTGTGATCCAGGTTGTAAGATATTTAATTAATGATATTAGTGGATTTATTTAAAGATATTGGTAGGTGATAATATATGAAAAAGATAGAAGTCAACACAATTAAATGATATGAGACCAACATGATAGTTTTCTTTATTTTAGTTTTTTTTTTTTTTTTTTTTTTTTTTAAAGAAAAGAGTAGTCTAATTGCCTGACTTTGAGTTTGGGGTGAGGATAAGGACAATTGAAGGGCAAAGAATTCATCGCCAAAACCTGAGGTACATTTGGTGTGGTCATCCTGAGGTAATTTTGGTCTGTTCAAAGGGCAGCCTCATCTTGTAGGAATTCCTGGGGAATCAAAGTCTTTAGGGAAAAGACAGATTTCATTACGAGCTCGGAAAGTTTACAGAAGTAGGTGATTTTATGCTTCATTAATAAGGAGGTTAAGTGGGTACCATGGGAAGAAAGGGAGACAAAGGATTTTGGTTAGACAAAAGGAAGCGAAAAGTAATTGGAGATGAGAGGGGAGAGTGTAAGATGAGCTGAGTGGAGGTTTCAATTTTGGGCAGAGACTAAGGCAATGGCCATGGGTTTGATTTATACAGTTGTTTGTTAGGTCAGCACAATTTAGTGTCCTCTGGAGGGTGATAAACAGGCTACTCTTGAATTCAGGTGTCACTGAAATCTCATTTCCCCTTGATTCTCTGGGTTGGTAAACAGCAGGTTATGAATAGTGAGATGATGGCTGCCCAGCCAACCAGGTCTGACAGGTGTTGCTTTGAATTTTGCCTTACTGTTCTTCTGGGGCTTTTACATAAATATATAAAAAGACTTATTTAAAAGTTTTGGACACTAAAAAAGTTAGAATGCTCAAAATGTGTTTGCTGGAATTGATAGTGGGTCTTATTTACCTAATCTCAGTTTTACCTCTCTGATGAATTTGGGTTATATTCACATATATTAAAGATAATGTGGATGAGAAACACCAAACCAAAAGTCATGAACAATTTCTATCTTACTTTTCTATTTTAGTAAAAAACTATCAAAAGAAAATACTGGTGGAAGAATTATGTTAATAGATACATTAGGTCCTATTTTTATTCCTCAGTTGGGTCCATGTATACTTATTTTGGAAAACAAATGCTATTTATAATAATCATTTCAAAATTGTTGCAAAATACATATATTTCAGGGTTTAAAATATTGCAATTATGAAATGCAATTATAAAATGTATAAGATATATAAAAATATGTATATCTATAATATATATAATATGTACAACAATGTCATTAAAATCCTCCAGATGAGAATAAGTATTCAAGCCACATTCCATGTGTGCTTTTAAAGTAAAGTGATATTTCCAGCAAATTTTCATTTTGGTTCATTTATTTTAGAAATAAATTAATATCTATGTTTAGTAGGACTTTTAGTTTTTGCTTTAAAATATAATTTTACTACTCTTAGAACAAAGTTGAATTAATCAGTTTCTAACAATTTCCTTTGTGTTCACCCTAGTTACTTGTATTAATAACTTTAAAGTCATATATACATAACATAAATGCATTTTGTTCTGGGTCTTTTTTGAGGACAATTATGAAATCTTTTAAATTATATTGCCAGTGTGTTTTACATGTTGAATGTGTTTGAGTAGTAGCATTGTGTGATTGACTTGGATTACTAAGGGCTAGCAGGGATAGAAATAAAAATCAGAAAATCCAGACTCTTTCCTTCATTTTGTTGCTAAAATAATTTTTGATCTTGGCCATCTGGCCAAGAAATATCTATTCCACTCTGTTGAAAGATGCCTAACAATTCCTTAGTAGGTTTCAAATTGTGCCATTACAAGATTTGAATAAAAGTCCCAAATAAAGATATATTTAGAAATCATAATACCCAAAAATCTTTGAGCCAGAAAGAGAGTGAGTAGTTCTTTATTTACTAGAGTTTATGTTATCACCTAATATTTCCAGGAAAAAAACTCTAGCCCCCAAAAAGTTTCTATATATGGGCATAGATTATTTGAAAAGTTCAGATAAAGCCTGGGTTTGATTCTGTAGACCATCATAATGTTTTATCTTGCAGATTGTCAGTACAGCACTATAGAAAGAAGGAGGAAAACATTCATCCCACTTCTCCTGCCCCTTGAGCTCAATACATTTGCTAGTAGTCAACATACATCTTGATCTCCCATGCTATGTTTAGAATCCTTACATATATTTGTATTACTTCCCTGATGATTTTTTTCTATTCTAGATATTTATGAAAATATCATCACATTTCAAGCTCATAAGTCACAACATTTTTAAACATGGCTTTTTAGATAAGCTAATTAATTGATGCACTATTTAGGCAATTATTTTTACTTTCTGATATGCATGTATACATACACATCTATGTACATAAATACACATATATGTGCATAAATACACACATACAATCATTTCTCCTTTTCAAAATTCTGAAGAAAGTCATCACTTTGTTAATACTTCATTTATAGCAGCTTTTTTATGCTAAGAGAGTTCTTCCATTTCATTCACATTTAACTTGTAAAATTACTCTTTGTCATTCCTTTGTTATGACACTTTTCTGGCTATGATTTTCCTGGAAAGGAAATCACGTTTGCAAAGAAATAGAGAAAACCCAATCTTGAAATATTTGTCCTCATCTTCAGATATGGGCTTATGTCATTTTAATGAGCTCAAATCCTAGCAGTATAGCTTCTTGGGGAGAATAATTTTTGTTTGTTTGTTTGTTTTTAGTTTTATTTTTGTTAAATTACCATGTCAATAATTCTAGTCCTAAAAAAATTACATAATTTTTAAAGGAATTAAAGTTACTGGTACATCAGTGATTCAATAATCCTTTAAAATTTCTATTACTACAAATGTATTATCAAGGGTAAATAGGATGAATCTACAGAATTTAAAAATTTATGAATGTATTATATTCAAATTATTATTTCTAACATACAATAATAATTTAAATAATTGAAATCTAGACATTCTAAGATATAATCTCTAAATTTTATTTACATTTTTTGTTCTATTCTCATTCACACATATGCAAGGATATGATTATTTTAGCTATTTCTACCCTTAAATCAGTTGATTTATTAATTGTCTCATAGTGTTTCGTCTTTGTAATCATTCACTTCACAATTTTTAAGCAGTCAAGCCAGAAGTGCACCAGCAATTATTACAACAAAATCTACCCTAATTGCAATATTGACATCTGTATTTCCTGAGTGTATAGCATTTATTAGGGCCTGGGCTAAATTGTCTAAATGTAGTTTTTATTTAATACTTGTAACTATCCTATAGCTGGAATATGTTTCGGTATCCTTGGCTGCTCAAGCAAATGCCATGAAATGGGTTGGCTTAAACAATGGGAATTTAATGACTCACAATTTTTTTTTTTTAAAGAAGCTTGAGATTACATAAATGCTACATCAAAAATAAAGCAAATGGGGCAAAAGATACACAACTGGGGAAGGGAGTTAAAGGGTATCCTGGAATTCTTTATACTATACTGCTGATTTCTTTTGTCAGTTTGAAAATAAAAATAAAAAGTAAAAAAATCTGCTCGTAAAAAAAAAAAATATATATATATATAGGGGATTCCCATATCCTCCACTCTCTCCCCCTCCCAAACTTTTACACTTAACAGCATCTTTCATTAGTGTGGTACATTTGTTACAATTGATGAATATATATATATATATATATATTTAATTTTAAATGGCTCCCAGTTTTGAGATTAGGAAAAATGTCCAAACCACAGCACGTTTTAAGGTGATGCTTTCTCCCAAAAATCACTGCCAAGGATCCTTGGTGCTTAGCTTTTCACATGGCAAGACACATGATGCAGTCTCCTGGTCTCTCTCTTTTCTTCTGAGTTCCATTGATATTCAGCTTCTGGATGTTCCCTCTATAGTTTTCTCTCTGTGTGTTTGCCATTCATTCTGCTTATAAAGGGCTCCAGTAATAGGAGTAAGATCTGTCCTGATTGAGGTAGGCCACACCTTAACTAAAATGACCTCATCAATGTGTCCTGTCTACAATGTGTTCTCACCCACAGGTGAGCTCCAAAATTACACAGACTACTATTATGATTTTTCCTTTCACACATGAGGAAACTGAATCTTAGAAAGTGTAAATAAATTTTCCTAAATTGTATAGCAGAAAATATTAGATTTGGTTTATAAATCCAAGAAGTTTTACTTCAAATCCCAAACTCTTCAGTATTAATACTTTAATTTAAATAGATAGGTAATGTGATATATATTGAAATAATTCTCTTTTAAAGTAATTTCTTTCTTCATATCATAGGGTATTTTTTAATTCCTTCTCTTGGTGTGCATTTTATTGGTTAATTTAAACAATCACATAACATGATATAATAAAAAAGTGCTCATTTGAGACATCAGTAATTTTTCCAGTCTGGAAATTCTCCATTTCTTTAAAATTGAGAAAATAATATCTGTTTACAGCTGTGTTGAGAAGATAATATTAGACGGTATTTAGGAGAAATATTGTAAACTGTAAATTTTATATGCATTTTGATTATTATAATTGAGGAAGTCAAACCAAAAGCTCATTGCAGCCCTATTTAGTGGAATAAAGAAATAGAAAAATGGGCAACTTTGTATAAATTTTAAAAATACTTGGTATTTGTTTTCTGACTTAACTTTAAATTGTGATGTTTCTTCCTTCTCAGTTTATGACCTTTCTTTAAGGACCAAGTGAAACTATGATTTTACCTTCTGTTCTTGTCTCTTTCACTTTATAAATTTGAAATCTTTCAAACTATTTGATAATAAGTTGCCAACTTTGATGAAGCCTTACCCCTGGAAATTGAGTGTTTATGTCCCACAAACAAAGATAACCTGTTTCATAACTACAACAGAGTGATCAAATTCAGGAAATCAACATTAATACATTACTATATGTAGTATTCAGATGCCATTAAAATGTTACCAAATGCCCCAGTAATGTGTTTATATAAAAATTTTCCAATTTAGAAACAAATCATTCCTCTTGTTATCAATGTTTTTTACTCTACTTCTCTTAGTAACATTTCTTCAGTTTTTCCTTGATTTTCATGACCTTGACATTTTTTAATATTATAGGACAGTTACCTTGTAGAATGTCACTCAATTTGGGGTGTCTGATGTTTTCTCATAACTATACATCTTTGGCAGTAACATTGTATTATTCTTCCTGCATTCTATATGGTATTGCATAATTTGGCTTTTTTCCATTCTTTATGACCATTATAACACATGATTTAGGAGATTCAGTCAGGCCACTCTTCTGTAGTGTTATTTTTTCCACCGCTTTTATCAATAAATATGTAAGGGATACTTTGAAAATATGAAAATAAGCAGTTTTCATCAATTTTTCAATTTATGTCTTTAATAATTTATATAATAAAAGACTCATGGCATCCTATTTTACTCAAAGGGTTATAATTTATTACTATATTTATTTATTTTGATATTTAATTTTCCTTTATTTGACCTGGGATGTCCCTGTACCTTCAGGGAATGGCTTCTGTCACCTGCTCACTTGTGCCCTTCCTTCTTGGAGCACATCATTGCTTTATCACACTGCAAGATGTTTGGAACACTTTATCCTTTCTTGTTCCTGCCCTGAAATCAGCCTCTTCTCTAAGGAGACTTAGTTCCTTTTAATTAAGAGTGTTATTTAAAAGCCAAGATCAGCATTATATGAAGTCATTACTATCAAAGTGTTTCTGTCCTCACCCTCTTAGTAAATATGGCTAGGAATATAGAGACATAGAGTGCACACATTTACATTCTAATTTAAATCTATATTTTTATATCTATACATTTGTATTGAAAATAATGTGATCTAATGCAACTCTACATAGTTTGTTTTCTCCCTCTGTGTATTTGAAACTCCTTTTTCAAACGGAAGGAAAACATGATGCCACAATATTTAATATAATTATTTATTTGGTCAAATTCACTGCATGTAACAAATATCCTTATCATTACATAGCCCCATCCCCTCCAAGGACACTCTCATTATCACACACAGGCTTTGGCTGCCTATGGATACCTTCTTCAGGCTCAATAAACCTGCCTTTCTCACCCCGCTCTGGCTCTGACTCCCAACAGTAAGAATTCCTATGAGAGCATGCCTTCTGCACCCTGTTCAAGTGGGCCACCCTTCTATCCTAAGTGGGCCACCTTTCTATAAACATGGACTCTCACCCCACTTTCTCCCTGATTTCCCATACTAGACAACCCTTCTAGTTGCCTTCCTGATCCTCTTGGGGTTCTGGTGCTCCATTCTGTGCAATAGCATTTTCCCTGTTCACCGGCTGATAAGGCCTATCTTGGGCTGTGCTAAACAAAACGGTGTTAGGGCTTCATTGTTCATAAAGAGAAAGGAAAAGAAATGAAGGGAACTGAGAAGAGAATCTCAATCTCTCTCTCTCTTTAAACAAACTTTAGTATATAGACACAAGTAGATTCATTCATATGCATTAAACTATAATTTGCTGATAACTCAATATGTTATGTTTTCCAGAGGTATTTCTATTTTATCAGAGACAAAACCTTTTTAAAAAGAAATGAATGTCTAATACTGAATTTCAAAGAACTGGAAATTAGACAAAAAAGCTTTTTCTCCTCTCTTGTATTTCTTTCGAAGAAATTGCTAGCAGTTGGATTTTGGTGACCTACAGATTATTGACATAAAATCTGGAAGGCAGCTGTCTATTCTTCACTCTTAAAATGTGGTTCTGAATAATAGAAGCCAAACTCCTAGATCGAAAAGTTTGGTGAATTAAGAATTAAGTAAACAGAACAGGTCAAATACAATTTCAAGCTATCATAGATATATATGACTTCAGAAAACTATACTGTGCTAATTCTTATTGAGTATTTATTATCTATGGACACTGTTCTAAACAATCTACATGTATTAACTTATTTAATCTTTATAACAACACTGTACGGGGTATTTTCTCATTATGCAGATTAGGCACAAATGTTTTAAAAATTATTTTTAAAATTTACACAACTATTGAGTGGCCAAGCTAAGATCTAAGCCTAAGCACTATGCAAAACTGCCTTTTGATAATTCAACAAACATATTTATTGTTTTGTGCTTGATCAGAAACTTCTTTAATTTCTGAGAAACCTTTTATGATGGCAAAGCAAGTCTCAAGAACCTACTAGAGTTGCCATAAATGGTACTGATTTTTATCAAAATTTAGAGTTTTCACCCTTGAATCATCAGAAGTGCACTTATCTGTGAACAGAGAAAATAGACCTTTACGCTTATCTGTCTTTTCAAGGCAATGAGTGTGATAAGATTCCTTTTTTCTGGAGAAGCTTGCTTATTTCTGACATCCCTTATTTTTTGTATAAAACAAGTTAAAACTTGGTTGCATTTTTCCAGTGGCAGTATCACTAACAGTGGCAGTATCACAAATTTTACCAATTTTCTCTTTTGTAGCATGGTGCATCATCCTAAACAAACTGTCAATAAACTATGTCTTTTCAGATGAATGCCCAAATAAATAAAAATGTAGCAATAATAATAAAAACATTAATATAAAGGATATCTCTGAAGCTCCATGTAACTTGAGTAAGATTTTCTATAAGTGGGGAAAAAATAAAAGATTGATAGGTGTGGTGGCTTGGAGCTGTGTACCTCAGAAAAACATATTCTTCATCTTAATATATTCCTGTGAACCTGAACCCTTGTAAATAAGACCTTTTGATGAGGTTACTTCAGTAAAGGTGTGTTCCAACTGAATCAAGATGGGACTTAATCCTATTACTGAAGGCCATATAGGAAAGGTGAGATGAGAAAGAGAAAGAGACAGAGAGAGAGAGAGAGGGAGAGAGAGAGAGAGTTATGGAATTCAACAGAACCCAAAGAAGTCAGGATAAGCCACCACATACATTGTCATATAACAGAAAAGTCAAAGACCAAAGATCAAAAATCACAGGCAGCCAGAAAACACTATAGTTTTCTGGGAGAAAGCATTGACTTGATGACACCATATCACTTGATCACTTGAGGACTCTTCTGAGATTCAAAACCACAGGCCAATAAATTTCCATTGTTTAAGGAACCCATTTGAATGGTATTTTTTGTAGCAGCAAGGAAACTGAAAGAGCAGGAAAACAATAACTATGTAATCTTCACCTTTAACATTTCTTTTAACATGTACGAATAGAGTAATGTCAGTGAAAATGATAGGGCATAAGAAAATAAAAAATTCCATATATGTACAAATATATATATTGTGAACTTGGAAAGATCAATGATTTTACCAACCACCTTGATTTGCTTGAGGTTCCATTTTATCCAGGGAATCATAAAGAAGAAACAGAGGTTAACTGAAGCAGGCTGACATACCAATAATCCTTTGTGGTACTGATAAAAAAATCCCTGTCCCAGTCTGGAAAAAGAGTTCAAGCTGACAATAGTAAAGTCTGCTGATCTTCACCAAATGGCTACAATCTTACATCATCAAATGGTTAATCTTATGTCAGCATCCTCCTCGCTAATTAACAAACTGGGCCTCAAGGAAACCCTGCCCAAACAGTCCTTATTGCCCCTATATCCCTCACAGCTCAGTACTATCCATAAAGCATGTCCCCTTTATCTCTCCCCATCCCCCAACACCTGCCTTTTTTTTCAAACATCCATATAAACTGCTCCCCCAACTTACCTCTTTTGGTGCTTGCTCCGCAATAATACAACTTTAGTTCAATAAGCTTGCTCTACAACCCCTTTTTAAGTCTGATTATTTTATTTTCAGCACAACAGTTCTTGGTGCATAGAAGCAGAAACCAAATGTGGATGCTGGGACTATGTTTCTGATGCCTGGGAGAGGAGCAATGTACCTGCAGAATCCTTTGTGTTCCATCCTCTCTGGGATTGTCTCCTGGTTCACCCAGCTAGCCTCTTTTGGATCTTTGAACTCCTGCCATGTTGCAATTGAGGTAAAATTCTGTTTATTGAGCTAAATCTTGTCGGACCCTCTGCCAAGGCCTCTGTTTTTGGTCATAATGCAAGAAAATTTGTTTCTGTTTCTGTTTCTTGACTCTTTCTCTACCATTGTGGGAAACAGTCAGTTAGTAAGTTTTATATTTCTGTACTTCTGTGTGTTTCTGTGGTTTGTGTCTATTTATATTTTCCCTACCTCAGAATGGTAATACTAAATTAACAAATAAGAATTCTTAAGAAAGCTCTACTCAAATTGTTTATAGATAAATCTATACTCCTAGAGTCCAGGAAATTGGAGAAGCTGAGCTTCTGGTGCTTTGTAAAATCCTTCTGTCTTCTCCCTCTGGGTCCTAAGTTAGTTGAACTCCCCTTCTATAATAATTAGATTTTCCAAATCCTAATGAAGATTCACTGGGCCTTGTAAAGTATTCAGATTTATAAGCCTGGATACGCTAACCTTTGCCAATTAATTTACAGGAATGCTGGTAAAAGTCATGTAAAAAATTTAGATAAACAAAACTATTTGGAAAAGCAAATCAAAGGTGCTTTCCAAAATACAGCAATCTAAAAATCTTATAATAAAAATAGGGTATAACCTAAAGTAAATATTTTAATTACTTTACGTGCTTATAAATAAAAAGCAATTCATTTAAAGAAAAAACTTCTCTCCAGGCTTTGTATAAATTAAAGTTGTATATATACCTAATTACAAAAGATTGAACAAAACTGTAAAGACAAAATACCTTCATCAGTTTCAAAATTCATGTGGAATTAAATTGTATACATTACATAGATTTTCTTGGAAACTTTAATATCTATATGTACCATTAATCCTTGTTTTAAAAAAAATGTATATTACTGTTTTAAATACATTAACTAAGGTGGATTAAGGTGTATTAATGGAGGTGTTTTAAGTATTTCAACAACCTGGGGAGGAGGATGAAATTGTTCAATAAGTTTCCTAAGCAGTGTCTTGATTAAGCCATTGGTGTATTCAACAAGCACTTATGATTGGGGGTAGTAGGTAGAGTGAAGGCATTGAGGAATGAATGAATTTGACAGAAATTTAGAGAGAGGTTGCCCTGTAAAGTGGGGTGCCCTGTCACTATGGATTACAGCTTCCATGGTATTGTTAGTGGAACATTCTGGGTTCTGGTTTTCTAGGTTCTTGGTTTCATTGCAAGAACGAATTCAGACATGTGCCAGTTTAATAAGGACAATAACAAGAATTTGTTAAGAAATGAGAAAAAGGAAAAGTACATACTTGAGACATGGGTGTCGGTGTGCTACAAGTGAGATGTACACGTGGGACCCAAGGGAGGCCTTTTTAAGGCCTTTCTTTCTCCTCTTTCCCCATATTAAGGCGGGATCTCAGCTATTTGCTGTCCTAATTGGTTGCCTTTTTATCTTCACCTGTTAAATTTCAGGGAAACAATAGGGGAGGCTTTCTGTTTGGAATCATCCAGGGCTTCTTTTGAGCCCAGGATTTTAAACAAGATGCCGTGATCAAGGTCATGCAGACTTTTTGGCTATAACAGGTATGGCTTTGTTCTCAAGTAACTGCCTCCTTTCAGGAGGTTTCTGAGTGGGTCTCGTGGCTATGTTCTGACCAAGGGGGTGGGGCCCCAGCTATTATGACTTTATTCTGATCAGCCACGTTCCCCCGTTCCCCATACTAACCTGCCTCAGTATGAGGCACAAAAATTGTGAGAGCCCAGTCTAGAGTTACTTCACCTGAGACAGAGTCACAGTGACAATGACTGCACGTAGGAAGGCGTTGAATTACTGCATCCAAGATCTAGCTGTAATAGCTGATGGGGTGATAATGATCAGCATGTTTTGGGTTAGTTACTTCATACATTCTCTCCTTTTTTATTATGTTACTGCAATTTGAGGAGAAAAGAAGTGGAATGGTTGGGGGAGAAAATGCAAAGTTATATATGCTAAAATCCACCCTGTCCCACAACTCTTACAATTTTACTGCCACCACTTCGGCAAAAGGCCCTCTGTGTGGAATGGGGGTGGGGGTGGGGGAGGGTGTTAATAAATGGTAGTACTGTGATATAAGGACACAGCTACAATATAAACAACAAGACAAGCAATTATGTGAGTTTGTGGACGCTGGGATTTGCCACCTTAAAGGGCTGCTCTTATCTTAAAGATTAAGGAAGGATATTCCAAGGGAGACCAGAGACATGGGATGTCCCTTCCCTACAGTAAGCTCCATTGCCTTTATCTAGATTGTAGTAAACATCATCTTCCCTAACCTCATTGTCTTCCTAAAATGACACATACAATATTCTTTTGCCTCTTCCTCTGTCTCCCCTACCCTACCTACAACTGGACAATCTTGTCCTTAGCATGTCCTATATTATCTCAGATTGCTGGGTTTGTCATAACAACCCTCAAGTAGCCTAATCTTTTATTTAAAGAATATCTGTCCCTAAACTTTCCAGCACTGATCTTTCCCAATGGGAATCCCTAGTATGGTCCAGCAATGGAATTAGCCTCACAGGGGATACCCAGTTTCAACTCCCTTCAGGAATCTCATTCTGCCTCCCTTCCAACCAACCCCCCTCCCTTCCCCTATTTATTTATGGCACTAAAATTTTTATCTGCATCATCATTTCAGAAGGGCAAACTATCAGCTATGCCCAAGAAGTCAATATGATGCCCCCTGGATCAGAAAGGGCCTCCTTAGCATTTTCAAACTGGTCCAAACCCTGTTCAACTGTTCTCACTAAAATAAACCTGACCTTCCTAAATATTTCAGATTCTCTCTTAGGCCAAAATCTTCTCTGTCTCCACTCAGGTTTTGTCTTTCTATGCAACACCACTCTAAGGCCCGTAGCATTTCTTGCCTTCTTACTTACCCAGAGCCCAGTGGACAAGGCACAATTGGCCATGTAATAGACCATAACTTCTACCCTTATAAATTTACCTCTCCCACATGAACTAAAAGGGTTATCAGTTTAATTCTTGCTAGAATAAGACTCAGATTTGGACTTTTAGCCCCTTGGATAGATTTTGGGTACTAAGAATACATCATCCACACCTTTAATTCCACCCTTAAAGCTGTAGCTCAAGAAATGGGTAAACTTTGTTAGGATTAACTACCTTTCTCAATACCCTCACAGCTATAATTATGGACAACCAACTAGCTTTAGATTATTTACTGGCAGAAGAAAATGTCTCTGTGTTCTTCCTAACACATCCTGTTGTACTTGGATTAAGTCCAACAGACAAGTCAAGACCAACATTTAGGAAACAGGCAAGTTGAGACCAACATCTAGGAAATCTTCAAACAAGCCAAATGCTTCACAGTGTAAATAAGCAACCAAGAGACATATAGGAATCAATCAAGGGGATTATGCTTAATAATCTCTTGGTTGTATTCTCTAGTCTTGCCATGGACTTTGCTAATCATCACACTTCTCCTCGGACCTGTTTTCAACCTCATCATCACCAACTGCATTGCATAACACCTTAAAGTCACCAAACTCTTTCTCCTGTTCTCTGTAGCTTTAGAGTGTCAGTCTGTAGAGTCCCAAATTAGTCATACATGGTCTTCAGGGAGTTAAAGGACACCTTGACCAAAAGGAGGGAATGTGAAATTGGAAATTTTAATAATTTTATTAGCCATCTTGATTTAATTGAGCTTCCATTTTATTCAGGGACTTAGAAAGAAGAAACAGAGTTACCCGAAGCAGGCTGACAAACCAATAATCTTTTGCAGTACTGATAAAAACTTCTGTCCCATCCTGGCATAAAGAACTATAACACAAATTTCAAGCTAACAGCAGCAAAGTCTACTGATTTCACCAAATGACCACAATCTTCTATCACCAAATGACCATAGTCTGCCATCACCAAATGGCCCAAATCTTACATCAACATCCTGCTTAGTAATTAACAAATGGCTTCAAGGACACACTGCCCAAACAGCCTCTGTGGTCCCCATAGACCATTTAACATGTACTAACCATAAATCATGTCCTCTTTATGACTCTTAATTCCCCTACACCTTCCCTTTCTTTCAAACAGTCATACAAATTGCTCCTTCAGCTCACCCCTTTGAGTAGATGCCTCTTTTGGTGCTGCTCCTGCATTAATGCAACTTTAGCTCAATACACTTGCTCTGCACCCCCTTTTAAGTCTGTTTATTTTATTTTCAGCACAACAATATATATAAAAACAATATATAACCAGGCAAAAACAGTCAGATTCAACATTTTTCAGCCCTATAAACTAGCTAAAAGCCTATAGCAACCCAAGCAGCACTTAATCTAGCAAAACCATGGTGTTTTAACTTATCTTAGTCCCATCCTCTGTGATAGTCTTGGAAAGAACAGCCTGTATTCCTGGTACTGGTACAGGATGGAGCAGAATAGACCTCATTCAAAAATTGTTCTCAGCTGATCTGAGTAGTTGCTCCCCTAGAAAACATCCTCAAAATGTTTGCCTTTAATTTACTTGACTGGAACTTACTTTTTCCTAAATCTGCTCCACTGGGGCAGTTTTTGAAAACCTTTATAGGCAAATGTTTTGGCTCTGCTGCCTGTGGCAGGGATAACAGTTGAGGCAAACAATAAATTAACAAAAAGCTTAGGAGGACAGAACGAAGATTAAAATGTTTTGGAAAGTAAGAACTTTGAAAAGTTTTGATATATTCTTGGGAATCTAGCATGCCAAAAACATACCCAGGGCTCTGTGCATGCTTATGAGAGATCTGAGAAGCCCTAAGCACCTACATTTTGCTGACCTTGAGTCTGTACAAGCAGGAAATGAAGGCTAAGGCAGAGTTGTAATCGTCCTGTTTGAAGGTTTTTGAAGGTGTGTCCCAATCCAAACATACAGAACAAATCTGCAAAGACGGAGAGATTTTATGGTTCCAGGAGTTCAAGAAAATATCACTGAAATGATTAGCTCACAAATAAGGTAATGAATCTGCATCTTCAGTAGTCACATATGAAAAAGAATGCAGGCTTTAAAAATTTAGATCAAAAAGTCTTTAACAAACAAATAAATATAATAAGAAAAAGCAATAGTAAACACTCAGAGGAAGGGAAATCTGATTTCCAAAATTGCCATTTTATAATATTAAAAATGTCCAGTTTTCAAAAGCAACAGGAAATAAGGCATGCAAAGAAACAAGAAAGCATGGCCCATAGACAGGAAAATAAAAATATCAGTTGAAAATGTCAGTGAGGAAGCACAGAGATTGGACATCTTGTATGAAGATTTTAAATTAGTTATTAAATTAGTTATTAGTTTGGAAATATGTTCAAAGAGGTAAAAGACACCATTTGTAAAACTCAAAGGAAAGCTTCAAGAAATAAAGAATATTAATAAAATGATAGAAATATCAAGGTGAAACTAAAAGAAATCCTGAAGTTGAAAAGTACAATTACTAAAATGAAAAATGCACTGAAGGGAATCATCAACAATTATGAGGAGGCAGAAAAATAATGATCAACCTTGAAGACAGGTCATTTGAGATTACATGATCTGTTAATCATAAAGAAAAAAATAATGAAAGAAAATTGAACAAAGTCCCGGAGATCTGAGGAACACAGTTAAGCACACCGACAATATGCCTAATGGGAGTCCCAGAAGGAGAGGGCAGGGACAAAGGATCTGAAAGAATTCTTGAAGAAATAATGACTGAAAATTTCCAACATGTGTGAAAAAACTTTAATCTACATATCCAAGAATTTCAATGAATTTCATGAAGGATAAACTTAAAAAGATCCACACTTAGATACATCATGGTCAAACTATTGAAACACAATCATGTACAAGGAAGGGCTCCTCAATAAGTTCACCAGATTATTTCTCATGAGAAACCATATAGGCCAGCAGTCATTATGATGACATATTCAAATTCCTGAATGAAAAATAAAAGTGCCAATCAAAACTTTTTTTAAGGAGTTTTGGCATGGTCAACACTTTAGATGAGAATGGGTTAATGTTTATTTGAAGGCTCCTTGGAAATTATTTAGTGAGTATAGTTCCATAATTGTTGACTATCTTGAAATTCCAGTGCATGAGCAATCCTTATGACATCCTGTTTCACTTTTGTAACTTAAGAGATTTCACTGTTGGAAGAACTTGATTTGGTATTGTCTTAAAACAAAGGCAGTCTTTTTACTTCTTATACTTTTTTGAGGTTTTGAGCACACCAAGAAAGACCCCATATGTGATTCCATTTTCTCTCTCAAAGAAAATGCACAAGTATCATGGACACCACACCCTACATTGCCATTCTCACAGTTCCTACCTGATACTTGACCTTTACAAATCAAGAAGTCCATTCTCATTGGTAATTCTGAAAAACCCATTCCTGCCATTTCATTTACACACAAATTTTAATGCAGAAGGGGAAAAGGCAACGGCCACAGAAAGTTTTTGTCAAATGTCATTTGCTGGAAGTTTCAGGTAAGCTGGAGATGTTAGTTATTGATTCTCAACTGGATCCTAAAGTGGTGCATCTGGGAAAAGTGCATCTGGAATAGAGCAGTCACATTTATACTTAAACTGATTGTGAGTTCTAAGATTCATAATGAACTCTTTAAAGCAAAGTTATACCTCACTGAAACTTAGTCCAAGTGAGGAAGACAATATCTATTGCACATTTTAATTTTTTTAGAGAATTTGTAGGTTTACATAAAAATCATGCATAAAATACAGGATTCCCCTATACCACCCTATTATAAACACTTTGCATCAGTGTGGTATATTTGTTACAATTCATAAAACATTTTTGTAATCACACTACTAGTCATAATTCATCATTACTATAGTGTTCACTTTGTGTTGTAGAGTCCTGTTTTATAAAATTTTTATTCTAGTAACAGAGACACAACCTAAAATTTCCCCATTTAACCACATTCACATATATAATTAGTGTTGTTAATTATGCTTACAATGTTGTGGGCTACCATCACCACAATTCAGTATCAAACTTTATAATCAACCGATAAAGAAAATCTGAACAATTTAAGCATTAACTTTTCTTTCCCTACCAATAATTTCTTATTCCACAAAACTATCTTTCAAAAATGATTTAAAAAACCATTCCACGTTTAAAAAATAATAATAGAGTCAGTTTTCTGCTAGCAGAACTGCCTTACAATAAATGCTAACAGGAGTTCTTCAGGCTGAAATGAAGGAACACTAGAATAATTTACATCCACAAGAACAAATAGTGAGCCAGAAAAACAATGCTTAGCTAAAAATAAAGCAGTGTTATAATTTTTGTTTGTAACTTCTTTTTTCCTATCTGATTCAAAATACATCTTCATGAAGCAATAATTATAAATATACATTGTTAAGCACACAATGTAAAAATATATAATTTGTGACAATAACAGCAAAATGGGAGGTGAAGTTATAAAGGAGCAAAGGTTTTGTATGTTATTGAAATTAAATTGATTTTTTTGAACTGTGTTGCTACAGATTAATCTTAACCTCCAGAACAACCTCCAAGAAACTAATTGAAAAAATATATAGTTAAAGAAATGACAAAGGAATTTAAAGAATAGGAAATATCTATTTAACCCAAAAGAAGTCAGTAATGGAAAAAGTGAAGAACAAAAAGATATAAGACCTAGAAAACACATAGCAAAATTACTGAGTTTTAGGTTCTTTTGTTTTTTAACCAAATCTTTAAGCAGCCTCCTGAGCAGTACATGCCTTCTTTGTGGTAACAATGTTTTCTCCTGATTTAATGGCACATACAATTCTATTTACTTCGACCTCTCTGGTCATTTAAATTTTGTTAACCTACTTTCCTAATCAAACTTTAATGGTTTTAGTTCTTCAGAGTTGTGTGTTGACTTTCTTCTCGTCTCACTCTGCATTTCTCATTTGTAGAGCTCACTCATTCAAATGTCTGTAAATAATGTTTCTATTTCAGATATTCCAAATTGAATATTCTAATCTAGATCTTTCTCCATAGCTTCAGGTTTTATATTCTAATTTAATGCCTCCTTGATATTTACTTATTTTAATTGGAGGAATTGTGGGTTTACAGATCAATCATGTATAAAATACAGAATTCCAGTGTACTAACTCACCACCAAAAACTTGCATTGATGTGGAACATTTGTTAGAATTGGTAACTGTACATCTTTATAATTTTATTTTTAATTAAAGTCCATGGTCTAATTTTGGGTTCCCTGTTTGTGTAGGGCAGTTCCATGGAGTTTTTAAAAAAACGTTCAGTGTTATCATATATCCAATCAAACTTTTCCTCTTTTAGTCATAATAAGATATATATTTCAGTGATATTAATTGCATTCACAAGGCTGTGCTACCATCACCACCATCCATTATGAAAACATTTTCATCATTCCCAATAGGCATACTGTATATTTTAAGACTTAACTTCCCATTCCCTATCCTCCCTCATACCCTGGTGACCTATATATTAAATTTGGACTCTTAGTTTGCTTACTCTAAGTGTTTCAAATTAGTGAGCTCATAAAATATTTGTCCTTTTCTGTCTGGCTTTTTTCACTCAATATGAGGTCTTCAAGGTTAATCCATGTTGTCACATATATGATATTTCATTCATTTTTATGGCTGAATAATATTCCATTGTATGTATTATGCCACTTTTTATTTATCCATTCATCTGTTGGTGGACACGTGGGTGCTTCCATCTTTTTACAATTGTGAACAATGCTGTTATAAACATGTTGTGTGAGTATTTGAAGAAACATACCTAGTAGTGAGTTTGGTGGGACATAGAGTTTTCTATAATTAGCTATCTGAGGAAAAGCCAAACTGCTTTCTACAGCAGCTGCACAAGTTTAAATTGCCAACAGCATTAATTTTCATTTCTTGGCATCCTTTCCAACATTTGTTATTTTCTGGTTTTTGTTTTAGTTTTAGTTTTTTTTTTTTTTTAATAACAGGCATTCTAATTGGTATGAAATGATATATCATAGTGGTCTTGATTTGCATTTCCCTAATGACTATTGATGTTGAGTGTCTTTTCATGTGCTTTCTGGTCATTTGCATATGTTCTTTAGGGAGCTGTCTACTCAAGTCTTTAGCCCATTTTTTTAAGGTTATTTGTCTTTTGGTTAACTTGAAGGATTTCTTGATATATTCTAGGTATTAAGCCTTTATCTGATATGTTGTTTCCAAATATTTTCTCCCATTAGATAGGATGTTGCTTTATTTTCATGATAAACTCCTATGAGGAACAAAGGTATTTAAATTTAGATGAGGTGCCATTTATATATTTTTTTCTTTTTTTGCTTGTATTTTGGGTGTAAAATCTAAGTAACAGTTTCCTAAAACAAGATCCTGAAGATGGCTTCCTTATACTTTTTCATAGGAGTTTGAATGATATATCTCTAGCTCCACTTTGAGTTGATTTTTGTATTTTTTTTTTTTCTGCAAATGGAGATAGAGTTTTCAGAGCACCATATGTTGAGGAGACTGTTCTTTCCCACTTGAGTGGTCTTTGCCACTTCGTCAAAATCATTTGGCCATAAATGTTAGGAATGATTGAGTTTTCAATTTGATTCCATTGGTCTATATTACTGTCCTTGTGTCAGTACCATGCTGTTTTGATTACAGTGGTTTTGTAATAAGTTTTAAAATTGGGAAATGTAAGTCCTCCAAATTCATTAGCAATTCAGGGCTCCTTACCATTCCATGTAAATTTGATGATTGGCTTTGTCATTTTTGCAAAGGTCATTGGAATTTTGATTGGGATTGCATTATATCTTTATATTCCTTTGGGTAGTATTGACATCTAAATGATATTTAGTCTTCCAATCCATGATCATGGAATATGTTCCTATCTATTTAGGTCTTCTTTGATTTCTTTTAGCAATGTTTTGTAGTTTTCTGTGTACAAGTAGTTTAAATCCTTGATTAAATTTATTCCTATACATTGGATTATTTTAATTGCTATTTTGAATGGAATTATTTCTTCTGATTGTTCCTTGCATGTGTACAGAAACACTAATGTTTTGGGGGTGTTGATCTTGTACCCTGCCACTTTGTTGAATTCATTTTTTACTCTAGGATGTTGCTTTGGAATTTTCAGAATTTTCTGTATGTAGGATCATGTCATCTGCAAATAGAAAAGTATTATTTCTTTGATTCCAACTTGGATGAATTTTATTTCTTTTTGTTGTCTAATTGCTCTGAAAGACCTTCCAGTACAAAGTTGAATAACAGTGGTGACAGTGTCTTGTTCCTGATATTAGGGGGAAATATTTCAGACTTATCCCATTAAGTAGGATATTATTTATGGGGATTTCATATGTGCCTTTGAGATTTTGAGGAAGTTTCCTTCTATTTATACTGCTCTAAGTGTTTTTATCATGAGAGTGTGCTGTATTTTGTCAAGTGATTTTAAAAATCAATTATGATAATCATGTATTTCTTTTCCTTAATTCTGTTAATGTGGTGTATTGCATTAGTTGATTTTCATATATTGAACCAACTTTCCATACCATGGGTATAGCCCATATTAAGGAGGACGTATAATTCTTTTACTATGCTGTTGGATTCAGTTTGCTAGCATTTGTTGAGGATTTATGCATCTATATAAGAGATACTGGTCTCTCTGGTTTTGCTGTGTGAGTGATGTTGTCCTCATAAAATTCATTAATGAGTGTCTCTCTTCTTCAATGTTTTGAAAGAGGTTTAGCAGAATTGGAGTTAGTCTTCTTAGAATATTTGTTAGAATTTTCCTGTGAAGCCATCTGCTCCTGGCTTTTCTTTTGTTGGAAGGTTTTGGATTACTGATTCAATCTCTTTACTAGTATTTGGTTGTTGAAACATGTTTCTTCTTGAATCAACATAGGAAGTTTGTGTTTTTCCAAACATTCACCCATTTCATCTAGGTTATCTAATTTATTAACATATAGTTGTTCATAGTATCTTTTATAGTTTTTCTTTTTTTATTTCAGCAAGATCAATCATAAGAACCCTCTTTTCATTTTTTATTTTAGTTATTTGTATCATCTCTCTTTTTTCCATGTCAGTCTATCCCAATGTTTTTCAATTTTATTGATCTTTTCAAAGAACTAACTTTTAGCTTTGTTGACCCCATTTGTTTCCATTTCATTTATCTCCAGTCTAATCTTTATTATTTCCTTAATTCTTCTCACTTAGGTTTTAATTTGCTCTTATAATTATAGGTCTTCTAGTTTTGAAGTTAGGTCTCTGATTTAATATTGTTCTTTTTTAATGTAACCATATAGAGCTACGAATTTCCCTCTCAGCACTGCCTTCGCTGCATCTTATAACTTTTGTATGTTATATTTTTACTTTCATTCAGCTCAATATAATTTTTAACCTAGCTTCTGATTTTCTCCCTAACCCACTGATTTTTAAGAATATATTATTTAATTTCCACATATTTGTGAATTTTCCTTTTTCCCTCTGTTTTCATTTCTAGCTCCATTCTGTAGTGGTCAGAGGATATGCATCATATGATTCAATATTTTTGACTTAATTGAGAGTTGTTTTCTGACCCAACATATGGTCTATCCTGGAGAATGTTCCATGTGCATTTTAGAAGGATGTGTATTCTGTTTTTGTTGGGTGAAGTGTGCTATATACGTCTGTTAGGTCTAGTTGGTTTAGTGTATCATTAAAGTCTTCTACTTCCTATTAATCTTCTGACTAGATGTTGTCTCCATTATTAAGAATAATGTATTAAAGCCTCCTAGTATTAATAAAAAACATCAGTTTCTCCCTTCAAAGATGTCAGTATTTGCTTCATATATTTTGGGTCTCTGCTTTTAGGTGCATATATATTTATAATTGTTACATATTCTTGTTGAAGCGTCCCTTTTATCATTCTGTAATAACTATCTTTTTCCCTTATGATCATTTTGACTTAATATTTGTTTCATCTGATATTGGTTTAGCCACCACAGCTCTCTTTTGTTTCCTACTTGAATATATATATATATATATTTACATACTTTCACCCTCAACTTACTTATATCTTTGAATTTGAGTCTCATACTCAAATTCAAATACATTCAAATACATTTTCTTTTACTTCCATTAATGTCTACTTTTAGGTTTATTTGATTATTTGTGTTGTACCATGTTAAGTGTTCTTTCATTTCTCTCTTTTAATATGTTCCATCTATTTTCTTTGTGGTTTCCATGGGGTTAAAATTTAACAGCCTAAATATATAACAATCATATATGGTTTGATACCAACTTTACTCAAGTAGCATGCACACACACTTTTGATATACCCACCTGGGCTTACACCATTTTTTGTATTTTTTAATACATATCTTTGTACATTACATGTCCTTTTTATGCATTTGATTTAGCACCAGTAAGAAGAAAGAAGTGGAATTAATTACCAAACAACACACTACAACAATACTGACATTTATAATTACCTAAGGCTACCTTTATCCTGATAAAGGATACCTTTTTACCTGATAAAGGTTACCTTTATCACAGATCTTTCCTGATAAAGGATACCTTTTTACCTGATAAAGGTTACCTTTATCACAGATCTTTCTTTTTATTTTTTTTTCCTTCTAATTGGTGAGTGAGCAGGCATGTGGCTCATCTCTCCCTCCTTCTCTTCCAGCCTCTTGGGTTTTCTGTTTCTACCACATTTTCTCTGTGTTTCTTTGCTTTCAGTCCTCCATTTATAAAGGAGTCCAGCAAGAAAACCAGGAACCACCTGGGTCATTCCTCACATAAGCAATCCAATAAAAATCCCCCCATCTAAATCCAGTCAAATCAAGGGTCCTGCACCCACAGGATGGATTAGCCTCAAGAACATGATCTCTTCTGTATTACACAAAAAGCTTCAAACTGTCACATTCCACCCTTTTGATCCCAAAGAGACATGTTGTTTTCATATGATAAATACATTCATTCCATAACAATATTTTTTTAAAGCCTTAACTTAATTTTTGTAACAATGCTAAGTACAAAATCTCATCAAAATCAGTTATAGGCATTAAATCTGTGTCTTGGGGCAAACTTCCCCTTTGGCTATAATCTGTGAATCTAAATTTAGAAAACAAGTTATCTGTTTTCAATATACAAAGGAGGGATGGTCATAGAATAAATGTTTCCATTAACATAGGGAGAAATTGGCCAGGTCCCAAAACAATTCCATAAACCTGAAGGGCATATGCCTTTAGATTTCAAAATCTGAGTGTCTTGTACAGAATGATATTTATTCTCCTTGGTGCTTTATGGAGTGGGAGTCTCACCCCTTCCTAGGGCTTGCTTAGCAGTCATCTTCTCAGTTCTTCCATCATGAAGCATCTGTTTGGTGGCCAATCTCTTGGCCTCACCGTCCAAAACACTGAGATGATGGTCAGACTCTCTCCAATCTCTAGAACACAGGCACAACCCCCTCAGAACAGTGGGGTGGTGATACAACTCTTCTCAACCTCTGGGTGTTGTGCTCCATTCTTTCTAAAGCCTATGGCAGTAGCACTCTCCTTGAACAGTGCTCACCCTTTCCACACACTTGGGTGGATCCTTCTCTTGGTCTGAGAAATTGTCTTAAGTCCAGACCTCAGATTCTACAGTTTTGAACCTGAAGTTGTTTTTTCCTTCATTCTCTCCCTTTTTTAGTTCAGGCTGATAATGGTCCAATTAATACAGATCTCACAAAAATACTTGTTGGTTTAGTATGCAAGAGACAGGGATCCAAGCTATCAGACACTAAAACTTTCTACAAATTCTTCCTGGATAACTGCATTTCTAATCCTGACTTACACTGAAAAATCTATCTTTTTCCACCTTCTGTTAAATCCTCATGCTGGACTCTCTTCTTTGTACACTCATTTTCTGGAAGCTTGGAATATCCCAAGCCATCAATTTCTGGGTTTGTGTGTGTGTGTGTGTGGGGGGGTGCCCACTGTTAGCCATTGCACAGAGTAAGCAACTTATTGTACTTTACCAAAATTTATCAGCCTCTTCCTCATGTTCTTCCCTGTACAGTATCTTTTGGCTTCTGTAGTTTCACAATGTTTTCTTTTCCAGACAGTTCTTGCCTGCTTATTAGTTATTTTGTTGGAAAAACACAGTGTTGAGGCCCTTAACTTTACCATCTTCCCTTGACATTCATTTTTTATTATCTTTTAGGTTCATCAATCTTAAAAGTCCCTGAATTGGACATCTTCCTCTTGTAACCAACTCAGTATGCTCATTACTTAAGCCACTTGGAAGAATTAAACAACAAGAATTAATTGTCTATCAGTTTGGGAGGCTAGAAGCCCACAATCAGGTGTGGGAAGGATGATGCTTTCTCTGATGCATGACTTTGTAGCATTCTGGTGTTGGCTTCCTGACAATACATAACTCAATCTGCCTCTGGCACATGGCCATCTCTCTCCCCATTTGTCTCCTCCCGACAGTTTCCAAATTCCCTTTGCTTATAAGGACTCTAGTCATATTAGATTAAGGCCCATATTGATTCAGTTTTCTCATTTAACTAGTAGTATCTTCAGAGGTCTTATTTACAATGGGTTCACATCCACAGGACCAAAGTTTATACTTGAACTTATCTTTGTTGAAGATAATATTTAATCTAAAAGATTATGGTTTATTCATAATATCTTCCTCTTTGTCTTGTTTTCACTTCTTTTATATTAATCATCAAAAATATCACAATTACTTCTAAAACACATCTACGATTCTTCAAATCCTCTCCTTTTCTACTGACTCTACACTCATAATTCAAAGTTAATTGCTGTAAAAGCTTCACTTTTACAGTCTGATCTTTTCTCTTGCCATCTCTATTTGTTTAATAAATTTTAATAAGTTGAGATATAATTCTTTCTAAAACAACAATGACAAAATTACTTTCTCTATATATATACACATATATACAAACATGTACATTTATCTGTTTCTATATATGTCTGAATATATATTAGATAGGCCAACAATATTCCAGACTTTCCATACTTTTTTCATGTTTCTCTAATATATAAAGTTCTATTATTTCATAGGACCTTCTGGACCCAAAAAATCCTTCCACGAAAACATTATTCAGATCTTTATTACAAAGCAATTGTCTTAACAAGTTTTCTCTGACATGTGCATACCAATTAAAACCTCTGTAATTCATTCTTAAGGCAATATCTTTTTATCCCATAGCAGCTATTACAAGGTACAACTATTTATTTTTTGGTGAGGTTATTATTTAATATATTTATTCTTTATTAGGTTCTCAGTTCTATCAGAGCAAGTCATGTGGATACAATGTTCCAGCATATGTGTTAATTACCTTAATGAGAAGTGGAAAGAGATTGGAAAATGAGAAAGGAAGGAAAAGAAGTTTAAATTAAATTGATGAGGGCTTTGAATGAACCAGTGATGATTCTGTACCATAAACTGATGAACATAATTGACAAAGAGCTCTATTTTCCCTGTGGCAACCCTAGAAATAATTTTAAGGTTTCAAATTATTATTAACCTTTGCATTAAAAAAAAAAATATATATATATATATAATATCTGCAGTTCATGGTATATTAGCATGATTAGGAAGTTGTATATATAATTATCTAATGATAATTGTCAATTATCCTTTCAAATATAGAATTATATTTGCATGTAGATCTGCTTATTTTGGGCAACATAGTAGTCAATGTTTTACACATGATTCTTCCTTTCTTCAGAAAGGCCATGAACTCTAATGCAAATCTCTAGTGTAGGTAGAAAAAAATTTCATAATTTTCCTTTTTTTAAGACAAATTCCCAACTTGATATTTTCTCATTATTAAATAAACCTAAAAGTCTTATCACAATTCTGACCACACAAATTTACAGAAAAACTAATGACATACAATATATGGTTATGATGTGGACAAAGCAGTTTATTGTCCTATTTAAAACTAAAAATGAATTTTAGTTAACTTTTCTTGAAAAAAAGGCTAACTCATAGGATAAGAATAATAAATTTATCTTAAATAACTGGCCTAAGCCTAAATAGAGTTTTATTTATATAAAGATAGGCTCAATATATTTAATTTAGTGAACAATTCTATATTGATTTTAATTAATGTTATTTGGAACATGAAAATTTACTAATGATGTTGAAAAGTAAAGCTACTAAAACTATAAGATAGAGCAATATGGATAAAATTTAGTCCAAGATACAATTTTATAAGAGATTTGAAAAATTATTTCATTATTCAGTGTCATGATCCAGCTCAAAAAATATTAAGTATTTACAAAAGAATTATCACATATTCTGGTTTCTTAATTATCCTTATAAGACTAGATATGCACACACGTACAACATTTGAAACTATAAGAAAACAATCAAATCTAGTTTTATATTGTAAAGCCTATTCTTGATTTTTTTCTATACTTAATTCTGGATCAAACTCAACAGAAGGACACATGGATTTTGTTTGCAAAAATGGACAAACATATACTAAACAATTATTCATTTTTCATCTGAAATTCATATTCATCTGTGTATATATTTTTTCTGGCACCTTTACATCATCTTTGAATTAGCAGTCTGAAGCTAAGAAAGTTCTTCCTCTTCTTTTCAAGTTAAGTTCTCAGGCTGAGCAGAAATTTCCTAGAAAGTGTCCAGTGTCCAGGCATACATTTATGTTGAAAAGGTGGGAAAATTAAGTGGTTTGCTGTAAAACTACTCAGTTTTAAGCCAAAGCAGCAGTAGAAACATTTAAATTTTGTCTTCAGCCACCTGGTTTTTCCAAAGAGTTATAGTCCTTTTAAATACAAGGATTCAGTCACATGAAGTCAAAAAGATATTCCAGGGCCTTGTAGAGTCAACTGGTTCATGAGAGTATAAAAAGTGTCTGTTAAGCAGGTTAGTTTCTGTGGCCATTTTTCATCTTCAGAGAATTCAGCTGGATCTGACCTATCATTAATTGAAAGTACTCTTTAAATTCACCTTCCAGCTCAAAATTTTTGTTGAAAATTCTTTTGTGCTCTCAGATGTTTAAATGTAGCAGATCTATGTGGTGATCTTGTCTATGTTTTCACACTGTCAAAACAAAAGAAACATTTTTAACTGAATTGGTCTTTGTTTAATAAAGTTGTCCAAAGCATCATCCAGAATCAGTATGTCTATGTATATCCAGGTGTTGTGAAACAACTGTTCTCTGTGAAGAAAGCAGTGGGTTTCAATGTCACAATTTTATTGTATTCACTAAAGAGGCAAAACGTATCTTTGAACTAACCCGGAATGAGGCAACATCAGCTGTCACATTTCCTTCAAGATTGAACGTTTGTTTACAAATGAAGAAAAAAAAAAAAGCATTGCTTTTATTCCAGACTTTGTTGATTTTAGGCAATTCTGTGTTGTAGACAAAAGTTTTCTAATTTCACCAATATTTCCCAATCACACAAATGATATGAAATAGTATTTCATGGTGAAAGCTTTACATTTATTAACTTACATGAAGAAGCTATTGTTACTTATTATCCAATTCTTCTTCATATGTGACATGCTACTGACACAAAGATTTAGCATGTTGTTTGAAAGTGTAAACTTTCATGTTATCTTCATCTTTTGAACATTTAAATTATTGCACTAGTTTGATTCTCATAAGGTATGTAATATATTTTTCTTTTCTGGCCAATAGATTCTGCCCATTCACTTGCTTCCTAGGTTTTTAACACTAAATCTGGCTTATTGTTTTTAGCAAACTCCTTACTCTTTTATTTAAATATTCATATAAAAACAATCGATACCTATACCTGTCAAGTGGCTATGATATTTAGATAAGTGCCTTTCAACTTTGCACAATAGAATAATATGACTTGAAATACCAGCATATGTAAAATCTACTGATAATTAGATTTCTTAATAGAGAATTTTGTGTGTGTGTGTCCCTGGTTGCACTAAAGTAGTGAAAAAAAATCACGGTTTTATATCTTCATCACTAATCTCATCAGAATTGTCTGTAGGAGTAAGTGTAGGATCTTCTTCCAAAACCTACCTCATCTCAAAAACTGCCAGATGGGAATACTAGATGTCTGTTTTAGGCAGCCAAAAAGGGTGCTGATGCAAAATACCCGAAATCTGCTGGCTTTTATAAAGGATATTTACTTGGGGTAGAAGCTTACAGTTACCGAGCCATAAATCATAAGTTACTTCCCTCACCAAAGCTGTTGCCATGTGTTAGAGCAAGATGGCTGCCAACAACTGCAAAGGGTTCAGCCTCCCTCTTCCTCTTAAGGCTCTGTGGTCCCTGCTTCTTCCAATATCAGCTGTAGTCTGGGATAAATCTCATCTCTCTCCCTGGGCTCATTCTTCTCTGGGCTGATCTGCTCTGTTCTCTCCACAAGGTCAGCTATAGACTATCAGGCAAACAGCTCATCTCCCTTCCTGGGGACTCTGCAGTGTCTAATGGAGAATTCTTTCCTTCCTCAAGTATTTGCTTCTCTGTGTATTTACTTCCTGGGGCTCCAATATCAAAACTCCAAACTCCCTTCTCTGTGGTGCAGTTTCTCTGTGTGTTCCTGCCCACCAAGGGGGCAGGGACTCAACATCCTACTGATGTGGCTCAGTCAAAGCCTTAATCATTATTTAATCAAGTAAAAGTAAAACCTCTAAATCCAGTATAATCTAATATGCTGAGGAAAAAACCAGTTTATAAACATAATCCAATATTCTATTTTTGTAATGCATAAACAGTATCAAACTACTACAGTGTCTTATTAAAAAATAGTCAAATGTAAAACAAAGGCATGCATGATACTAAATGAGAAAATATCATAACATGAAAACTTTATAATAATGTATATATATGTATATAATGTATATATATTATATATAATGTATTTCACTACTAACCTATACAATCCATGCATTGCAACATTTATAACAGCAATACATTATGGGAGAATTGAGTCAAGAACTATAAAATATTGTCCTTTGGGATGAAAATATTCTCTCGTTTTCTATTACAACAGTTGAATTTGTTGGTTCTTGTGAGTCAGCTGATGGAAAAAAAATGGTTGGGACCAGGTCATTCAGGAAGAAGAGGAAGACATCACCAGTTGATTGCTCTTCCTTCTGAGCTAGACAGCTTAAAAATTACCAGCTGCCATTCTTGTCTCAGGTCAAAAATTGAGATTTAAACCAACCAAATATATTTGGTCCTACTTATTGTAAAGTTCAAGAGGAAGCTGAAAGACTTCTATCAAAATTGATAACAATACTGCTCAGTTAATTAGCAAGCCATAACATTATGTAGCATTCAACATTCAAAAAGTTTATTTTTCATAATATGATCTCTCACAAAATCCCTAGCTGAAACTCCTTAATGTTCTACAATACCCATGCTGAGAACCCTGTTGTAAGTCACAGAGTCACAAAGAAATTGAATATATAAGGGTGAAGGGAAATCTTTCCATTATTTTGAAATATCTTTATTGGCTTCTTTTATATCTGCATGTAGGGAAGGAGAGGTCAGCTTCACTGAATGTTAGTGCTTGAATAGATTTCTCTAGATCATACTCCTCATATACAGATTTCTCACCAGCCCCAACTTTGTAATGTTTAGTGTTAATCTCTTCAAATCTTGCTTGTTCAAGAAATCCATTTATAAAATTCCTTTAATCTATGACATTATTAATTTTCTTTCTTGGAATGAGATCATTTCTAACAATATACAAATTTTTAAAAAAATTTTAGTTATCTTTCATCTGAAAAAATAATAACTTCTTTTGACAGAATGCACCTATAGCTTTTGTACCAGTTTTTGTCACCAGGAAGAAAAATATAATCTTCATATTTTCATGACTGCAGTTCCTTGCTCTTAATCAACTTTCAAATGCCAGTACTATCCATCATATTTCCTTATTACATCACTTAAATTTTTCTTTTAATGTCATTAGTTTTCTCCCTATTGCTCAAAACAATAATCATTTCTCTTTTCTTAACTTCATGGTAATTTTAAATGTGATTGGCTCTTCTGCCTTCTTGAAATAAATATCTACTCTTTATTCTATTTGATCATATCCTTGCTTTCTTGCCAAATCACGGGTTAGTTATTTTCAAACTAATTTGCTTATTGCTTCTATTCTACTTTATCTCAGGAATTTTTTTTCCAGTTCCTTCATTGTCTCGCTCTTGTCTCTTCCTTGGAATCTCTCATTCCCATACTTTAAATACCACCTCAAGAAAGAGTCAGATGTTTAAATAATGTGCTATATTGTCTATTGCCAACTCAATACTACCACCACTCTCAGAGTCTCGGTAACTTCAAGAGCCCCTAGCAAGTCATTGAAAGCTTCTCACTTTAGTGCTTCACTCTGTGACATTCAGCATCAGCAACTCCAACTTTTAGAAGACATTTTGCTATACTAATGAAAGTCATAGGCATAAGAGCACCAAAGGAAATTTCATAAGCCTTTCTTTTTTGTATATATCCCCCAAAAGATCAAGTCAGTAATTCTGGTTCTTCTCAAAATGTATATTTCTAGTAGTTTTATTGCTTCTCACTATAAAATGGATCTTTAATCAGTCCACTTGCCTCCATCTCAACTGCAACTACTTTTACGGGGAATTATTTTGCTAATGACTATATATTTTCCAAGACAAAGTATTTGCGCAGACATGTAGTACACACTGAAATTTACTTAGGAAATTACAACTGAATAAAAGATTTTATGACTAGAGGCTTAGAGGAGAAAGCATTCTAACTTTTATCAGTACTCTCATTTTAAATATGATGATACAAGAAGAAAAAGAATGTATTTAACAGTGAAGTGAATTAGCTCAGTGAGATAGTGAGGTGATAAGAACAATGTCACAATATCAGACACAAGTATATGTAAAATATATCTATCAAGATTGTCATATTGATACTTGAACCAAAATGGCCAGCAATTTTTACAGGGGATTGGCTTAGTGCTAAAGAGGCTTCTCAGATTTCATAAAGTGCTTGATAAAGTATACAATGTTTACATATTTCCTTCGCTCATAAATGTTTTCAAACTTTAATAAGATTTAGACCTCATTTTTAGAAATAAATGGTAAAATGGAAATATCCAAAATATTGTTTTATTGTTTATCACAACAACATAGTAAGTTGATGGTGAGAGAATTCAAAACAAAACAAAAATCAGAAACAAAGTAAAGGGATTATGCAGGGTAGAAATAGCCTTTCAGTATGATATGGCTGAAAGCAAAGCTATGGAGCAAAAGACACGGTCTGGGTGATTTGAGAAAAATATTGAAAATGCTGTGATGTGTGTGGAAGACCACCAAAATGAGCATTTTAACTTCGTAAACCTATAAAAGACCTGCTTTATCTCTCAGTTTCTCTTGGCAATTAAATTCACTTGCTTATGCTACTATGTCATGCCAAATCTGATATTTTTTTACTGGATTAATTCTTCTTGGAGAAATCTGGGACAGTAAACTGATTTTGTAAGTGCCAAAACTTTAAATGTTAGGACTTAAGTAATATTTTGCAGTTGTCCTACCCCAGTGTGTGTACCATCAGCCACACCTTCACAGTACGTGCTTAAGGCTCTTCCTTTCCTCTTTCCTAAATCAGTCTTTTGACTGGTGACCATGACAACATGATCCACATTGTGTGTGTGTGTGTGTGTGTGTGTGTGATCTGCAAGCTCACATTTAAAGAGTATTTTTTTACTTTACTCTTGCTCATTGTCTCCCTTTCCAACACATATATTCAAGTTGCAGTTGTGTTCTATGTTACATGCCAGCAGAAATGTAATGACTAGTAAGTTGCTGCAGAGATAGCAGATATCCCCTTTTATTTTTGCTCTTTTACCCAAAAGTTCTAAGGCAAATAGAAAGCTGGTTGTGAATTCGACTGTGGAGCAAGCTTCTGTAAAAATGACCAAATTTTCATTCCACCTTTCAAAATGTGTCTCAGTTTTCATGAATATCAGACATACTTATAGGAAAAAATCTTGTTATGGTTTATGGCAATGTAACTCTATTTTTAGAAAGTTAAAGAAATTTTATCTTGCTAAAGTACAAAAAGGAAAGAAGTAATTTTAACTGATGCTCCAGCCAATGGGCTGGAATAAACTTTTGAATTGTCTTATAAAGAATGAAATAGTCTTTAGAAGGTTTTACTATTGCTGTACAGCATGCTGTTTGATCAGAATGAAACAGTGAAAAGTATCACTAATTGTAATGACATTGAAAAATACCTATGTGTATATGTATGATATGTGTATATATATATAAATGTATATGTATGTACCAATAGAGATGATATAATGTTAAGTAACATTGATTATCTGATGACCTCATGGTTCTTGAGTTAGTACAAGAATGATCAAAAAATTAAAAAATCAAGAAAAACAAAACAAATAGCAACTAGTATATTATGCAACACATAAAAATTGTGAATTTAATTTTAAGGTGACAATTTTTTGTAGCTAATTTCTATGTCTTAATATAACATATTCTATTTAAAGTATATATTAACATCTTTAGATAATGTTTTTAAAAATAACAGGTTAAAGGACAGAGAAAACATTTCTATAAATATAAAAAGAGTTATTTGGTTTCTCTTTGAGGGAAGTGTGATTTTCTAAAGGTGTAATTGTCCTAGTTCAAAATAAAATAAAAAAGAGAACTTTCTCTAATTTAGAAGTGTTACCTCGTATTTAGTAGCATTGTCACTTATTGTTGTACCTAATCATAAAAGTATTAGTAATACCATTTTTTCTGTCTGTATTTTCAGAGCAATGTTATATTTGTAATGATTAATATTGCAGAGTATAATGTAATTTCTAATGAGGTAATGAAACATATTCATCATTTTTTTCAATAAAAAAAATTATTTTAAACTCCATGAATCATATGACTTTGCATAGGTTCAATTTACACTTGCTTGTAAAGGTGGAACATTTGGTATCTCTGATCCAAAGCCGTAATATAAACCAAAAAATATTCCCTTAAATTGTGGTGGCTTATAAGATATGTTTCTGTAATAATTGTGTTTTCCAAAATAATTTATAGATTAATTACAGATTGTATGGCAATTTTCATGATTTCTGGTTAGTTGATAGAATGTAAATAAAGTATAATATGTTAAGAAAGCCTTAAATCCAGATTGTAATAATGTGTATTGCATTGTAAACATATGGTATTCATGCTGCCCAGTCTCTATTAACAACTGTTTTCTAAGAACATGTTTGGCATTTGATTTTTCCAGTCAAAATTTTATCCTGTTTAGTAAAACTTTCCTTTTTTTTTCAATAAACGTTCACTATCTCCTTTTTATATTCAAAACACTGTTCTTATTTGCAGGTAAAAAGAAGTGAAGAAAATGTTTCATACACTTGAGAAATCCACAGCCCAGTGTAAGAAACAAACTGGTAAACCAGTATTTTCAGCAATGTGTAAGTGTTACAGAATGTCCAAAGTGGTAAGGGAGCATGAAAAGAGAAAGATCCAACTTTTTAAAAACCTGAAGGATTTAAAGTCATGAATGAATGGTTCCTAGAGGGCTTCCACTCCTCTTTTCTCTTCCTAATACTTCCACATTTTCTATAACACAGCTATCTCTTAATCAGTACCTAGCTGTGAGTTTGAATTTGATGAATCCCAAAAAGAGATTATGTTTTTTAAGTAATCTGTTCCTGTGGGTGTGAAGCCCTTTAGATTGGATTACATTAGAGAGGCATGACACAGGCTGGGATTCTGCCCTCTTGCTAGTCTTATATACACTGAGACACAGAGAAAAGAGAACACAGTAAAGAGCCTTCACCATATTTACCCTGTCATGTATGAGAAAGAACTCGAGGATTGATAGCTGCCAAAGCTGAAGAGACAAGCTCCGGGAGTTGGGCTCTAGGAGATGAGGATCCCAGAAGGGAAGGCAGAGCCTGAGCCGGGATTGACTGCCATCTTCCTTCAACACGTGGCAGCATGTCAGCATCACCAGCAGCTGACTTTGTGAGAAAGCATCTCTAACGGTACGTTGATACGGACATTTCACAGCCTAGGAACTGTAAGCTTTTACCCCAGTGTGTAAACTATAATGTAAACTATAATCTACCATTAGAGACAATGCTTCAATACATGTTCATCAATTGCAACAAATGTACCACCCTAATGGAAAATGTTGTTAATGTGGGAAAGTGTGGGAAGGGTAGGGAGTGAGGCATATGGAAATCCTCTATATTTTTATGTAACATTTATGTAATCTAAAGTAAGTTTTAAAAATTTTAAAAATGTATTAAAAAATTTCCCAGTATAAAAAAGCCAACCCATTTCAGGTACTTTGCATTGGTAGTCCTTCAGCAAACTAAGACACTAGCGGTTATGAATTTTCTGTGGTATTGATCTTATACCCATGTGCATCATGGGGCCTGATTGGCAAAAATTTGTGAGATCTTATTTATCCGGTCAAAGTGGTCAGCCCATATGTGTTCAATCACCACTTTTGTCCAACAATTTATTTGAAATATGCCTTACCTCTAGAATATAGTACATTCAAAGCTAATAAATATATAACTCTATGTATATAGAACTATATGGAAACTAAAATTTTATAACTATTTATACATAACTATATCCACATATAACTACACACACATCTATATATACACAGGTGTGTTCCAGCTAATATGCCTGGAGGGTCTCATCTCTTTTCTTTGCTTGGTTATTTCTTTAACTCTTCATATATAAATTCATGGGTCACTCACTGAGGGATACCATTTTGCCCTGCCTAACGACATTATCCTGCCATTGACCTTCCCTGCAATGATATAATTGCTTACAGTCACATAGGATTTTTTTCCCTTTGCATTTGTTGCAGAATTAATTTTAGATAAGTTAGTGTGATTACTTGATTAGTCACTCACTCACATAAGTCTAACTTCTTTCAGGCTAAGAATTATTTCTTCTTAAGCTTTTTATTGTGTCTCAGTTATGTAACCTAACATTACATAATAGGTGATATAAATTTAATAATGTATAATATTATACATTATATAAGTAAATGAATGGACATTTAGTATATCTAATCTTCTATAGGTAGTACATCTATGTTTTGGTTCCATATTTATCATTTTTCTGAATGATAAATCTTTCCATCTTCTTTTATTTTTGTTTAATTTTTTATTCCATGTAACTGATGATTACTTAGTATGATGACCACTACATATTGCAAATCATAACTTATTATGTATATTCAAGCCATTAGTACATAGATAGTACTTATTTGAATGTAACTAATCTAAAATTTTATAGTCTAGTTTAGATCTTTATTCCCATTGATTAAGATATTATATAAGCATTTACCATTATTATTTGTCTTACAGCACGCAATTTAATTTATATAGTCCTGATAGCCTAGGACTTGCCATTTTACTAAAAAAATAGAGTACTAATTTCAAAGAATGACTTAATTATTTACAGTTCTAACAATGGTGAATGCACATGTGGGGAAAGAAAATTTCAGTCTCAGAATGGTGAATCAAGCACATATTTAGTTTCCTTCATTCTCTTAAATCCTCACTGAAATGAAAATAAGAATTTGTTTTTGAAAAGAAGAAAACACTAGGATATCTGAAATACTAAAAGATGGTATACCAATGAAATGATTGTTTGAAAAAAATATTCTGTAAGAACATAGACACGACTGTAATGTTTATCATAATATGAAGAAAAGCATTTTTTTGTTAAGTCAAAACACCCAAGTTAAACTTCATTCTTTCTAAAGCATTTGTGGAGAAATTCTGAGTTCAGTGTTACTAATACTAATAACAAAATTAAACTGGGGCAATTATCACAGTAATTGAAGAGTACATACAAAAGGGTTCTTTCCCTGACCCCTCTTTTTCTATAGATTTCATATATGGGATAATTGATTCTTGTTCCTAGGTTAAAAACAAGAACAGTTTTGCTGTGGATGTTAGTATATGTATTGAGGTCAGAGAAGGAACAGAACTGGATTTAATGAAACTCTGGACATCACACCAGCTATGGAAGGAAAGGGAATGAAAGACAGTTCTCCCCTTGAGGTAACTATATCAGGAATTTAGCAGCATATGAAATCTTCACTTTCTTTGTCAATTATGGGAATGAATACCAGCCAGTAAATCTGCATCAGTTCTATGAATAATATTGCACAGATCACCTATAAAACCTTCACTTACAGAGAGACCAGAGTCTCCTCTCCTGGTAAAGCTGAATAAAACCAACTTCCAAGGAAACCTATGCCAGATGCCTCCTACTTCATTCATAAAAAACATCACTTTTCACAAGTGACAAGGTATTTGAGGGAAACAAGGGCGTGAAAAAGAAAGAAACAAATACCTATTTAGGTTCTCAGGAAATTTTAGGATATTCTGACAAGTTAACAAAAATAGGTTGTTCTGAAAAAGGATATATAAATGAAAGAAGTTTTAGAAATGTGATCTGTTACATGACTACTCAAGTAATAAAGAAGCAAAGAACTTGAAAATGAGAGAAGAGACATGTGGGATAGAACCAGAAGTTTCAGCAGAATGTTCCTAAAGCAGAAACAGAAGGTGAAAAGGTATAAATGAAAAAACACACATACCATTAAAAGTAGAACATTTACATGAAGTGAAAAGACACACATAATTTTTAGACCCAAAGAGTCCATTGAGAGTAGCAGATGAATAGGGGGAGGTTACATCTTCTGGACATAGCTTGGTGAAACTTCAATATTATGGATAGAAAGAAGAATCCTTTCTTCAGGCAGGGAGAAAATAATGAAAATAAACCTTAGAAAAGCGTAAATCAAAGTCATAAAGATAATGAAGCAATTTTTCAATGATCTGAAGGAAAATAACTTTTATGCTAGAATTTTCTCTTTACAAAAGCAAAAAATTGTTCAGACAAAATAAAATTTATTTCTCATGGACTGCAACCAATCTATATGGTTCTGAAATAAATATATAATTTTGGTCTGTAAATGAATTTTTAAATTATTTTTTTAATTAGTGAAGTTGTGGGTTTACAGAACCATCATGAATAAAATACAGGTTTCCCATAACCCACCCCAACACCAACTCCATGCATTGATGTAGAATATTTGTTACAGTTGATGATAGCACTTTTTATAATTGTCCTATTTTTTAAACTATATTTGCATTGTTACAATTAATGAAAGATTATTAAAAAATATTAACTCTTGTCCATAGTTTATACTATGTATTTTTTCCATATGACACCCCATTATTAGCACCTTGTATTAGTGTTATACATTTGTTATAATTCATGAAAGAAGATCTTATATTTGTACTATTCACTATAGAACTTTGTCTACAATAGATTTCACAGTGCTGTACGGTCTTATGTTTTATACTTTAATTTTTATTGTAGTAACATATACATCCTACAGTTCCCTTAACCACATTCACCTATACAGTTCAGTGCTATTGACTACACTTACAATAATATGCTACCATCAGCAGCATCCATTTCCAAGAATCACTTTAAGAATGACTTTTTAGAAAATACACAGATTTTGTATTATTTATAGTATCAAATTTTTTGACTACTAAATATACCCATACACAATATCTATGGGTGTGGAATGGTGATGATGTGGCAGTGGGTAGATGTGAGTTTTACTATATATGCCCTAAATATATCAACCATCATCATGGGAGTTCAAATATTACCCTAAATTTTTAAAAAAAAATTAAAAAATTTTTTTTAAAATTAAAAATGTAAGGGAAACATGTAAAGTATAATAATCCTCAAAATTATTTCATCTGGAATGTGAGATTGCATGTAGGGATAAGCAGCAGAATTTTATTTTGTTTTCTATGCATTTTTAATGATGACCGTGATAATGATGAAGAAGTAAATGGTCATTATGACCTAATATAAGTACACAGACCACTGCTATAGGAAAAATGGATTTAGATAGTAAAAAGGTCAACTTAAATACTTATTTATTTTAGTGAGTTTCAGTAGAAGAAAACATAACTAACTTAATGATTTCAATTTTGGTTGACCTACATGCTTGGTGCTCATCAGGCTCATGAATTTATCAAATTTACAACAATTGGAATACTCTATAGTGTACCAAAGCATGGAGAGTACTGATGAAATGGACTGCTGGTATGAATTTTGTATTTTGAAGTCATTTCCCTGTACCTTGTTGTGTTCTTTTTACTGCTAAATCAAAAACATCTATTCCAGAATCTAACAATTATTTAGTATACATATTTCAAGCTGTGGCAATGGAATAAAAATTAAGTGACAGGGAAATCCTTATTACATATATATATAAAACATCATATATAATGTTATATATACATATACACTAAAATAAGCACAGCAATGCCATTAAAAATGGTCAATTAAAATGAGGGCAGGCCACAGCATTTGCAAATTTTTTTCTCAGTTTGTTAGAGTGGACCAGTGATAACAAACAGGTATTTTTCAAATTTTTCACTCATATTCTCTATATGAGCAAAGAACTTCAATTCTTCCTGGGCAAAATCATGTTTATCCAATATTTTATACATAAATAGAACTCAATTTAAAAACCTACATATTTTATAAATATAGTTGCTCATTTGAAAAATCAAAATACATTCATATATATTTATTTTTCATCAGTATTGTTTCTCCAAGTGAGAATGATTATGATAGACATTTACTGGAGCTATAGATTACAAACTTTGATTGTATTAAGCTAGTTTCATTCATTATCTAAATGACATTGTTATTTTCATCTGAGGAATCTCTGAATATTATTCCTAGAAGGTCTTCTAAAATGTTTTCCAAATCTGATGGGAACAATGAATGGAAAGAACTACATTCTTACCACTTTGAAGATATAACTAAATAATGGACCAAATTCAAAAGAACAAATATTGGAGGTTGAATAAAAAAGACTCTTGAAAAAACATGGCAGAATGAATGGTCCTCATAATCATATTTTTAAGAAACAATTCTTGATAGCCAATAGTTTTACAGAAGGTACTTAAAATATTTTTACACTTCTCGTGGCATACATGCAAGTTTGGATGATTTGCTGGATAACAACAAAATTAAAGAATTCAGTTGTTATATTTAAACAAGTATCAAGACTGCTAGTTGTACATTTACATTTGTCCTCCATTTGAGTTTTAGCTGGACAGATGGTCATCAAGCTGTAATAAAACTTCCCAGGTTCCAAAGTGCAACAGGTTCCATCTATCCTACAGGATGTGAATTCCTGAAAAGATGTGTTCCTCCTTCCAGGTTATGCACTTAAAGGTGTATGCATGTTCTCCACTGGTCTTTTTCTGTGTTTCTCTACTTGGAAGACAACTGCAGCTGCCATCTTAGAACCAAACACTGAAGTCACCTGTAGGTTTTCAAATATGGAAGTCAAATGCCATAATAGACCTGCACTCTCCATGCTCTTCTGTAAGAGAAAGAGTGAGAAACTTTTCTCTTTTTTAAGTCATTAACTCTGGTGTCTTATTTTACTAATAATAAGTTTTGGAAGTACTCTAATTATTAAAACAAAAAATTCAAGTTATTTTTAAATTAGAGAGATAAAGCTGATTATTACATATACATTGTCATGCATAATTGAAGTTTTTATATTGACAATGAGGTATTTTTAAAATATTACTTTTATTACCATGTGTTATTCTATTGTTTTTATTTATTTATTTATTTATTTATTTATTTTAAATTTAGTTCTAACTTGCATTATGCTATGGATTCAAATTTATCCTCAATTTATTTCAAGGGATATTGCCTTGATGGTGATATAAAATTTTCATGCTTAATTTTTCTTGGAGTAAAAATAAGTCAATCTAAATAACAATATTTAGTAAATAGTCATATGGTCGTACAAGGATATGGCAAAATGTACGAAAGTAGTTTACCAATGACTCAGCAAAAGGCCACTTTTAAAAATATTAGCGCTTTCTAACAAAAATCAGTTTGCAAGAATTGGATGATTCGAGAAAATTTACTTAATCTCTCTATCTCTCAGTTTATTCTGTGATTAAAAATAAAAATTATTCCAATTCAATAAGATTGTGATATAGATAAAAATTAAATATTACATTGAGATTGCCAAAACAATAGTAACTGGCACATAGTGAGCACTCAATGCCATGCTGTATAATAGTGTGTGTTATTTAGAAAAATTCCCTATGAATGGATAATTCTCTCATTTGTGTAATGAAGCCACCTGTGACAAGAACATTTTTCATCATACATAGTCCTAAAAGTATAAAAATCATCTTTTATTTGTACATAAATTATCACTTATTCATCTCCACAAATGCAACCCTTTATAATTATGTTTAGGTAGGAAATTCATCATGTTCAACTTTAACAGACTTGGGAAAATGTTTTAAAATATGAAATCATGACTGGCTATTTACTACCCCGAAAGAGTAGTGAAAAAGGTAAACTCATCTCAAACTTTCATTAAGAGATGTAAAGGAAAAATTGGGGAATTAAAAAGAAAGTAAAAAATAGTTTTTATTAGATGATCAATATCATTCTGGAATTGAATACTAGTATTTAAATATTTATTAGATCAATCAGTATCAGAAATTATGATAAACATTGTTTACAGAATGTAGACATATTATAAATCAATTATACTTTCCTCAGTGTAAAATAACAGTTTCCTTAACTTGGTTGTGCCAGGGTGAAAGACAAACTCCTTCAGTAGTTCCTAGGAAAGGAGAGATAACTGGGTGAATATAATTGCTATTTTAGGTGACTTATGTATTTTTAAAAGGTATCCTAACTAACCATAGGTTCTTTACCATTTGATTCTTGATTAATTTAATTGTGACTTTATATATTTTTTGACTTACTATTTCAGTACAAGTTCATAAAGTATGTTCTTGGGAATTTCTGAACCATCTACAACTTTTCTCACTTCTACTTGGGACTTCCAGTTAAATGGCAATTTTGATAATTTGAATGGCACTTGGTGGCGAGGTAGTGGTTAAGTCAGGCATCATTACACATCATAATGCAATCTCACCTTCAATAAAAAGTTAATATTTTTACATTTCTAAATTTTTTATTTCATTTACTGAGTTTTCCAATTCTGTCTACTGTTTTATTTAACAACTTAATAAAACTTGTGAGGTTTTTCCTTTGGATAGGCTTTAGGGAATAATTTATTTGTTCCATTTCCTAAGGAAGAGCTTTATGATCTAATAAAAATTATTGCTAACCTGCCTGGTTTAATATAAAATTTAATTATTTCTAACATTAATATATGATGACCACTAAGAGAATAAATTTTTTAAAAAAGAGAAAACACGGAGGAATACTTCATCTTAAAGTAAAGTAATACATACACTGAAAGCAGCACCCAGATTCACTCTTCTGTAAAGTTACTGTGTACCTTGTTCTTTTTTTATTTTATCCTCTGTGGATGGTGCTGAATTTTTTTTTCACCTATCTACTTGCTCTAGCTTTATCTTATTATTTCCTAGACCACTTTCTACATTCCTTTTCTTACACCTTGAAAATATGCCTTTGAGAATTCAAACTCTGGTTTGATATAGCTTTTAGGTCACTGTTCTAAGTTATATTGAATTTAATCACGGGGTCACTTGAACCACGTAGCTTTGCTGTTTCTAATCTACTAACAGCACATTTTCTCTGAGATTGGATAGGGCCGTTCCTATTAGGATTTCTGACTCCAAAGGTCAATAATTCTTTATTTCATCCATAATTTTATATTATATCTCAAAAGTTTCACAGATTTTGAGGAGAAAATGAAATCTCTCACTAAACTAGAATGCTATTTTCTTGTCTTCTTTATGTTATCATGGAACTTATTATTCTCTTCTCTTCAATTTCAAGTTTTCCACTTAGTGACTTGTATTTTATTTTATTTTCTCTAACATATTTATATGCAATATTACACATATAATTCACATTCATTTCTTTGCAGGAATATTTTTGAACTTGAAATGACCTAATATAATTAAATTATATTGATTTTGAAAAAACAAACTAGTATTATAAACAATTTACTTAATGTGTTTATTTATGTATTTTTGATATTTTAAAAGTTATAAACAATGCTATTAATGCACAATAGTTTCAGTAATTATAGGGAAACTATGTAAAATTAATTGAAGATAATTTTCTTTAGTTGCATATTTGGGTAATTGAAAGTGCTAAGTTTCTAAAATGTACCTTTGAAACCAATGAATAGCTACTCCATTAATTTTAATTGGAAAAACATTTTACATTGATACCTAGGAAGTCAGAGCCCCAGATTTTAGGCCTGATTTAGCCCATATTTTCTGTGACCTTAGGCAAATTGCTCAATATTAATAAAATATGTATGTAGGGAATTTTATAGTATACAAATGCTTTCAGTCATTTCATTAGATCCTTACTAGAAATTAGTTAGGAAACAACAAATGGAAATTTATACTGTTAAATGAGATGTATATATTTTTTTAAAAATCGTTAACATAACCTTCAATAGTATTCCAATCTCATTCCACATTCTTTGTAATTTTCATCATACAGTGCAGCCTCATTCAAATCAAGTCAGTGACTTTGTTTCTAAAAATATGAAAATGTATGTTATTAATAAAAAATAACCATACCTTACAATGTTTTATGTGAAAAGTATGAAAAAAATAAATGTACAAATGATTTCAAAATTATAGAGCAATATATACATTTTCACATTTTATTTTCAGTGTTGTGGTTGATATCTTTCAGAGTCAATATAATATGTTCTTATTTGTAAAGCTGAAACAATACAACACAAATATATATATAAAGGCAAATTTAGCATGCAGAAGAAGCCAAATCTATAGCCAGACACACTTCCTTCCACCCAGTTTTCTTGCTGATATAAATATATGTAAGCATTTATCCACATGTATTGGAATTGTGCTGGCATTTATCTTTGCTACTTTTAGTTACTAAGTCATTCTAAACACAAAATAGCTATACAATAAATAAGGTTCTAATAAAACAAAAAGGGAGGAGATGTTGGAGGCAGCCAGAAAGAGGTGAAGCTAAAATGGCCGACTAACAACAAAGAACAAGCCTGATCCTATATTTAGCCTTCTTTGAGGAAGTAGCTCACCCTGTTCCCACGCCTGCGAAATCTTCCCACCTTCCACAAATAGCAAACCCTCCCTAGCAACCAACTGTGCCCAATCCCAGCCTGCCACATATGCCTTACACGTACCTCCCCTTTCTCAAGATATATATGCCACCACCTCCCTCAAGAAAGCAGAAGCAATAAAGAAGAAGCATGTAGAAAGTAAAAAAAAAAAAAAAAAAAAAAAGAAAAAGCTATATTAATTGTTAAAATCTGAACTTTGGAGACAGATTGCCACAATTCAGTCCAAGACTATTTCACCTCTTATATTGTTAACCTTGAACATAACTTTTAAACTTTCCATATGTCAGCTCATTTGTCTAAAATATGCAAATAGTAATATTGTATGATGAATATAAAATTCAAAAAGCAAGATTATAAACAATTTGCAAAATGTGCTTATATATTCTTGAAATTTTAAGTTAAAAACAATAATTTTCTTATATTATAATATGAGTAATCCTATGAAAACATTAGTAACTTCAAGTAAAATTAATAGATGCTAAATTATGAAAACGTTGTTAAAGTTATATATTTTATAATTAAGAGTACTCAATTCCAAAAATATACCTTGAAATGAATCATATGTATTTAAATAATTTTGGGGGGGACCCTATTTTACATTTGCAGTGAGATTAAGAGTGAGAAATATACATACTGGTTAGAATGGTGCCTGGCACAGAGAAAGTGCTCAATACATTTTAATTATTCTTATTCTTAAAATCAAAATGTATTAATGATAATTCCTTTAGTCAATGAATATAGATCTAAAACTCTTTCTCCATAATGTATATATTTAATTACATATGCAGATAAAATTTTAGATGAATAGACTCATAACCTTTTTAGAAACATTTTTCTAATAAGTCCATATTTCTGTCCTTTTTTCTTGACCTCTCATTGTGCACTTGCCTTCCCCAACCCAGGAAACCCATTTTCATAAACAAGTCTGTATTTTTCTGTACTTCTCTTCCAACACATAATATTCTTTTCTCCCTCACCCAATAGAAATCCATTTAAGTCAATTAAGATAGATAAGTTTCAATCTTTAAAACGCCTGCTTAGTAGTCTGTGCCATAATATAAAGCCATAATTTATTAAACCATTCATTACAAAAAGGCCTTCACTTTGTATCCAGGGTTTCATGGTTTTTTATTGCATTTTTTGATGTTTTGACTTTGGTGGGGGGGGGTAGCAGGAAGATGTTTTTTCACCATTAAATGGCAATTTCAACATTTTCTCCATTCCCAGTTCTATAAGAATTGATTTTTCAATATATATCATGATAGAATAACCTTACTATATTTTCTTAATTCTATAGATTTTATCTACCCTTTTGGCTTTTTAGGTATATAATGAAAACATTGACAAGGAACTGATTTTTCTTTTACAATATGTATACAGATAATTTTACTTTCTGTTGTCATTGCATTTACTGGAAAATCCAGTAATGACAACAGAAATATTCCTGTCTATGTTCTTATTTCAATTAACATACTTTGTTGTTAATCATTAAAATGGTATTTTAATTTATTTTTGGTAAATTGGTTTTATAATTTTCTATTCAAGTACTTTTGTATTGAATGAATCTCTATTTCATCAAATGAGTTTTTGCCATAAAAAGAAAATTATTTAGCTTTTTTCTCTTTTCATTCATGGTTGTAATTGTTTGCATTGTTTCGGCTATTGAAACATCCTTGAATCCCTAGAACAAATCTTTGTAGGTCAAAATGGGTGAAGATGATGAGACATTGAACCCCTAAATACTACTAAGTCTTTGTCAGATAAACCTGTAATGGTTTCCCCTGAGGAATCAACCATCCTAGCTCTATCTGAAGAGATTAATCCTGCTTTGCCTAAGAAACCTGTAATTAATTGTCTCCCCTAAGGAAATAGTGCCCAAAACTCTATGTAAGTTGGCCCTGTTTCTCCAGATGAAACTATAATGGAATGTTATGAGGTAGGTAACTTGCAAGACACTGCAAATTCCTCTCATAGCACACTCTGTCCACCTCTCTTTGCTTCCAAACCTATAAGTAGACCAAAGTCCCAACATGTCCCAAAGTTGAGGTACAAAGTGTAACCTAAGAGGAGGTATCCAATACTCCAAAAGTATTGCATGATTTTTTCAATTTGTACAGAGAGAAATAAATTAAGATAATATGTATGAGGATACATAATAAAGGTGTGGTATAATGTTGGAAAGAACATAAAGATAGATCAGGCTGAATTTATTGAGATAGTCTGTGTTACTTTGAACTATTTATCCGAGGGTGGAAGGAGAACTAATTCCTTGTTCTTAATCCATTCCTGTAAGAGTAAGTCCAGTGTAAATTGGATCTTTACAAGATGTAACTTTTAGTTAAGGTTTAACCCAACTAAATGAATTCAGGCCTTAATCCTATTATAGGTGGTTTTATGAAGAAAAACTTACATGGAGGATTAGAAGCTGGAAGTCAACAGAATCCAAAAAGGAGAAAGAAGAAGACATCATCATGTGCATTGTTATGTGACAGAAAAACCAAGGACCCACTGACAACCAGCCCCAATGCCACAGTCTTTGGGGAGAAAGTATCACCTAGAAGATGCTTTGACTTTAGAATTCTCCTAGAAGACCATGAGCCAATAAATTCCCATAGTTAAACCAACCCATTGTGTGGTATTTGTTTTAGCATCTGGGAAACTAAGACATGGGCACACTAAGCAGGATTCTGTATTCAGTGATGTAGTACAAGGGATTAGAAAGGACTCTTAATAATTTGTTCTACTGTTGACAGAAATTTGGACCAAAAGGTGGACTACACTAAATGAACGTGAAATGCCAGAACTTCCCTAGTATAATGTACACACAGTTATGCAAAGGCTTTAAAAGATCAGTATGTTAGCATGCATTTAGTATGTAAGACCTGTTTACCTACTCTGGTAATACCAGAGGACAAACCTTTCACTAAAACTGTGAGGAATAAATTTTTAAAGCAGCTCTATGTATACTGAAGATCTTTGTAGTTACTCTTCTCTGTAAGTCAGATATTACTGTGGGAACTGCTGCCAGTGAACTTGGATCCTTAAATACAATGGAAATAATTGAATCTCAGATCCTGGGGGTGCAAGAGCCACATGGTGGCACTTAATTACCAAAGGCAAGGTAGGTATAGATACAATAAGGGACAACAGAATCAAAGCAATAATCAGAATCATCTAACTCAAAGAAACCTATGGCATTGGCTTGTTGATCACAAGGTAACTAGAAGTGAAATAACTGGGCAGTCTACTAAATTTTTACTTGATCTGTATAAGCAGAAGAGGTCTAGGCCCAGTGAACAAAAGTCTAACATGAATCAAAAAACAATCATGGCCCTTCAATCAATTCCCAGACTTGAGAGAGTTTACAAACACAGATCCCCTTGAATGAAGGGAAGTCTTGGTCCACTTGGGGATGAACCCTGCTCACTGCCAACAATTTCTACTGCAAATCTTCCTCCTAGCCTTCCCTCAAGAGATCTACATTTTTTAATGTGGGTGGCTTTGTTTTGGGAACAAGAAAATGATCAGGCATTTTGAGGATTATTGGACACTGGCTCCAAACTGATACTAATTCTAGGAGACCAAAATCATTTCCTGTGGTCCACAAGTCAGAATAGGACCTTATGCAGATCATGTACTTTTAGCTCAAATCCACCATACAGTGGATCTACTAGGTCCCCAAGCCCATCCTTGTTTACTTCCTTAGTTCTGGAATGCATAATTGGAACAGACAAACTCAACAACAAGCAGAATCCCCACATTGGCACTGAATTGTGGAGTGAAGGCTAGTATGATATGAAATGCCAAGTAGTAGCCACTAGAACTGCCCCCATCTAGCAAGATAGTAAACTAAAAGCAGTACCATAATCCTGGAAGGATTCCAGAAATTAGTGCCACCATCAGGGACGTGAAGGATGTAGGGAAGGTGATTCCCACCACAACCCCTTTCAACCATCTTATTTGGCCAGAGAATTGGTGGCTCTTTCAAGATGATAGGGATTATTGTAAGGTTGACCAGGTGGTGATACCAATTGCAGCTGTTGTTCCAGATGTGATATCATTCCTTGAACAAATCAGCACATCCCCTGGTACCTGGTATGCAGCTATTGATACAGAAAATGTTTTTTTCCCTCTATTTCCATTAGTAAAGACTACCAGGAACAGTTTGCTTTCAGCTGATAAAGCCAGCAATACACTTTCATTGTCTGACCTCAGGGGTATATCAACTCTCCACCTTATGTTATAATCTCATCTGGAGGGAACTTGATCATATCTCCCTACAATAAGACATCACACTGGTCCACTACATTTATGACATTATGATGATTGAAACTAGTGAGCAAGAAGTAGAAACTTCTCTGAACTTTTTTGTAAAGCAATAAGTTTAGAGTAGTCTTACCAATATCTTGAGTGTGCGAGATAAAAACTACAAAAATTCAGGGCCTTCCTCCTCAGTGAAATTTCTAGGTATTCAGGGATGTCGAGAAACCCCTTCTAAGGTGAAAGATAAACTGTTGTATATGTCCCCACCTGCAACCTAAAAAGAGACACAATGCCTAATTGGCCTATTTTGAATTGGGAGATGGCATAATCATCATTTGGGTGTGCTATTCTAACCCATTTACTGAGCCACCTAAAAAGTTGCTAGTTGTAAGTAGGAGGTAGGAAACAAAAAGATACTCTGCAACAGGTCCAGACAGCTATGCAGGATGCTCTGCCACTTGGTTCACTTGATCCAGCAGATCCAGTGGTGCTTAAAGTGTCAGTGGGAAACAGATGCAGTTTCGAGCTCTGGGCAGGCCCCTACAAAGGAATCACAGTGCAGAACTTTAAGTTTATTGAGCGAGTCCCTGACACACTCTTTAGAGAAATAATTTCTGTTTTGAGACACAGCTTTTGGGTTGCTAATAGGCCTTAATAGAGACTGAATGCTTAACCATGGGCCACCAAGTTTACCATGATACCTGAGCTGCACATCATGAACAAGTTGTATGACAACAATCCATGAATTTTGACATGCACAGCAGCACCCCATTATAAAATGGAAGTGGTATTCATATGCATGGGCTGAAACAGGACCTGAAGGCATAACTAAGTTTTCTTTTTTATCCTCTTAAAATTTTTATTGAAGTATATCATTCATATAGGAACTTACATAAAAAATAAGTGTAAGTAAATGTTGTGAACTTACAAAACAAACACACATAACATCATACAGGGCTCCCTTACATCATCCACCACCACTGTGCATTGTTTTGAAACATTTATTACAAATTATAAAAGAATATCATCAAAATATTACTACTAACTATAGTCCATATCTTACACTTGGTGTATTTTCCCCCAACCCACCCTATTATTAACACACTGTATAAGTTTCATATATTTGTTGTAGTATATAAGAGAACCTTCTCATAATTGTTCTGTTAACCACAATCCATCTTCCACCACATGATTCATTGTGTTATACGGTCTAGTCTGGAGCATTGCCACTAAGAATGGATTACAGTTTACATTGTAGCCCACAGACTCTCCCACTCAATACCATAGGTTATGGGAGGATATACAATGGCCTGTATCTGTCATTGCAATGTCATTCAGGACAACTCCAACTCCTGAAAGTGCCCTCATATTACATGTCTTTTTCCCTCTCCCGGCCCTCAGCACCTCTAGGCCACTGTCTCCACATCAATGGTATAATTACTTCCATTACTAGAATCACAATAAGTCTATAGTAGAATACCAGTAAGTTCACTTTAGTCCATAGTTCATTCTCCAATCCTGAGGATTCTGGTATGGTGATGCTCATTCAACTCAAATTAAGAGGTGGCTTTGATCTCAGATGGCTGATGGATGGGACTCTCTTGCTTTCAGCTGTAGACTCTTTCAGTTCCTTGGTGTATTATTCAGCCAAAGGGGTGCTGATACACAATACCAGAAATCTCTTTATAAAGGGTATTTATATGGGGTAGAAGCTGACGGTTACCAGGCCATAAAGCATTAGTTTCTTCCTTCAACAAAGTCTATTGCCACGTGTTGGAGCAAAACAGCTGCTAACATTTGCCAGGGTTCAAGCTTCTTGGTTCCTCTCTTCCTGGGCCTCTGTTTCTCTCTGGGCTCAGCTCCTCTGTTTCTCCACAAGGTCAGCTGTAGACTATGAGGCTCTCTAGGTTTTGCCTCTCTGCACAAAGACAGCTGTGAGCTGTCAGGTGAGAGGCTCGTCTCTTTTCCCAGGGCCTTCTCTCCTTCCTCAATCAGAACTCCAACATCAAAACTACTCCAACTCTGTCCTTTGCCATGTCTTTTTATCTTTGAGACCCCTCCCACCATGGGGTGGGGCTCAATGTCCTACTGACGTGGCCCAGTCAATGCCCTAATCATAACTTAATCATGCCCAGATTAACAGACCAGTTTACGAGCATAATCAAATATCTATTTTTGGAATTCATAACTATATTGAACAACCAAACTGCTACATTTGGTATGGTGGTTGTCTAGCTTCACCTCCTTGTTAACTGTCCTGGGTGAGTCCAATGAACTGGAGAGTAAGTGTTGCAACTCTGCTGAAGCTCAGGGTCCAGCTGGCACATGGACAGCCCAAAGATTAAAGTCTTTTGATCATACACCTACCAACCCCAGCATCAACTATAGGTTCAAATAAAAAGGGCAGAAGAGGCATGTGTACAGAAGTCACAACTGAGTCCAAATCTGTCACACTTGAGAGCAAAAACTCCAAAGTAGGAAATCACTGGCAAGGCATCAAACTCCAGAGCTATCTGCCATGACTGTAGGACCTGGGTGTCTCCAGAGCCCCCAGGAACCCCAGTATTTGGGGAAGTATTTACTTTGGCAGTCTATGTGTCCTGCTGAGACGTGCACAAGTGTTACTTCTGGAATGACTTCCTGACTCACTTTGAAGTCTCTTAGCCATATAAACATGTTTGTCTTTACTCTTTCTCCCTTTTATTCAAGGTCTTTTCCAGTTGTATTGCTGGTTGGTGCTTGGTAATAATCCCTTAGTGCCAGAGAGGCTCATCCCTGGGAGTCATGTCCCATGCTTGGGGAAAGGTGATGCATGAGTTTGGCTTAGAAAGAGACCACATTTGAGAAACATGGAGGTTCTCAGGAGGTAACTCTTAGGCACCCTACAACAGTAGGCTAAGTTGCAATTTCAAGAGCAAAGCCTCATAAGCATAGTCACCAATATCTAAGGACGATACTTCTTCACTAATCATTGCCCCTGTACTTGTGAAATTGTTGAAGTTCCATTAGAGAATGTGGCAGAACTCCCCAGGATGGGAACTCAATATTCTTTCAGTTATTGTGTGAATCTCTACCCACTGTGACAATGCCCCATGAACATTTGAACACATTTATATACCTTATATGTATGCCCAGGTGAACTTCCTCCCATGGATCCCCCATCACTGACACTGCACACCAGAAAACTTCTTCTGCCACAGTTGTAACCATTCTGTGGTCCAAAGCTTCTTCAAAAATGAAGCCAAGAATATCACCAAATACAATTAATAAGAAAGTGAAATAATAATGATAGATTTAAAAGTAATCAATAAAATACATAATTATTTAGAAAAACTAAATTAAAATTTAAAAACTGGGATACTAAAAAAAACATGAGAAATAGTTTAAAAAATTTTGACAGTTTGCCTTTCATCACTGTTATAGCTGTTGTCCTGTATGTATAGTGACATTATCTTCCATTTCTTCCCCAGTGTCTTGCTTTTTTTTTTTTTTTTTTTTTGTCTTCAAAGAAGTTTTAGGTCACAGTAAAGTCACATACATTATATAGGGGACTCCCATATATCCAACATCTTATGCCTTTTTCCTCTTCCCATATTAATAACCTTTTTATGTGTGGATGGTACATTTGTTACAAATGGTATACAAAAATTGAAACATAGCTACTAACCATGGCCAATGGTTTACATTATGGCTCCCATTTTAAACCATACACTTCCATAAATTTTTGCTGAAATTTAACATGGCCTGTATCTAACCTTGCAAGATCATGCAGAACACTTCCATTGCCCCTTAAATATCCCCTCTTCCATCTATTCTATTCTTCCCTCCACCTCCTCTTGGAGCCCAAGGCGATCACCTGGCTTCACTCCTTGAAGGACAAGATTCATAGTTACTTGCAACAACACTGAGGGCTTGACACACTGGCCTGTTCTCCCCTATTAGAAACTGCCCATGCTCTAGAGAGACACCCATCCCTCTGTGTGAGAACATATGGAGGCTCCCCAGGATGGGCGTCCAACTCCTTCCCACTCATTGTGTGGGTCTCCACCCAATGATACAACATACTATGACAAAATGATCCCTCACACATTCTTTAGAAGACTGCTCCAGGTATGCCTTGTCCTGAATGCCCTCCCCCCCAACACCCTAAACCAGTAACCCTTCCTTGTCTTATTGCCAAAAGAGTTTTCCCAACATTGTAGTTTCAACCACATACCCATCAATCCCCAGTGTTCACCTGCTCCCTCCCTCAACACTCCCCCCAATTCCAAGGACTGTCCAACCCACCCTCCTCACCCTACCTTCCTGTCAAACTTGCATTGCCCACCCCAATAGTATCACTACACCCCTGTCATACCCCTTCACTGCACAACAACTCACTTCCACCTTTTCACAGATTTCACCCATATGGGTGATGGCTCACAACCTTCTCCTTTTCTATTTCCTGTAAACCAATCTTCCAGACTCTAGCTCTCTGAATTTGATCGATTTGCTCAGACAGATCATGTAATATTTGTCCTTCAATGTGTGGCTTGCTTCACTTAACATAAGGTCCTCAAGATTCATCCATGTTATCCTGTGTTTGTACTGTATTCCTTCTTCAAACTGAGCAATATTTCATTGTATGTACATACCACATTTTGTTTATTCATTCATCTGTTGATGGGCATTTGGATTGATTCAAACTTTTGGCAAAGTGAATAATGCCCTTATGAACATTGATGAGCATATATCTGTTTGTGTCCTTGTTTTCACTTCTTTTGGGTATATACCCAGCAGTGGAATTGCTGGATCATATGACAGATCTATAGTTAGTTTTTTGAGGAAACTCCAAACTGTCCTCCACAGTGGCTGGACCATTCTATATTCCTACCAGCAGTGGATGAGGGTTTTCTTATCTCCACATCCTTTCCAACACTTGTAGTCCTCTGTTTGTTTGTTTTTATGCCCACCAGTATAATGGGTGTAAGATGGTATCTCATTGTAGTATTGATTTGCATTTCTCTAATAGCTAGTGATGTTGAGCATCTTTTCATGTGCTTTCTAACAATTTGTGTTTCTTCTTTGGAGAAGTGTCTATTCATTTCACTTGCCCATTTTTTAAATGGGTTGTTTGTCTTTATTTTTGAGATACAGGATTTCTTTATATATGCTGGATATTAGACTTCTATCAGATATATGGTTACCAAATATTTTCTCACATTGGGTAGGCTGTCTTTTCACTTTCTTGACAAACTCCTTTGAGGTGCAAAAGTTTTAATTTTGAGGAGATCCCATTTATCTATTTTTTTCACTGCTTGTGCTTTGGGTGTGAAGTTCATGAAATGATTTCTTATTACAAAGTCTTGTAGATGCTTCCCTACATTATCTTCCAAGGTCTTTATGGTCTTGGCTCTTATTTTTAGATCTTTGACCCATCTTGAGTTCATTTTTGTATAAGGTACGAGATAGTGTTCCTCTTTAATTCTTTTGGGTATGGATATCCAGTTCCCCAAGCACCCTTTTTTGAAGAGGCCATTGTCTCCCAATTGAGTGGGCTTGGTGGCCTTGTTGAATATCAGATGACTGCATATGTGAGGATCTATATCAGAACTCTCTATTCATTTCCATTGGTCAGTAAGTCAGTCCTTGTGCCAATACCATGTTGTTTTAATGACTACAGTTTTGTATTATGCCTTAAAGTCAGGTAGTGTGATTCCTTCAATTTCAATTTTCTTTTTCAGTATGTCTCTGGCTATTCAGGGTCCATTGTCCTTCCAAATAAATTTCATAGCTAGTTTATCCAATTCAGTAAATAAAGCTGTGTTGATTTTTATTGGAATTGTATTAAATCTCTAGATCAGTTTGGGTAGGGTAGACATCTTAATTATGTTTAGTCTTCCCATCCATGAACAAGGAATATTCTTCCATTTAATTAACTCTTCTTTGATTTCCATTAATAGTGTTCTGTAGTTTTCTGTGTATAAGTCATTTACATCTTTTGTTAAATTTATTCCTAGGTATTTAATTCTTTTAGTTGCTATTATAAATGGTATTTTTTTCTTGATTTCCTCCTCAGACTGATAATTATTTTTGAAGGGCAGGTTTCTTATTGGTATACTCTCTTAATTTCTGTCTATCTGTGAATATTTTGAATTCTCCATCAGGTTTGAATGCCAGCTTTGCTGGATAGAGATTTCTTGGCCTGAAGTTTATATGTTTTTTGTTTTTTCTTTTAGCACATTGACTATGTCATACCACTGCCTTCTTGTCTCCATGGTTTCAGATGAGAGATCAGGACTTAATCTTATTGAGCTTCCCTAGTATGTGATGGCTCTCTTTTCTCTTGCTGCTTTCAGTATTCTCTCTTTGTCTTGAACATTGGACAATTTGACAAGTATGTGTCTCTGAGTAAGCCTGTTGGGATTTATACTGTTTGGGATGTTCTGTGCTTCCTGGACATGTACACACATCTTCTTCAGTAAGGAGTAAACTTCCTTTAGGAAGTTTTCAGCCATTATTTCTTCCAACACTCCTTCTGTCCCCTTTCCCTTCTCTTCTCCCTCTGGGATGCTTATAATGTGTATGTTTGTGCATTTTGTGTTTTCATTCAGACCACTAAGTCCCTGCTGGATTTTTTCTAACTTTTTATCTATCTGTTCTGCTATCTCTTTGATTTCAGGTGTACTCTCTTCCACATTGCTAATTCTTTCCTCTGCCTGTTCAAATGTGCTTCCAGTACATTTTTGATTTCTTGGATTGTGCCTTTCATCACCATCATATCCTTTATCTTTTTATGTATGTCTACACTTTCTTCAGTATGTTCTCCCAGTGTTTTAATATCCTTAATCTCTTCCTTCACTTCATTAAGTTGGTTCATGATATTTAATTGGACAGCTCTGATTAGTTGTTCCGTGTTGTGCATCTCCTTCTGGTTTTCAGTTTGTTTATTGGACTGGGCCATGTCTTCCTGTTTCTAAGTATGGTTTATAATTTTTTGTTGGTGTTTAGGCATCTCTTTATCTTGATGGGCTAATTCAGTTGATTACTCTGGGGTTTTGTTTAGTTGCTGTTTTTGTGTGTGTGTTAAGTTTTCTCTTTGACATTTTGTTCCTCTTATTCTATTTCCTTGCTTTTGTCTATATCCCCTTGAAAGAAAAAGATTAAGGCCAGAGAAATGGGAAGTGGTAAGAAGAGAAAAAGGATAATAGAAATAATTATAGTGAAAAATAGAAAAGGAACTCTATAAGTCCTAGAAAGTGAATAATTAGCTCATGTAAGAAGTGCAGAAGAATAAGAATTAAAAAGTGGGGTGCAAACAATGAAATGAAAAATCAAGTAAAGAAAAATATCTAGGATGAATTAATAGGCTAGAATGATAAGAAAAGAGGGAAAGAGAAAAGACAATAAGAAAAAAAAGTTGAAAAAAAAAGAAAGCAAACAGAGAATAGAAGAGACAGAAATGAAAACAAGAAAAATTGAACTCTAAACAAAGAGCTGGAATATAAGAAAAAAAAAAAAAAACAGAAAGCAGAATATAGGAAGATGAAGGTAGGAAAAGAGTTAGCATAGGTAGACAAAATTGTTATAAAAAAACTGGGAAACAAAGGGAATGGGGAAACACAGCAAACAAGATCAGATAACAGCAATTAATTTTAAAAAAAGAGAGAGAGAAGAAACCAGGTGCGGGGGAGAAAGATGGAAAAAAGAACAAAAAACAAACACTCAAGCCAGCAATCAAACAAAAACTTTAGAAAAACAGCCTTCCCTCTTAGGCCTCTGATGAGTTTCTTAGGCTACTGGTTTCATCAATAACACTGCATCTTACCTTCTGCAGGTTTTGAATTGGGTTTTAGTGAGTAAACTAAGTTAAATTTTAGAAAAAGAAACCTTTTTTTTAAGAAAAATAGGAGATCTAAGAGAAGCTAATAAGAAAATAATGTCTGTGTGATCTCTGTCCTAAAGTATCAACTAGATGTTTGATAACCTGGTGGATCACTACTTTAAGGAGAGCCAGGAATCAAACCAGGACCTCATATATTTAAAGCAGAGACTCCTTCACTGAGCTAAAGTTTCTCATTGAGTCATTTAGCTAAAGAGCTATCCAGTCACTTTCCCTAGGGCAAGTTTGACTCTTTGCAGTTGGGAAGATTCCTGCTGACTGGGAGCATGTCTGTCTCTGCCTCCTTTCTTATTCTAAGCTTTCTCTCCTGGGGCAGCAGGATAGGATAGTCTGTGTGATCAGATTCCCCCTTGCCTCTTTTGGTCAGGTTGAGTTCCCTTCTGAAATTCAAATTGGACCCTCATATCTGAAATCACCACAGAGAAATGACTCTTAAGCCTCTTCCCAACTTCCATCTCCTCCCAGGGGACCCTAAATAGGCCCTTGGAAGATTTTTAAACACTTCCTGCTGCTCGCCTCCCTTAGAGGGGTTGGAATTTTGATAGTTTTCAACATCAGAGTAGTCAAATGAATGACTGTCCCATCTCCCAGCCCAAGTTCTTCTCTCCCAAGTTGGCTAGGTAAATCAGGTTGCTTTAGCAATTTGCTTCAACCCTCTTCCTGGAGTCACCTCTTGCCTGCTGATATGCCCCCTAAAGTTCAAAGGGAGTCCAGGTAACAAAATCACAGAATGAAAACCCTTCTCTAACCTTCACCAGAACCCTCTTATTTCCAGAGAATGCTCCTCCTCACTCGGTGGCTGGTGGGCATCAGGGGGTTTGCAGCGACTTTTTGCTTTGAGGCTGGGGCTTAGCCTCCCAACTGTTTCCAGCCACTGGGGTGAGAAACTCATGGTTTTTCCTTGGAGTTTTTATCTCTTTGTCCAGTTCCCTCCACATTTATGACATGAAGCGTCCTGCTCTGTAGGGTTCCAAAACAGCTCACTTAGGCAGGATCTTGCCCCTTCTCAGCTGTGTTTTGTGAGAGAGCTGGTGTGTGCCCACTTAAATCAATGCCATCTTGCTCCTCTTGTGGCATAACTAAGTTTAACCCAAATATCCATGATCACTACTCCTGCCATATTATCTTATCTCTCTCAGCTGACATAAATGTCCTCTTAGGTGTTCTCTATGATTAATTTACTGAGAGAGAAAAAGCAAGCCTGATTTACAGAGTTCTGCACTATAAGCCTGTACCATTCAAAATAGTGAACAGTTGCAGCACTTGAACATCCTTGATGAACAATGGTTATGGGAAATTCTCCCTGGGGCAGAAAATCAAGCAAGTAATATTGTTGTTCATTTTTACTTGAAAGAGAAATGGCCAGAGATAAATCTGTATACTGTCTCATGGGCTGAGGCTAATGATTTGTCTGGGTGGTCAGGGACTTAGAAAGAATATAATTGGAAAATTGGTGACAAAGGTATTTGGCTAGTGAACAAAGTGACCATGTTAGTAGGAATAACATTTATGCATGGGTTCTGCAACATGGAATTCCACTCACCAAGACTTACATAAAAGCAGTCACTGCAGAGTGTCCAAAGTACCAGCAGCAGAGATCAATACTGAACACTCAATATGGCATTATTCCCTGTGGTGATCAGTCTGCTACTTAGTGGAAGGTTAATGACATTGGGCCATTTCCATCATGGAAGGGACAGTTTTTTTTTTTTGGGAATTGAATGGGAAATTACTCTTGATACAGATTTGCTTTCTCTGCACATGACGCTTCTGCCAAAATTACCATCCATGGATATAGAGAAAAGTTTATCTACATTTATGGTAAGTCACAAAACATTGCTTCTGGTCAAAGAACCCACTTCACAGAAAATGAAAAACAGCAGTGGGTCAATGCTCCAGGAACTAATTAGACCTACCATGTTTGCTATCATCCAGAATAGTGGAATGGCCATTAGAATACCTAACTATGGTGCCAAATGCGTGGGAAAAACTTAGAGGGCTGGGGCAATGTTCTCGAGGAAGCTAATTGTATGGGTTCTAAAACAGTGATCTCTGGTAACCTGGAATTATAGGTCCAGGAATCAAGGGGTGGAAATTGGAATGACACCACTCTCTATTACCCTTAGTGATCCACTAGAAAAAGTTTTAGCTTCCTGTCTACACAACCTTACGTTCTGCTGGTCTAGAGGTCATATTCCAAATGGAGAAGCACTTCCACTAGGTGATACAACAATGACTCCATTGAACTGGTAATTAAGGCTGCAACCTAGCTGTAGCAGTTTGGCAATATTTATGAATTCCAAAAATAGATATTGGATTATGTTTGTGAACTGGTCTTTTCCTCTGGGCATAGTAGATTATATTGGATTCAGAGGTTGAACTTTTACTTGATTAAATAATGATTAAGGCTTTGATTGGGCCACATCAGTAAGGCATTGAGTCCCGTACCCTGGTGGGTGCAGACTCACAGATAAAAGACATGGCAAAGGACAAGTTAGAGTTTAAGATGTTGGAGTCTTGAGCTGGAGCTCTGGGAAGAAAACACACAGAGGAGCTTGGTCATGAGGAAAGAGAGAAGGCCCCGGGAAGAGAAACAAGTCATTTCCCTATTAATCTACAGCTGGCCGTGAAGAGATAACAGAATAGCTAAGCCTGGAGAGAGGCAAGCCCCGGGGAAGATGGGAATCCAGAAAGCCTGAACCCTGGTAGACATCAGCAGCCATCTTGTTCCAACACATACCATAGTCTTTGGTGAGGGAAGTAACTTACACTTTATGGCCTGGTAACTGTAAGCTTCTACCCCAAATAAATACCTTTTTTACAAGCAAACAGATTTCTGGTATTTTGCATCATCACCCCTGTGGTTGACTAATACAGTAGCCAAGTTGGGTTCTTCTTGTTTCTGAATAAACAGGCAAAGTAGGAATTACTTACTTGCTGGGATGATTGATTCTGATTACCAAGGGTAATAGGACTGCTACTACACATGGTGGTAAAGAAAATGTTTGCTGGACTACAGGAGATCTTTTTGGGCATCCATGGCTGTTGGAGATTATTTTTGTGAATGCCCAAAAAAGAGAAAGATTTATGCTTGTAAACTGGCCTGTTCCTCTGGGAGTGATACCCTTTGATTGTATTAAATTCAAAGGTATTAAGTTTACTTAATAAAATCAGTTTAGGGCTTTGATTCTACCACATCAGTATAGGGTAACTCAGAGTTGTATCTGCCCCTCGATGGGCTGATACAGATGGACACTCACTCAATAAGACACAAAAAGAGGAAAAATCTTGTTCATTTTTGTCCTCCCATGTGACAGAAAGGAGAAGACTCAAAAAAAAATAAAGCCCCAGGAAGAGAGAAGAGCCATTTGCTTGATAGTTTCAAGCCAAAGAGAACAAAGCAGCTGAGAAGCTGAGAAGACCCAAAAGAAAGGCAGAGATTGCCTGACATCTTGCTTCAACACATGGCAACTCACTTTGGTGAGAAAGCAGCCTTGATTTGGACTCTTTAGGGCCTCGTAAGCTTTTACTCAAGATAAACAGCCTTTATAAAAGCTAATAGATTTCTGGTACTTTGCATCAGCACCCCTTTGGCTGACTAATTCAACATCTCTTAGTATTACCATGACTTGTGATTAAAGTCAATGGGAAATTACAACAAATCAATACAGACAGGGATATTAATGGCCTAAACCCTTCAGGAATGAAGGTTTGGGTGACTCACCAGGGGGAAAAACAGCTGATGTAACTGGCTTTCTGAGGGTAATGGGAATATGTAAAAAGTAGTGGAAGAAGATAGTTATTAATATCAGCTAGAACCATGCAAACAATTGTGGAAGTAAGGACTATAATTTTTATGAGTATTTCTTCCTTATTTTGTTATGAATATGTTGGTACATAAACATACAGTAAATATCTTTGCTTCTTTCCCTTTCTTGTCTCCTTATCATACTAACATAGGTTGTATTAACTTTACTATATCATGATATTTAAGTAACAAGATATCAGTCATAAGGGTGAATACCACTGAAGGACTTGTATTTTCTTTGGGGAAAGGGTTAGTGCATTTTGGTTGTGCACAAGACATCTGTAGAAATGTTTGAGCAGATGTATAAAATCAATCACGTACCTGCACACAAAATCACCATAATTTCTGTATGGCTGTTTACTCAGGACAAAAACTGCCAGACCAGATTGCAGAAGTTAAAAACCAATGGCATATGCTTGTCTTGTTGTTGCCTATATTGTCTTTGTGAGTTTATGTCTAAGACAGTGATTCTCTTCATACCTCTTGTAGATGTCCTTGGCATAACCACCACCCTGGGAACTGGAGTTGGCAGTTTAGACCAAACCCAACAGGTCTACCACAATCTCTCCCTAGAGTTAACCAACAACATAGAAGAACTCAAGGAAGAATACTGTTTCTTTTTAACTTTACGAGTATGCAGCCTCTGGAGGCATCTGGCCTTCCTCACTTTCATGATCTAATATGGCATGGCTGGTTCCCACTTTGGGTCTGCTTACTACTATCTTCTTTATCCTTTTAGTAAGATCATGTATCTTAAATTTTAAGTTTACTTCTTCCAGAATCAGTGCCTTCAAGAATAAGATATTAGTCATACAGGGATTTCATTCAGTTGCAATCACAGTGCTGTACCTGTCTTCTTTCAACATCAATAGGTAGTCAGAGGGTTTTATGCTATGTCAGACAGGTCCTACTCCCTCCAACCAGTAGGAAGCAACTACAGAATAATGACTATCATACTTTAGCTCCTCCTTAAGAATAGGGGTGTAAACACTCTGAGGGGGGAGTTGAAGCAGATTAGTAAAGGAAAAGAGAGAAAGCAGCTGGTACCTGGAAGAGAACATGGCTATAAGACCCCATCTGGAAATCCCCTGCTACTAAGGGCAAACCCAGAAAGACCCTGCCTAGAACCTAGACACAAGGTCCCATTTAAAAATCTTACCAGGGTCAAGGGGAAGCCCTGGTTACCTCCAAACAACAGGCTTAGCCATTAATTTCCTGAGACCTAACAGACAGGGACTGTAAGGGACCAATCAGAAAACAAACTGGGGTCTCTCCCCAATATAGAAAGGGGGAGGGAAAGGTCTTAAAAGTGATTCCATGTGTGCATCTCACCCTGTAAAACAGCCTTCCATCCATGTCTCAGATTGCATACTTATCTCTCTTGTCTCTTAATAAACTCTTTACTCCCTTGCCAAAAACAAAACAAAACAAAACAAAAATGATGGCACATTTGAGAGCTGATTGTGGAAAGACAGTGGATTAGGGAGCTCCAGGACTCAGTCCTTCCACCAAATCAACTATTAAACAAGGAGGAACTGTCAGAAATAGCTATTTTGAAAGTTCAGAGACCAAAATAACACTGTTCAGTATCAAGGGAAGAGCAAGAGGAAGAGATTTATAAATTATGGTAAAGAATAGTAAACTATACTCTCTGCATCATGGCTACTGGAGACCATCCTCCCATTCACACATAGGCCTCTGTGATGTCCAGCCCATGGCTAGCTACTGTTGACAGAAAGAAACATAAAAAGTATCTCCCCCAAGAATAGGTTTAGGCAGGGCTGGTCACTGGTCATAGGTTTTTATTAAGGAATTTGGAAGGTTGGGGATGGGGCTCCAAGGGTAGCTGTTGTTTCAACCCACCCAAGACAAAGAAAGTGGCAGACATTGTTTCAGCCCTCCCAAGAAAGGGGCAGTAGAGGTGCAGTCTTAAAGATGCTGTGCTTCCTAAACGATATGGGGGGAGGCTTTTAGCTAAAGGGCTGCATTTGCTGGGCAAGACAGGAAAGCTCAGATATGTTAGATGAGCCTTTCCTGATCACCTTCCCAGGGCAACTTTGATGATGGTCTGCACAAACTTTTTGAAGTCCTGGTCCTGTTTTGACTGGGAAAAACTGATGGGAGAAAGTACTCTCCATTGTTCCCTCCTTCCAGTATTTGCCCTCCAAACAAAAGCAGTTTGAGACAACAAAGGGAGTATAAAATCTATAGAGGTGGACAGTTTGGGGAAAAAGCTTGCCAAGTGCAAACACCCAGGAAAGGGACACTTGTCTACTCAAAAACAGAGGGACAATCAAACTCCTGTAAAAAGTATAACTCCCAAACAACTAGAAATTAAAATCCAAGGACAAGATAGAGGCCCAGAAAGCCAGGGAAATTCCTGCATACTACATTTGCCATGGGCAGAACTTCATGATATGAGGGATGAATCTCAAAAAAAAAAAAAAATCTCTCTTATCACCAGCTGGTAGCAAAACCACAAAATAGACATCTCAGGGAATAAATTCCAGAGTTAAAATTGTAAAATAGTAAAAAGTATAGTGCGCAAAAAAAGAATAGAAGACAAATAAAGATACAGGAAATGATGTCCCAACCAAAACAAAAGGATAGAAATCCAGAAAAAAAAAATAATGAAGGAGAGGAGAATGTGGGCATGTTGAACAAAGCCTTTAAAAGACTGATCTTAAAAATGCTCAGGAGATGAAGGAAAATGCAGAGAAAGAAGTAAAGGACATCAGAAAATCAAGAACAAACAATATGAAAGTCTTAGTAAAGAAATAGAAAGAATAAAAAGGAACCAAACAGAACTACTGGAGTTGAAGACCTCAATAACTGAAATGAAAAAAGAACAGATTGGAGCTGGTAGAAGGAAGAACACAGTACACTTGAAATGAGTCATACTGAGGAAGAGATTTTAAAAAAAGAAATATTAAGAGCAAAAATAACCAAAGACAGCCCTGGGACACCATCAAGTGCACCACTATATGCACTACGGAAGGCCCAGAGGGAGAAGACAGAGAGAAATGGGGAGAAGTAGTATTCAAAGAAATAATGACACACAACTTCCCAAACTTAGCAAAAGTTGTGAATATGTACATCCAAGAAGTTCAGAGAACACTAAACAGGGAAAACATGAAGAAAAAAAAAAAAGGCTTGACATATATTGATAACATTATTAAATGCAAAGGATAAGGAGAGAGTTATGAAAGAAGAAAGAGGAAAGAAATGTGTTATACACAAAAGAGTCCCAATTAGATTGAGTAACAATTAGTCACCAAAAGTCATGGAAGCAATAAAGCAGTGGATTGAAATATTTAAGTGCTGAAAGAAAACAACTGACAATAATTTTATATCTGGTGAGTCTTTCTCTCAAAAAATAATAGAGATTAGACATTATCAAATAAACAAAAGCTGAGAGAGTTCATCACCATTAGACTTGCCCTATAAGCAGTTCTAAAGGGAATTCATCAGACTGAAAGGAAATGACACTAAACAGTGGTTCATAGTGGTCTAAAGACATAAGGAACTGTGGTAAAAAGTTTCATTATAATTGCAGTGTATTGTTTGGTATGTAACTCCACTTATTACTTCCTACAAGTGATGAAATGCAAATACATTAAAAAGTAATGAAAAAGCTGTTTTTGGGCATACAATCTATAGAAAGAAATCATAACAAGTACAAAAAATGGTGGGAAGACAGAGGGGTATAGGAAATTATATGCACATGCTCTTGAAGTTAAGTTGATATTAAGCCAAATATGGATTTTTACATATTTAGAATAATGAATTTAACCCCATGATAACGACAACAACAAAAACAGATGTAAAATATATCTAAATAAAATGAGAATGCATTCAATACAGTACACCACAAACAAAAAATAAATATAAAAGTAAACATTAGCAGAAGTGAGAAGCTAAAAAGTGTAAGACTTACAAAGGCTAAACAGCAAAATGGTAGAAGAAAGTCCTGTATTATCAGTAGGGACCCTAAATGTAAATGGATTGAACTCTCCTGTCAAAAGGCAGATATTGGCAAATGGATAAAAAAGCATGGCCTAATTACCAGCTATCTTCAAGATATTCACCTTAAATTCAACGAGTGAAAGGATGGAAAAATATATATACAATGCTAGTAGTAAACCAAAGAGAATTGGCTAGCTACACTAATATCAGATAAAACAGACTTTAAGTCAAAAACAGTTATTTGGGACAAAGATGATCATTATATATTGATAATGGGAACAATTCAACAGGGATATATAACAATTATAAGTACATATGCATACAAAAGCATAGCCCCAAAATATATAAATCATATTTTGACAGATTTGAAGGGAGAAATTGATGATTTTGTGCTAATAGCAAAATAATTTCATGCATCACTCTCAATAATTATAGAATGTCTAGTCAGAAGATCAGTACGAGACTTGAATGAAACTCTAAACCAAGTAGACCTAATAGTCATATATATAACACTTCACCCAAGAAAAACACAATACTCATTCTTCTCAAGTATACACAGATCATTCTCTAATATAGGCCATATGTGGGTCACAAACAAATCTCAAAAATTAAAAAAAAATATTAAAATTAAACAATGCATATTCTCAGCTCAAAATAGATTAAAGCTAGAAATTAATGACAAAGGGAGAAATGGAAAATTCACAAATATGCGGAAACTAAACAACATATTGTTAAACAACCAATTGATTAAAGAGTAAATAAGAAACAAAAATAGGAAATATTTTGAGGTGAATGAAAATGAAAATACAAAATACCAAAACTCATGGGATGCAGCAAAGGGAGTGCTGTGAGGGAAATTTATAACTCTACATGCTTATATTACAAAAGAAGAAACACTTCAAATCAGACATATAACCTCAAAACAGGAAGAACTAGAAAAAAAAGCATACAAACCCAAAGTGAGCAGAAGGAAAGGAATAACAATTTTTTAGGATCACATAAACTACCTACATTGACTCAAGAAGAAATAGAGGATTTTGAAAAACCAAATTAATAGTAATGGATTGAAGCAGTAATCAAAATCCTCCAAATAAAATAAAAAAACCCAGGGCCAGATCAAATGGCTTCACAGGGGAATTCTACCAAACATTCCAAGAATCCTCAAATGCTGCTCAAACTCTTACAGGTAATTGAAGAGGAGGGAACACTCCTTAATTTGGTGTACCAGGTCAATATTACCTGCATACCAAAGCCAGATAAAAATAGCACAGAAAACAAAAACACAAACCAATATCACTTATTAATTACATGCAAAAATCATCAACAGAATAATAGCAAATGATGTATTAAAAGATTTGTACACAATGATTAAGTGGGATTTATCTCTGTTAGGCAAAGATGTTTCAAAATAAGAAAATCATTTACTGCAATACACCACATCAACAGAATGAAGGAACAAAACCACATGATCATCTCAACTAATGAAGAAATGGCATTTGACAAAATCCAGCAGCCCTTCTTGGTAAAAAAAAAAAAAAAAAAAAAAAAAAAAAACACAAAACACTTAGAACACTAGAAATAGAAGGAAACTTCCTTAACATGATAAAGGGCAATATGAAAAGCCCACAGCTAAGATCTTGCTTAGTGGGGAATTACTGAGAGCTTTCCCTCTAATATCAGGAACAAGACTAGGATACCCACTGTCACCATTGGTATTCAACATTGTAGTGGCAGTTTTTTCCAGAGCAATTAGGAAAAAAATGTTGGAAAGGAAGACATAAAACTTTCCCTATTTGCAGATCTTATGATCCTACATAAAGAACATCCTGAAAAATCCACAAAAATCTCTTAGAGTTAATAAATAAATTTATCAATGTGGTTGGAAACAAGATCAACACTCAAAAATAAGTAGTGTTTCTATACATGAGTAATGAAAAATCAGAAGAAGAAATCAAAAAAAGAATTCCATTCACAATAGCAATTAAAATAATCAAACATATAGGAATAAATTTAGGATATAAAGTACATGGAAAACTGCAAACCATTACTATGATAAATCAATGAAGACCTAAATAAATGGACAGGCCTTCCTTGTTTATGAATTGGAATATGAAATATTGTGAAGATGTCAATACTACACCAAGTAATTTATTAACTCAATGCAATCCCAACCAAAATTCCAACAACCTCCTTTGCAGTATTGGAAAAGACAATCCTCAAATTTGTAAGGAAGGATAAGAGGCTCCATATAGCTATGACAATTTTGAAAAAGAAGAATGAAGATGGAAGACTCATACTTCCTGTTCTTAAAATTTGTCAGAAAATCACATTAATCAAAACATCATGGTACTGGTACAATGACAGTTATATAGATGAATGGAATGAAATTGAAATCTCAGATCAATTCTCACATATATGGCCAACTAATTTTTCACAAGGTGGCAAAGACAACTTAATTGGTAAAAAAACAGTTTCTTCAACAAATGGTGCTTAGAAAACTGGATCACCATTTACAAAAAAATAAAGAAAGAAAGAAACAAACAAACAAAAAAATGAGGATCCCTACCTCTGACACATTCAAAGTCAATGCGAAATGGATCAAGACCTAACTCTAAGAGCTATTACTATTAAACCCCTACAAGAAAATGTAAGGAAGCCTCTCCAGGACCTTTTGTTAGGCAATAGTTTCTAGACTTTACATCCAAAACACATATCTGATAAAGGTTTAATATCCAGAATTCAAAGAAATTATACAACTTAACAACTAAAAGATAAACAATACAGTTTTAAAAATGGGCAAAAGACTTGAATAGACATATTTTCAAAGAACATATACAAATGGCCAGAAATCATGTGAAAAGATACTTAATGATTTGCCATTAAGGAAATGCAAATCAAAACCACAATAAGATACCACTTCACACCATTAGAATTGCTTCTATTTTTTTAAAAGATGGAAAATAATTATTGGAGAGGATGCAGTGAAATAGGAACACTCATTCACTGCTGGAAGTAATGTAAAACGATCCTGTCACTGTGGCAGACAGTTTGGTGGTTGCTAAGAAAGCTAAGTATAAAATTACCATATGACCTTGAAATTCTGCTACTAGTTATATACCCCAAAGAATTTATAACAGGGACTCAAACAGATATTCACACACTGATATACATAACAGTATTATTCACAATTGACAAAAGATAGAGGCAACTCAAGTGTTCATCAACCAATAAATGAATAAATAAAAGATGGTATATACATTCAATGAAATAGTATTAAACTATAAAAAAGAACAAAGTCCTAATCTGGATTTATGTGGCATCATGGATGAACCTTGATTACCTTATGCTAAGTGAAATAAGCCACACACTAAAGAACACATCTAGTATGATCTTGCTGATTTGACACAATTAGAATAAGCAAATTTATAGAATCAAAATCTAGAATGTAGATTACCAGGAGATGAGGTGGAAATAGGTAATAGGAATTAAGCCTTAAAATGTACACAGTTCTTATTTGGAATGATGGAAATGTTTAGGTAATGGATGGTGAGGATGGTAGTATAACATTCTAAATGCAATTATGAGCACTGAAATATATATATCTGAATATGATTAATAGTGGAATTGTTAGATTGTACATATAGTAACAGAATAAAATTTTTTAAAACTATGCATAAATACAATAGGCTTTCCTTCTTTTGATTTTTTCTAAATTTTATTTAAGAATTGAAGCAAAATTGATTTGGTTCTATAAATTTGGAGAAGAAATATTTAATTTAATTATATCATAAACAAGGTATGCAACAGAATGTAAAGAGGAAGTAAAGTCTCCATATTTCATTCACACTGGTTCCAAATTTCACAGAGATTTCAGATGTTTGAAGGTGTCTACAGGGATGATGGAAATGTTTCTATATGTATACTGATATTTTCTTTATTCTAAATTATAAATGTGTTAAAGTTTAATGAAATTTTCATTAATTATCTCTATTTGATTGCAAGTAAAATTTACCTCAACATGAAAACTTAGTAATTTAGATTCAGTATAAAATCAGAATTAACATCAACACAAACAAAAGCAAACAAAAAAGGCATGGAATATAAATATGAAAATATTAATCATATGCAAACAAAGCAGATAAAGACAATAGCAAAAGGTAATAAAGGCATACTTCTTGAGGCAAAATAACATGTATCCAAATATTCATTAGCAATATATGTGACCAGATATTTTTTTAAAGAAAAAATATATTCCAAGATAAAATACAATGAACTTTTATTCTGAAAGTGAGGAAAATATTAATAGTACCTCTAAAGGAATTAAATTATTTTAGATTCCTACATTGCTGGAATCAGATATTATGAAATGTGTTGGCTTAACAATGGAAATTTGTTAGCTTACAGTTTTGAGGCTATACTGTCCAAATCAAGGCATCATCAAGGCAATGCTTTCTTCTTTCCAAAGACTGGTGGCCAGCAATCCATGACTCCTTCATTACATTGCAAGGCAAATGGTGATAACTGGTGGTCTCTCCCTTCTCTTTTCAAGATTTTTGCTTCTGTTGCTTTCTCTCCCTCTCTAAGAGACTCATCCTGAATGAGCTAGGTAACATCTGAACTGAAGTAGCCTCCTCAAAAGTTCTACTTACAGTGGTCCACACCCACAGGAATGAATTAAATTTAAGAATATGTATTTCTGAAATTCATACAGCTTCAAACCACCACACTCCACTCTCTTGACACCTAAAAAGACATGTTCTTTTCATATGCAATGCATTAATTCCATCACAATATCCCAAAACCTTAAATCATTTCACTAACACTTCTAAGTACAAGGTCTCATAAAAATCTGTTACAGGTGTGGTCTATCCTGATGCACTATTCCACTCAGTTTGTGGACCTGTGAAAATTAGAGAAAGAGTTATCTGCTTCCAATATACAAAAGAAGGACAGGAATAGAATAAACATTCCCATTCCAGAAGGGAGAAGTTGGAAGGAAAATGGGTCACAGGTCCCAACAATCTGGAAACCCTGAAGGGCATACTGCATTAAGCTTTCAAGGCCTGAGAGTCATCTATAAAATGATGCTTTGTTGTCTAGGCCTGATGGAGTGGCAGCCCCACCCCTCCTAAGTGCTTGTGAAGTGGCCAGTCTTTCCTGAATATTGTGGTGCTGCTCTCCCCAAATACTGAGGTGAAGGTTCCATCCTGGTCAAGCATTAGGATGGTGGCCAGGTTCTAGGCTACACACTTCTCAAGCATCCTTGTGGCAACCAACCTCTAGGCTCCAACCTCATCAAACTTTGGGGTGGTGGCCAGACTGCACAATTCCCCAGGCATCTGAGAAAAGTGGGGTGTAACACTGTTCTTGAACAATGGGGACTGTCCGCTACAACAGCCAGAGCATACTTTCTCTTTCCACACACATGGTGGGGCCCAATTTGACCAAGAAGATATCTTCATTTCTGACATCAGCCTCCATGGTTCTGCTTTTTGAATGATTTTTCCTTCAATTTGTACCTTTTCTGTCCCTTTTAGACCAGACTGGCAGTGGTTCTGTTCATAAATATCTTGCAAAAGAAACTTCTTTTTTAAGTTAGAACATAGGTGTCCAAACTATCAGACAAAAGAACTTTCCTCAAATCCTTTCTGAATACTTGCATTTCCAATATTGACTTGCACTGAAATGGCTGACTGGTTCCATATTCAGGTAAATTAAACTCATACATAGCAATATTCTCTGGGGACTTGTTTTCAAAAGCACAGAACTTTCCAAACCATAAATTTCTGGTTTCTTTGTAACCAGAAGTTCATTTCTCAGTTTATCTCTTTACTCTTATATTTTATTTGTAACATGAAACCAGGCTACACTTTCCACATTTCATTTGGAAATCTCCTAAGCTAAATATCCAAGCTTGTCACTTTGAAATTCTGCCTTTCATCTGATATCAGAATTCAATTTCATCACATTCTCTGCCACCTTAAAACAAGGGTCACCTTTCTTCCAGTTTGTAACTACAAATTCATCATTTCTTTCTAAAGTCTCATTAGAAGTACCTTTAGCATCCATATTTCTACTAGCAGTTTCCTGAAAGCAATCTAGCCCTTTTTTATGAAGCAACTTGCAATTCTCCCAACCTCTACCCATTACCCAATTACAAAGCCATTTCCACATTTTTGGTTATTTGTAATAGAAGCACCCCACTCTTTTGATAACAAAATCTGTTTTAGTTTCCTAGGCTGCTGAAAGCAGATATCATGAAATGGGTTTGCTTAACAATGGGAATTTATTAGCATTCAGTTCTGATGCTGAGAAGGATATATAAATCAAGGCATTCTCAAGGCAATGTTTTCTTCTTCCCAAAGCCTGGCTGCCAACAATCCTTGTCTCCTCTGCCACATGGCAAGGCACATGACCACAGTGCTGGTCTCTCCCTCTCTTCTGTTTTTCATTACTTTTATTAATTTTCTTGCTTTCCTGGCTTTCTCTCTCTCTCTCTCATCTCTCTCTCCCTCTTTCTCTTGTTCTCTCTCTCTATATATATTCATTCCATTTAACAGGGACTCCAATAAGAGGATTAAGACCCATCCTGAGTGAGGTAGGTCGCACCTTAATTAAATAGCCTCATCAAAATGTTCTGCTTACAGTGATGGGTATACTGTACCCATCAATAATCGATTAAAATTAAAGGCATGCCTTTCCATGGTATGTACAGCTTCAAACCACCACACCATTTTTCATTAAAAAAAATTATGGCAGAGATTATTAAGGCATATGTTGGTGAAAGTATTAAGCTCAATGTTTAAAGGAGGAATTGTATGCCTCCTTAGTCAGAAGAAACATATTGTGTAGAAAAATAGGAGTGAAAAATAATGCCTGCCTTATATTTATGTACAATTGGAAAATAAAAGAAAGTTAATAGCCCCAAATTAGTGATGGAAAAACAACATGATCCAATAGAACTATACAGGGACAGTTTGTGAGAAAGCAAAATCAAAACTAATCAAAACAAGACATTCCTATGTTTAATGACTTAAAAATCATGCCAGCAGCTATATGATTGCCTATAAAATTCTACTTGAAGATACAAGACATGAAACAGGAAACTGATCAAAATAAATTTTTATGATAGTTTAATTGTGCAGGAAATGACAGGAAATGACCATTGAATCAATCTAACATGTAATTAAGTGTACAAAATTAGCTGTTTTAAGTATAAAAGATTATCTAAGTGCTAAAAATGTGTTTTCTGAAAACACATTTTCTAATGTCATTTCAATATATATAAATGTGAATACTTTATATGTGATATATGATGAAAACTGAAAACTGCATACACAGGTGTGGTGGTTAGGCTAATGTGTCAACATGGCCAGATAATGGTACCAAGTTGTTTGGTCAAGCAAGCACTGGGCTAATTGTAACACAAGGACATCTCATGGATATTAATCATCGGTGAGTTGATTGCATAGATGGCAGGTTACATCTACAATCAGCTGAGGAGCTTGCTTTTAGCAATGAGTGATATCTCCTCCAATCAGTTGAAGGCATTAAAAGGGGAAGTGATTTCAGCCTTCAGATAGAATTACCCTCTGTACTTCAGATAACCAGCATCTCATGGAGAACTCCTCAAAGACCTTCATCAGAGCCCCTGGTTTGCAACTTAAGGAATTTAGACTTGATGCATCTCCATATTTATGTGGGGCAATTTTGTAAAATCTCACACTATGTAAAGATATCTCTTGTCAGTTCTGTTTCCCTAGAAAACCCTGAAAATACAGCTTAGCACCAGGAGTGGTTCTTGAGAAACAGAATCTTAAAAATCAGATTTTTGAATTGGTTCTGGGAGTTTTGCAATTGGCTTTCTACTCTGATTAGATTCAAGAGCACCAATGCTTTTGTTTCCATAATCAAGAGGCCACTGACAGTCTATGGTATGCAATTGAGATATGTAAAATATCGCCACTGGATATGACTACTTCCATGCTTATAAGAGGCAAGGATCTGCATAAGAGTGTTTTTAACACCTTAACAGGATTTTTTGGAGTTAAAAGGTACAGTGGTGTTGGCTGGCTGTTCCTAAATATCCTGGATACAGTTACAAAAGAAAGGGATGAGGTGAAGTCTTCAAACTTGCTACATAAGCTCCAAATGAATGATATGAATATTTCTATGTATGCTCTGAAAAAAAATCTTGTTTTGTGCAACTACAGAATTGAGATCTCTGAAAACCAGACCCAGAGTCTTATTGTTTGGGTAGCAGAGTTATAACAGAAGCTAAAATCTCAACCTTGCTGCATGTCTGCTATTAAATTAAGAGCATTGATTAGAGAGGAGTGGAACCCTGAGGATTGGGATGGAGACATATGGGTTAATGATAATAATGGAGGGGACATTGAAACCCTAAATTCTGCTGAGATTTTTTGGAACAAAAACCTGCCATAGTCTAAAGATAACTACTTTCCTTTTGAGAAACAGCTTTTAGCCTACTTTTGGCCTAACCCACCAAACCATAAAGTTTGGCATGCACAGAAATACTCCATCATAAAGTGGAAGTATTATATATGAGCTAGGGCTCAAATGGGTCCTGAAAGTACAAGTAAGTTATATGAGGAAGTGGCCTAACTGCCCATCATCACTCCTCCTGCCACTTTTTTCCAGCCCACAACAATATATTCTTGGGGGCTTCCTTACAATCAGTTGTTTGAGGAAGAGAAACTGTGGCCTTTTTAAGAGGTGGTTCTGCACAATATGCAGATACCACCCAAAAGTATACAGATACAACACTATAACCCTTTTCTAGGATGTCCCTGAAGGGCAGTGGTGAGAAAAAGCCCTCCCAGTGGGCAGAACATCAAGGAGTGCTACTGTTTGTTCATTTTGCTTGGAAGGAGAAATGACCAGAGGTGCATTTGTATACTGACTCATGGGCTGTTGCCAATGATGTGGTTGGATGGTCAGGGACTTGAAAGGAACATGATTGGAAAATTGGTTACAAAGATGTCTGGTGAAGAGGTTTGTGGACAGGCCTTTCTGAGTAGACAAAATACATGAAAATATTTGTGATCTCCCATGAATGCTTACCAGAAGGTGACATTAGCAGAGGAATATTTTAATAATAATTTCAAGTGGATAAGATGACCTGCTCTCTGGCTATCACTCAAACTTTTTTCCCCAGCAACTCTTGCCTTTGCCCAATGGTCTCATGAACAAAGTGGTATAGTACTAGGGATGGAGATTATGCATGGGCTCAGCAGCAAGGACTTCCCCTCACCAAAGCCAAATTGGCTACAGCCACTGCTGTGTGCCCAATCTGCCCCAAAGCAGAGACTTACAGTCAGCATCCAATATGGTACAATTATCAAGGTGATCAGCCTGCTACCTAGTGGCAGATTGATTACATTGGACCAGTTCCATCATGGAAGGGGCAACAATTTGTTCTAACTGGAATAGACACATACTCCAGATGTGGTTTTGCCTTCCCTGAATGCAAGACTTCTTCCAAAACTACCATCTGTGGACTTACTGTATGTCTTATCCACTACCATAGTATTCCACACAGCATTGCTTCTGATCAAGGAACTCACTTCACAGCAAATAATGTGCAAGAATGGGCACATGCTAATGGAATTCACTGCTCTTACCATGTTCTCCATCATCCTGAAGCACCTGGATTCACAGAATGGTGGAAATGCCTTTTGAAGATTCAATTATAGTGCAAACTAGGTGACAGTACCTTGCAGGGCTGGGGCAATGTTCTCTAAGAGGCTGTGAATGCTCTAAATCAATGTCACTCTATGGTGTTGTTTATCCCATAGCCAGGATTCATGGATCCAGGAATCAAGTGATGGAAATGAGAGTTGCATCACTCACTATTACCCCTAGTGATCCACAAGGAAGGTTTTTTGCTTTTGGTCCCTGCAACCTTAAGCTCTGCTGGTCTACAGGTCTTAGTTCCAAAAAGAGGAGTGCTTCCACCAGGGAACACAACAATGATTCCATTGAACTGGAAGTTAATATTGCCACTTGGTCACTCAGGCTCTTCTTACCCATGAATCAACAGGCAAAGAAGGAAATTACTATACTGGCTATGATGATTGACCCTTGCTATCAAGGGGAAATAGGACTGTTACCTACAAAATGGAGGTAAAGAAGAGTTTGCCTCAAATACAGGAAATCCTGTAGGGTGTCTTAGTACTACTAGGCCTTATGATTAAAGTCAATGGATAATTGCAACAACCCCTTCCAGGCAGGACTAACAATGACCCAGAATCTTCAGGAATGAAAGTTTGAGTCACTCCACCAGGCAAAGAACCATGACCAGCTGAGGTGCTTGCTAAGGGTAAAGGGAACATAGAATTGGTATAGGAAGAAGGTAGTGATAAATACAAACCTCAGCCACCTGGCAAATTACAGAAATGAGGGCTGTAATGGCTGTTAATAATTCTTTCCTTTTTTGTTATATGTATGTTTGTATATGTACATAAAATGAATATCTGTTTTCTTTCCTAACTTTTACCTTTATGATATGATATAAGTTGCATTAGTTTCATGTCATAGTATTTAAGGATATCAAGTTTAAGAGTGAATTGTTAGGTGGAAATATACATATATATCTATATATATATAGATATATATATATAGATATATATATATTTTTAGAGACTAAGTATGGTATAAGGTAATGTGTATGGTTGCTATGCTGTCAAGTGGAGGACTGTGATGGTTAGACTACTGCTTCAGCTTGGTTAGGTAATGCTGTCCAGTTTTTTGTTCAATCAGTCACTGGGCTAATTATAATCCAAGGGCATTTCATGGACTTTAATCATCAATGAGTTGATTACATAGATGACTGGTTACATCTACAATCAACTGAGGAGCTTGCTGTCAACAATAAGTGATGTCTCATACAATAAATGTAAGGCCTTAAAAGGGGAAGTGATTTCAGCATTCAGAGAGCATTCCCCTCAGCCAGCATCTCCTGGGAAGCTTATCAAGAAATGTCATCTGATTCCCAGGTTTGCAGCCTGCCCTACAGAATTTGGAATTTGCATCCCCACATTCATGTGAGACAATTTCATAAAATCTCATACTATTTGCAGATATCTCCTGTTGGTTTTGCTTTCCTAGAGACCCCAAATAATATAAAAAGTTTTAGAAAAAATATTCAATTTCAATCTTACCCTTCATCAAACTGTGAATTTGTATTTGTGTGTGACTATATTGTTTTGACTTATTTTCTTAGTGGCTGGTCTCAGACTTACCTTTTATACCTTAATTTATCATAATATATTTCAGATTTATATTAATTTAATTCCAGTGATATATAGAAATGTTACTCCTTTGTATACCTACACTTTCTTTCTCCTTTTTGTTATATATATATATATATATATGTATCACCTATATGTTACAAAATCAACAGTACATGATCATAATCTAGTAGAGCATCATAAATTTGCAAATCTTATATATATTTTTTTGAATAGAGCATGATCGACATCATCATCCTTCCAAATTGCCTTCCCAAAGAGGTAGGATTGCTTCCTGACCTGATTGCACTTTGTTTTAGCAATAATTAGGCATTAGTTCTGTATTTTTCTTGTGTGATAGTTTGAAGCTTTATGGACCCCAGAAAAGTATAACTATTCCTTTTATTTCTGTGGGTATAAAACTATTGTAAGTAGGACCTTTTGATGAGGATACTTTGGTTAAAGTGTGGCCCAGGGTGGGTATTAATCCTCTTACTGGAGTACTTTATAAATGGGCTAAATTCAGACAAAAAAGGAGAGAAAACCATGAAAACAAAAAGTTGAAAGAAACAAAACCTGGAAGATAAGATAAAGATCAGTAGATATCACCATGTGTTTTGCCATGTGTCAGGGAAGTCCAGGATCACTGGCAGCTGGTCTTTGGGAATAAAGCATCACCTGAAGATGCCTTGATTTTGGATATTTTTCTCAGGCTCAGAACAGTATACTTGTAAGTTAATAAACTTCCATTGTTAAGCGACCCATTTCATGGTATGTATATTTTGGCAACCTAGCAAAATAAAACAACATGTACAACTCCTTCTTTGGTCCTAGCTTGTTGAAATGTTTTATATATTATTAACAACTAATTGAATCGTGCTCTGAGCTCATTATGAACACACTTAACTTGGTGCTGTAAAAGAAAACATTGCATGTATATGTGTCCTTATTTTTAATTAGGAGAATTTTACATGTTTTTAAGAAATTTGATGGCACAGCTATGAAGAATCCTCAGTAAATGTGTGTAAGGTAGTAATCAGTAGAGAAGAAATTCCTTGCCCTCAAATTGCTTACAAATAAATTGTTACAATATAAAATTTAAAATGTTAATTAGTTTGACAAATAAGTGACATTATATATAATTGAGTGAAGAAGTTCTGGCTAAGCATGTTATAAAAATCATCTGATTAAAGAAAAAGGCTTATAATTTAGTCAATGTTTTAATAACTCTAATATTCAAAGAGCTAGTAAGAATTTGAGGAATTTTAATTGAAAAATCTTCCAATGGAGATTAAAATATATGCTTCCTAAGAATAAAGTTGAATTGAAGAAACTGCAGCTAATGTGAAGTTTTTGCCCCCAAAATGGACTTTGGGATGTCTTGAGGTCTCAGACAAAATGCTTACCTAGTCAGCTACTTGAAGGATTATGGTGTACTTTACTCCTACTGACAGATGGTATATTACTACTACACCTTTTTCATTCCAACACCTAATTCTCAAGTACAAGCTGTTTAAAATAAATAGAACTCTACAAAAATGTGGTACTTGTGGGGATATACATACAGGTCTCAAGGAGGGGCTCTTAGTCAAATAGAGCCACTTTGTCAAAAAGATAAAGAAAATGGGATATAAAATTTCTGACCAAAGGAATGAGATTAACTGTATAGTTAGAGGAAGAAAAATCAGGAAAAAATTTTTATTTAGTACAATTTTATTTGTAATAGGTTTTAAGCAATGGAAACAATTTAATTATTATAATTGGCACATTACAACTTGTGGAGAGATAATTATGAAATGATAATTGCAAACACATTTTTAATGCTTAGAGTATAACAAGCATTTTTCAAAGCACTTCATGTCCCCCCAAAAACATTTTAGTCACTGAGGGCACAGTAGCACAAAGCATGAGGAATGAAAATGGCAGGCACACATTTCCCCAACAATGTAAGGTACAAGGAACACAGTATTTAGACATAAGGCAGGAAGCAAATTTGGAAGCAATATTTTAAGTGCCTTGAAAGTATTTAATGAGAAATCGGGAGGGAGTAATATTTTTGAGCAGAGATATTAATTTTTTTTAATGGTCTGACATTAATATTTAAGGATTGACAGATTATATCAGTAGATTGCCTCTTCTAAGAATGTCCATATGCTTTGAATTTGAAATAATGGGGATCAGAAATAAGAATTGATTGACCATGGCTACTACTGTCAATACTACTACTCTACTCTTACTATCACCACTAATACAAATGTTAATAACAAATAGTATTTATACATTTTCAATATGCAGCAGTAATTGTTCTAGAGTCTTAGATATGCTAGCTTATGTTGTCCAGCAAAGACCCTTTGAGTAATTATATATGGAAGCATGAAGAATTTGATGGATGTAGAGGGTATTTAGCCTGCTCAAGATTCTGTTAGGATGTAGAACCAATTTACACTGCCATAAACAGTATTTAAGAATACTATGGAGCACAATGGGTCTTAAGTATTTATCAATTTTGGCATTTTGAAATACAGAATGTGTAATTATTTATCTTATTGCTAAATGTTTTATTAATGTACATGTTTTATTATTTTTAAATATCAGTTGGCCGTGAATATTCATTTTCTGCTAATTGCCTGCTCATATTCTCATTTCATAGGAAATATTTATAAAATTAAAGAAATTAACTGCATATTTTTGCAATAATTGCAATTTTCCATTTCTTTTTCATCAGAGAAGTTGTGGTTTTACAGGGAAAAAATCATGCATAGTTATAAAAACCTTTCTAGGAAAGCCAAGATGGAGGGATAGGGAACAGCAGGCTGCAATCGTCCTCCAGAAACTGTGAAGATAGGCAGGTTTACTTGGCAGAAGGGAAGCTACAGTATCATGGGGGGCAATTGGAGAGTGTAGGTAGAGAAGGGAGACCCAGTTGTCCAGAGGAAAAAGAAACCCATCGGAGATAGGGTACTCAAGCCAGCTTAGAAACTAGGGAATTCAGGCAAATGATCTGGCTGGAAGACCAGCTGTAAGCCTGCTCGTTGAGTGAATTAAGTTCCTTACCCCCAGGGTGACAAAGGGAGCATCCTGTTACCCAGCAGGATTTTCAGGTGGGGGAGGTTGTGGGGCAAATAAGCGGAGGTGGGGGCAGCACATAGCCAAATCAGGGGGAGAGATATGTAGGCAGACCAGGAAAAAGAAATGACACAAGCCAGCTCTGAAACAGCTCCAGAGACAGGGGGGTAGGAACTGAGGAGGCAGGCTGACACACCACCCACCTGGGAGAGATAAGAAATGGGCCAGTGGGCTGCAAGCTGACAAGTGCCTAACAGCCCTGGCATGTTGGAAGCCTGAAGAGGAAAACATTAGAAGCCTAACTGGACTAAGATAAAAGAGGGCAGGCAGGGGCAGAAGACAAGCCTTCAGAAGTCTTCAGAAGCCTAACCTTACTGGTGGAGCTGGTGTAGTTCAGAGGTTTAACTCTAGCTTCACATATATAAAGTTCTAGATTCACTACCTAGTATCTCTTAAAACTAAATCAAATCAAATCAAATCAAATCAAAACAAAACAAACAAACAAAAAAAAAAAAACCTTGAGTGATAAAGGGAGTGGAGAGAGGCAGGGAGCAGGAGTTGAAGGACTAGCAGCCTGAAGACAGGGAACTTAGACTGAGAAGTTTTTTTTACATTGCTTGATTTGTTTCTTTATTTTTATTTTTTTATTTCTTTATTCCTTTCTCTACACTTGAGTACCTTACCTGGGGAGAGCAAGCTTGCAAGGAGTTTGATTGGTGAACACTGGCAGCTTGAGATGTTGCAAGTGGTCTGAGAGGGAAGACAGTTTTTGGTTTTGTTTTTCTTTTTTTTGTAGTTTTTGCATTTTTTCTCTCCTTATTTCTCTCTTTTCTCCTAGTTTATTTCTTTTCTTCCATTTTTCCCAGTTCCATTGCACTTATTTCATTCCACCTTCTCTTGTTAGGTCCTCATTTTATTTCTTCTCTTCTCATCTTTTGGTGTTATATTTTATTCTTTTTCCCTCTTTCTTTTCTTTCTCCACATTGTTTATTATTAATTCTCTTTATGATTTTTAACTCTTATTAGTTGTTTATTTTTTCTGTTCTTCCTGGATCTTTTAAGGTTCATTTCCCATATTGTTTTTATTATTATTTCTCTTCTCCTTTCTTTCCTTTTCTATGATCTTAATAATTTTTCAGGAGAACTTGAACAACTTTAAGGACATAGAATAAGTGGATCCTTATTCAAAGAAGATCCTTAACACAAAAGAAAATGAAACCCTAAAGTAGAAAGAAACGCTAACTATATAAATAAACCCATCAAGATAAAAAGATGCCTAGACATGAGCAAAAAATTACAAGCCATACAAAGAAACAAGAAGATATGGTCCAGTCTAATGAACAAACTAAAAAACAGAAAGAGTTGCAGAATGTGGAACAACTATTCAAGGAAGGCCAAACAAAACAAATATCATTAATCAACTTAATGAAGTTAAGGAAGAGATAAAAGATATTAAGAAGACACTGGGAGATTATACAGATGAAATCATAAACATACATAAAAAGCTAATGGTGATAAATGGCAAAATACAAGAAATTGAAAATACACTGGAAGTACATAACAGCAGATTTTAAGAGGCAGAGGAAAGAATTAGTGATGTAGAAGATATTACATCTGAAATCAGACAGATAGTAGATCAGATATATAAAAAGATTATAAAATTCAGCAACGACTCAGGAAATTAAATGACAACATGAAATGTGCAAGCATATGCATTATAGGCATCTCAGAGGGAGAAGAGAAGAGAAAAGAGGTAGAAAGAGTGTTGGAGGAAATAATGGTTGATATTTCTCCAACTTTTTTGAGGAGTAGGTATAATTGCAGCACACTCCAAATAGTATAAAACCTAACAGGCTGTAGCAGTTTGAAATTATTTATGAATTCTAAAATGAAGGATTATGTTTATAAGCTAGTCAGTTCCTCTCGATGTGATAACTTTTGATTGTATTAAACTCAAAGGTTTTATGTTTACTTGATTAAATCAAGATCATGGCTTTGATTTGACCACATCAATAGAGTATAACTCTGGGTTAAGTCCCTTCCCCATTGGTGAGGTGTATAAATGAACACTCACAGAAGAAGATGCTGAGGAAAGAAGAGAGAGCTCCATAGACAGGGAAGAGGAGAGAACTTTGATCCTAGGTCCCTGGAGAGCTGAGTCATTCACCTGATAGTTTAAATTAACCTTGTGAAGAGAACAAAGCAGCTGAGCCTGGAAAGACAAAAACTCTATGCCAGCTTGTAGCTGAGAGAGAGGAAAGCTGAAGCTTAGTGGAGTTTGACAACCCTCTTGCTTCAACACAAGACAGCTGATTTTGGTGAGAAAAGCAACCTTGAATTGGATTCTTTAGGGTTTTGTAATTGTAAGTTTTTACCCCAAATAAATACCCTTTATCAAAACCAACAGATTTCTGGTATTTTGCATCAGCACCCCTTTGAGCTGACTAATACATAGTCATAGCCTGAGAAATATCCTTATCAAAATGTCAAACATGCAGGATAAAGAAAGAATACTGAAAGAAGCAAGAGAAAAGATATCCATCACATACAAGGGAAGCATGAATAAATTAGCCACTAATTTCTCATCTGAAACCATGCAGACAAGAAGGAAATGGTATGAGATAGTTAAGGAAGTAAAAGAAAAAACTGATAGCCAAGAATTCTGTATCCATCAAAGCTGTCATTCAAAATGAAAAAAAGTTCAAAATATTAACATATATGAGGTATTAAGAGAGTTAGTCAACAAGAAACTTGCCCTTCAGAAAATACTAAAAGGAGTTCTCTCGGTTCAAAAGGGGGAAAAAAGGAGAGACGGGGTTGGAAGAGAGGGTAGAAAGAAAGTTTATTAGTAAGAATAACTTGAAAAAAATAAAAAGAAATAAAAGCAAAATATGACATAAATAAACCTAATGAAAAACATAGCTAATATAAGCACTGCCTTGACAGTGTTAACATTGAAGGGTAATGGATTAAATTTTCCAATCAAAAGATGAAGATTGGCAAAATGAATAAGGAAATATGATCCATCTCTACGTTGTCTACAAGAAATTCACCTCAGACACAGGGACACAAAGAGGTTACAAGTGAAACCTGCAATGATTTTCCATGCAAATAATAGCCAAAAAAGGGTTGTAGTACCTATACTAATATCAGGCAAAATAGACTTTAAATGCAAAACTATTGAAAGAGACAAAGAAGGACACAATATATTAACAAGAAGAAAGAGCAACCATGAACATTTATGCACCTAAACAGAGTACCACAAAATATATGAGGAAAACATTGGAAAAATTAAATGGAGAAATAGATGCCACTACAATTACAGTGGGGGGCTTTAGTACACCATTGTCATGAACAGATTATCTCAACAGAGGGTTAATAATGAAACAAGGACCTTGATTAATAAGTTACACTATCTAGACCTAATAGACATATGCAAACCATTACACTCAAATATAGCAGGATATACTTTCTTCTCAAGTGCACATGGATCATTCTTCAGGACAGATCACATGCTATGTCACAGAACAAACCTCAACAAATATAGAAAGAATAAAATTATAAAAAGTAATATTTCTGAACACAACAGAAGGAAGCTGGACATTAACAAGGGGAAGAAAACCAGAATAGGCACAAAGATATGGAAGTTAAAGAAAACACTCTTAGACAATCAATGGGTCAAGGAGGAAATTGCAAAAATCAGTAACTACCTTGAAACAAATGAAAATGACAACATAACATATCAAAAAACCTATGGGATGCAGTAAAAGCAGTGATGTACAGCCATAAATGCTTATATTAAAAAAAGGAAGAAAGAGTTAAAATCAATGACCCTACTGCACATCTGGAGGAACTAGAAATATAACAACAAACTAATTCCAATAAAGGCAGAAAGAAGGAAATAACAAAGATTAGAGGAGAAACAAATGAAATTGAGAATTAAAAAAAAAAAAAACGAAAAATTTTAACAAAATCAAAGCTGGTTCTCTGAGCAGATGAATAAAATTGACAAACCATTAGCTAATCCAACAAAGAATAAAAGAAGATACAAATAAATAAAATAACAAATGAGAGAGGATATCACCACTGATCCCACAAAAATAAATGGTATAAAAAAAGAGGAATCTTGGAAAAATTATATGCCAAAAGGTGGATAACTTACATGATATGGACAAATTTCTGGAAATACACAAGCAATTTACATTGGCAAAAGAAGAAATTGGTGAACTTCACAGAACAATCACAAGTAACAAAATGGAATTTATCATCAAAACTTCCCAACTGAAAAAAACAACAACACAGGACCAGATGGCTTCATAGGTGAATTCTACCAATCATTCCGGGAAGAACTAAGACCAATCCTGCTTAAACTGTTCAAAAAAAATAGAAGTGAAAGGAATATTGCCTAACTCATTCTATTATGCCAACATCACCCTAATACCAAAGCCACAGAAAGATGCCACAAGAAAAGAAAATTACAGACCAGTCTCTAATGAAACTGGATGCAAAAATACTCAACAAAATATTTGCTAATCATATTCAAGAACACATCAAATAAATTATACTCTATAACCAAGTGGGTCTCATCCCCAGTATGCAAGGAGATGGTTCAACCATAGAATGTATGTAATACACCACATTAACAGATCAACAGAAATAATCACACGATCATCTCTTTTGATGCAGATAAAAGCATTTGACAAAATACAGCAACATTTTTTGATTAAAAAAAAAACTTCAGAAGATAGGAATTGCAGGAAACTTCCCCAACTTGATAAAGGGTATATATGAAAAACTCACAGCCAACATCATGATCAATGGTGAAATGCTAAAGTCATTAACTCAAAGATCTGGAACAAGACAAAGATATCCACTGTCACTGCTCTTATTTAACAGTGTGTTAGATGTACTTGCTCAAGTACTTAGGCAAGAAAAGGAAATAAAAGACATCCAAGTCAGAAAGGAAGAAGCAAAAATTTCATTATTTGCAGATAACACAATCCTATACATAGAAAGCCCTGAAAATTCTACAACAAAGGATCTAGAGCTGATAAATGAGTTCAGTAAAGTGACAGGATATAAGATCAACATGCAAAAATCAGTAGCATTTCTGTACACTAACAATGAGCAATCTGAGGAAAACATCAAAGAAAATATTCCATGTACTAAAATTTAAAAAATCAAATAACTAAAGTTGTGAAGGACTTGTACACAGAGGCTTCACAAATTATTAAAGGAAATCAAAGAAGATATGAATAAATGGGATAATATTACTTGCTCATGGATTGGAAGACTATACATCATTAAGATGTCTGTCCTACCCCAATTGATTTATAGATTTAAGGCAATCACAATAAAAAGAAATCCTACATCTCAAAAATAAAATGACAAACAATCCATTTTTAAAAAAGGCAAGAGACTTGAATACTTCTTTTCCAAAATGGACATACAAATGGCTAAGAAGCACATGAAAAGATTTTCAACATCACTAGTAATTAGGGAAATGTAAATCAAAACTAAAATGAGATATCATTTTGCAACTATAAGAATGGCATCTATTAAAAAACAAAGAACTACAAGTGTTGGAGAGGATGTGGAGGAATGGGAAACTTCCTCCACTGTTGCTGGGAATGTAGAATGGTGCAACCATTGTGGAGGATGGTTTGGTGCTTCCTCAGGAAACTAACTATAAAACTGCCATATGATCTAGCAACCCTCTGTGGAGCATATATCCAGAATAATTGAAAGCAGGGACCTGAACAGATATTGTACACCAATGTTCATAGTGGCATTATTTACTATTGCCAGAAGTTGAAAGCAACTCAAGTTCCATCAACAGATGAATGGATAAACAAATGTGGTATATACATAAAATGGTATATTACTCAGCTGTAAGAAGGAATGATGTATTGACACATGGGACACATGGGACTGGATGAATCTTGAAGACCTTATATTGAGTGAAGGAAGCCATATTACATTAATATGTAATGTAATTTATTACATCTTATTACAATATATGTATTAAAGACAAATATTACATGTCCTTTTGATATGACCTAAGCAAATTGAGCAGATCCATAGAGCTAGAGTCTGGTAGATAGGTTATCAGGAGAGAGAAAGGGAATAGCTTATCTTCACTATGGACAAAAGGTATGATAAGATGGAAAGGGGGTGGTTTGGCACTGGATGGGAGTGATAGTGGTACAGGAATGTGAGAGGGGTAGATGGTGCTGGAATGTGAGGGTGAGAAGGGTGAGGGGGTTGGGATGGATTATCTATGGAACTGGGGGTAAGACTAGAGGAAAGAACAAGTGAATTTTGGGGATTTGTAGGTCTGTGGTTGAAACTTCAATGGTGAGAGTGCTTTTTCTGACAAATATGGCAAGGGAGGGTCACTGATGCATGGCATTGGTGGTAAGGGGATATGTGGGAAAGGGTGCACCTGGAACATGCTTCTATAGAATAGGAATGAATTCAACTTGGCCTAGGGTGTTATCTTAATGGGTGGAGACCCACACATTAAACAAGAAAATATTAAATTACCATCCTGAGGAGTACAGCTACATTCTCAAATAAAGGGGCAAGAACATCTTGAGTACATAGGCAGCACCTAATAAAAGAAAACAGACCAGTATGTCAAGCCCTCAATTTTAATGCATGTAACTGTGGACCTTATTGCTCAAATATTGAAACTTATTGGCTGCTATAGGTTCTGAAGGGAGGTTGAAGGAGGAATGGGTGGAACAGGGCGCATCTTTGGGATGTTGGAGTTGTTCTGCATGATCTCGCAATGACAGATACAAGCCATTATACCTTTTGTTAGAACCTATCAAAGTAAACGGTGCAAAAGGTAAACTATAATGTACACCACTGATCATGGTTAGTAGCAATGTTCCATTATTTGTTCCTTAATTGTTACAAATATACCGTAGTCATATAGGATGTTATTGGTAGGGGAGGATGTGGGGGAAGGGTGTGGGGTATATGGGAATCCCCTGTATTTCCTATGTGACTTTTCTTCAACTTAAGTCTTCTCAGAAAACAAAGTGAAAAAGAAATAAAGCATTGGGGGGAACATACAGAAGAAATTTTTAATATACATGAAAGATAAAAGATCTTATGGACATGAAAGTCACAGTGCAAAAGAAATTTAAATTTTGTTTAATTTTTTATAATTTTATTATTGTTATTTTTTGTTTGTTTCTGGGGAGGTTTTGGGTTGCAGAAGGGTTGCAGATGCCGTAGGTGAAGTTCACTGGTCTGGGGTGTCACTGGTGGGAGGATGTGTGTGGAGAGGTGCACTGGAGGCATGTCTCTATAGGGTGTGTGTTCATGTGGTCTTGTGGTTTTGTCTATATGGGTGGAGACCCACAGAATAACCCATGGAATATTGAATTCCCATACTGGCAAGTCCCACTACATTCTCCAATAGAGTATTGAAAACCTCTGGGGTACAAGAGCAGTGCCTAGCAAAGGAAAGTGGACCAATGCACCAGGCCCTTGATATTGATGCTTGTACTTATGAACGTTTTACTTGTGAAATAAAAAATTGGTCTTCCTTCTCTCTAAGCCAAACTCAGCATATAAATTGACTGTCTACACCCTGACATGGGACATGACACCCAGGGACAAGCCACCCTCACACTGAGGGATTAATATCAAACACCAACTAAAAGTGCATTTGGAGAAATACCTAGACCAAAAAGGGGAAATATTAAATGCAGATGAGTTTTTATGCCTAAGAGATTTCAAAGGGAGTCACAAGATCACTGCATAGGTTATGCTTATGCACATCTCAGGAGGATCTCACTGTCTGCCATAGTAAACATTGCCTCAAATAGGGGTGCTTCTGGGAGCTCTAGAGACATTTAAATACTATAGGCAGGGCAGACAACCCCAGGAAATTGGCAACCCATCCGTGGGCCTTACCTTGAAATATATGATACCCTTCTCCCTCAATGTATCAGAGTTAGACTCATTTATAATTTTCCTATACGTGGTTCTCTCCCATTTCTTTGAATCTGTAATTAACACTATACCCACGAAATATATGTCTCAAAGACATATCTTCTGGTGGTTCATATTCCAGCTAAGCCTTGAATCTCAACAGAGTTACAGCCAATACCTACTCTCCAATTCACTGGACTCACCCAGGACAGCTAACAAAAGGATGATGATGGACAACATCCAACCCAAGAAGCAGAGAGTATCTTCAACTGCAAGCAAGACAGTTCCATCCATCTGCCCCATGGGATTAAGATCCTATCAATTTGAAGCAGAGTTGGGCATTATCATCCCAAAATCCTCAAGGTAGAGGAAACAACAAACATAAAGGAGGAATGCAACTATTGACTAAAGTAGACATTATTATACAGGTAATGGAAGAACTTGTAATATTGATATGAAGACAGCAGTCACCAAAGGCTCTGGGGGGAGGAAGAGGGAACTAATGGTGTAACATGGGTATTTTTAAGGCACTGAAATCATTCTGCATTATATTACAATGATGGATACCAGCCATTATACATTTTGTCCAAACCTATGAATTACACATTGCAAAGGGTAAAACATAAAGTAAACAATAGACCATGGTTAGTAGCAATGTTTTAACACGTGTACATCAATTACAACAAATGCACCACACTAATGAAAGATGTTGTTAATGCTGGAAAGTGTGGGAGGGGGAGGGATGGAGTATATAGGAATTCCTTTTCAAATTCTTTTTATTTTTTAAAAAAGGTTTAGATTACAAAAATATTACATAAAAAATATAAGGGATTCCCACATACCCAACACCCTCCCACTCCCATACTTTCTCAATTTAACATCTCTCATTAGTGTGGCACATTTGTTACAATTGATGAACACATATTGAAGCATTGTTACTAACCATAGATTACAGTTTACATTATAGTTTACACTCTGTCCCACACAATTTTGTAGATTATGACAAAATATACAATGGCCTGTATATGTCACTTCAATGTCATGCAGGACAACTCCAATGTCCAAAAAATGCCCCCATATTATGCCTATTCTTCCCTCTCCCAGCCCTCAGAACCTCTGGTAGCTACTGCTGATCTTTATATCAAAGATCAGAGTTCTTCCATACCTAGAATAATAAGTCTATAAAAGAATAATAATAAGCCTACTTTAGTCCATTGTTCATTCCCCGATCTTGAGGAAATGGGGATGGTGATGCTCACTCTGCTTCTAATTGAGAGGGTGCTTAGATCCCATAGGACAGATGAACAGAACTATCTTGCTTGCAGTTGCAGACACTCTCTGTTCCTTGGGATGGTCATTGTCCATCATCACCTCCTTGTTAGTTTTCCTGTGTGAGTCCAATGAACTGGAGAGTTGGTGTTGCAATTCTGCTGAAATTCAGGGCTCAACTGGCACATGGACAGATCAAAGATTTAATTCTCTGGGACATATATTTATCAAGCATAGTGCTAATTATAGGTTCAAATAAAAGGGGCAGAAGAGCCATGTGTAGAAAATGTATAAATGAGTCTAACACTGTTACACTGGGAGGCATAAATTCCAAAGTAAGGGTCTCTGATAGGGTGCTGAATTCCTGAGCTTCTGCCCTCCTTATAGTGTCTAGATGTCTCTAGAGTCCTCAGGAGCCCTGCTGTTTGAGGCACTGTTTACTATGGCAGTTAATGAGATCCTCCTCAGATTTGCATAAGTGTAACCTCCGGAATGACCTCCTGACTCACTTTGAAATCTTAGCCATAAATACTCATTTGTACTTACCATTTCTCTCTTTTGGTCAAGGTGATACATTGTTAGTTGGTGCTTAGTAATTCCTTGGTGCTAGGGAGGTTTATTTACAGGAGTCATGTCTCATGCCAGGGGGAAGGTAGTGTGTTTATATACGGAGTTTGGCCTGGAAAAAGGCCACATTTAAGCAACAAGGAGGCTTTCAGAAGATAACTCTTAGGCAGTATATAATACTAGGCTAAGTTTCAATTTCAATCGAAAAGGTTCATAAGTACAATCATCAGTATCAAGGGCAGGGTGTAAAGGTCTTTTATGTAACATTTATGTAATCTAAAGCCCTTTAAAAATATAAAAAAAATAAAAATTATTTTAAAAAATCATGTATAGACTAAGTTTCCATAAATCACCCTTATTATTGGCACATTGCTTTAGTGTGGTAAAATTGTTATAATCAATGAAAGAATATTTACATAATTGTATTATTAACTATAGTCCATGGTGTATATAAGGATTCACTGTTTGTGTTATTCAATCCTTTTTTTTAAAAATTTTCATTCTAGTAACTTATATACAATCATACAACCTAAAATTTCCCCTTTATCAACTCTAATATATAATTCAGGGCTGTTCATTATATTCACAATGTCGTGATACCATCCATTTCCAAAACTTTTACATCAAACCAAATAGAAAACCTTTTTATTTAAACATTAACTCCCTATTTCCAAACATAACGTCAGCCCTTGAACCTAAATTCTAGTTCCTGACTTGATGAATGTGCTTATTCTAATTATTTCTTACAAATGAGATTATACAATATTTGTCCTTTGATATTTGGCTTATTTCACTCAGTGTGATATCTTCAAGGTTGGTCCATGTTGTTGACTATATCAGAACTTCATTCTTTTTATAGCTGTGTAATATTTCATTGCATGTATATAGCACATTTTATTTATCCTTTCATCAATTGTTGGACATTTTGGTTGCTTCCATCTCTTGCCAATTGTGAATAATGCTGCTGAGAACATTGGTTCACGAATGTCTGTTCAAACCCCTGCTTTCAATATATTTGTGTATATATCTAAAAGTGGAATTCTTGCATCATATGGTAAGCATATACTCAACTTTCTGAAGAACTTCCAAACTGTCATCTGCAATGGCAGCACCATTTTACATTCCCACCAGGAGTGAAGTAGTGTTCCTATTTTCCAATTTTATAAAAATAGTAGCCGTTCTAGTGGGTGTGAAAAGGTATCTTATTGTGATTTTGATTTGCATTGATGAGTATCTTTTCAATTTTATTTAGGCCATTTGTATATCTTCTTTATAGAAATGTCTATTTAAGGCTTTTGCCCAATTTTTAATTGTTTTTTTTTTTTTTGTCTTTTTGTTTGTGAATTGTAAATTTTCTTTATGTATTCTGGACATTAATCCTTATTGGATATGTGGTTTCCAAATATTTTCTCTCTCCCATTTTGTAGGTTTTCACTTTTATTTCATGATAGAGACCATTCAGGCACATTCATTTCTAGTTTTGATAAGATCCTTTATCTATTATTTTTCTTGTGTTGCTTTTACTTTGCGTGTAAAGTGTAAGAAACCATTGCCTAATACAGGTCCTAAAGATGCTTCTGTATGATTTCTAAGAATTTTATAATTCTGGTTCTTATATTTAGGACTTTGATACAAATGGAGTTGATTTCTGAATATGGTACATACTAGAGAGCTGCCATCATTCTTTAGCATATAGCCATCCAGTTTTCCAAGCATCATTTATTGAAGTGACTATCCTTTTCCAATTGTGTGGACATTGCACCCTCGTCAGAAATCAATTGGCCAGGCTTCCTCTGCCTAAAGGGGCCCGCATCAAATCTTGGTGTGTATTTCTGTCCTTTCCAATTTCCCAGCAAGCTCTGTCCTTTCCCCCATTTCCCAAATAAATCTCTTTACTTGACTGAACTAAAAAAAATCAATTGGCCATAAATATGAATTTGATTTCTGAATTCTCAATTTAATTCCATTGGTCTATATGTCTGTCCTTGTGCCAGTACCATACTGTTTTGATTATTGTGACTTTGTAATTTCTTCCTTCCTTCCTTCCTTCCTTCCTTCTTTCCTTCCTTCCTTCCTTCCTTCCTTCCTTCCTTCCTTCCTTCCTTC
>JAKSZT010054458.1:6224199-6374389 GCA_026826555.1 Tolypeutes matacus
CTTCCTTCCTTCCTTCCTTCCTTCCTTCCTTCCTTCCTTCCTTCCTTTCTTTTTAGCTACTGGGGCTGAGTAGTGTGAACTGGGGACCTCATATGTGGGAAGCTGGCACTCAACCACTGAGCTACACTGGCTCCCCACTTTATAAGAAATTTTGAGGTCAGGAATTTTGAGTCCTCCAACTTTGTTATTTACAAGATGGCTTTGACTATTTCAGAGCCCTTACCATTCCATATAAACTTGATGATTGGCTTTTCCATTTATGCAAAGAAGCTTGTTGGAATTTTGATTGGGATTGCATTGAATTTATAAATTGCTTTTGGTAGAATTGGCATCATAATGATATTTAGTCCTCTGATCCATGAACATAGAATGCTCCATTTATTTGGGTCTTATTTATTTTCTTTTAGCAATGTTTTGTAGTTTTCTGTGTAAAAGTCTTTTGCATTATTGAATAGATTTATTCTTAGATATTTGATTCTTATAGTTGTTATTGAAAATGGATTTTTTTTCTTGATTTCCTGTACAGATTGTTCTTTACTAGTATATAAAAACATTACTGATTTTTGCATGGTGACCTTGTATCCCACCATTTTCTGAATTCATTTAATAGCTCTAGTGGCTCTGTCGTGTATTTTTCAGGATTGTTTGTACACAGGATCATTTCATCAGCAAATAGGTAAATTTTTACTTCTTCCTTTCAAATTGGGATAAATTCTGTTTCTTTTTCTTGCTTAATTGTCTGAGTAGAACATCCAGTACCAGGCTCAATAACATTGGCCAGCCTTGTCTTGTTCCTTATCTCTATATTTTTTCATATGTTTTTTGTGTTTACTATGGTGTTAAATTTTAATATCTAAAATAAATAGCAACCATATTTGATTTGATACCAGCTTAACTTCAGTAGCATACAAACACACTGTATCTATATGCCTTTATCCCCTTATTATTTTTGTATTTTTGACAAATTATATCATTGTACATTTTATGTCCAGAACAATAGATTTACTATTACTTTCATCTATTTGCATTTAGCACCTATAGGAACTAAGAAGTGGAGTTACATACCAAAACAATCACACACACAACAATACAAATAATAATTGAATTTATAATTAACTAAATGGTTACATTACCAGAGACTTTTATTTCTTTATGCCACTTTGATCCACTTTTCTAGTGTCCTTTACTTTTATTCTGAAATACTTCCTTTTTCATAGCTTATAGGGCATGTCTGTTGATAATGAGCTCCCACAGATTTTTTTAATCAGGGATTATCTTAATCTCTCTCTCATATTTTAAGGAAAGTCCCAAAGGATATAATATGGTTGGTTGGCAATTGTTTTCTTCCAGTACTTTAGGCATTTCAATCCACTGCCTTCTTGCTCCTGTGGTTTCTGTTGAAAAAATGAGACTTAATCTTATTGAGATTCCTTTCAGAACTATGTCCTTAACCTTTGTATTCAACAGTTTGATTACTCTGTGTCTGGGAACATTTTTTCAAGTATCTCCAGTTTGGTATTTGTAGAACTTCTTGGATGTGCATATTCATGGTTTACTATGCTTGGGAAATTTCCCATCATTTTTTTCTTTGAATATCCCTTCTCCCCTTTTCTCTTTTTCATTTCATTCTGGGACTCCCATAATGTGTATATTGGTATGCTTGATGGTGTCCCACAAGATTTAGGATATTTTCACTTTTTATAATTATTTTTCCTCTCTTCCCCTCAGTGTGATGCATTTCAATTATCTTGTCTTTGAGTTCATTGATTCTTTTTTCTGCTGACTACAAAATGCTGTTGAATTCCTCTGAGGAAATTCTCATTTCAGTTATTATGCTCTCTACTTCCAGTAGTCTTCTTTGTTTCCATTTTAAATTTTCTATCTCTTTATTACTATTCTCATGTCATTTATTCATTATTTCCTTGATATACTTCAGTTTTTTTCTCTATCTTTGCTTCCATTTAGTTGAATATATTGTGAATCATTTCTTTAAAATTTTGGTCTAGTATAACACAGTCTGGCCTTCTTTGCTGATGTTTTCTGGATATATATCCTCCTCTTTTAAATGGGCCATCATTTCCTGTTTCCCTATTTCTCTTGAAACATTTTATTGCACATTGTACATTTTAATATTTTAAAGTGTTAACTCTGGAATATAGCCCTTGTGCTATCTGTTTCTTGAGTTTGTATAAACTGGTCCTTATATAAACAAAAATTTCCTTGAGTGTCAACAAAACAAAACAAACCAATGTAAAAATTACTTTTCACATCTTAGCAAATTGATTTTGTATTGGCCATTGCTCTCCTTCTGAGTTCAGCCCTCCTATCAAGAGGGTTAGCCCAAGGTGAATGCAAAGTTCAGAGTCATTGCTGTCTTCTCATTGTGTCTTGTCCTGGGGTTGTGCTTGCTAGCGGACTTAGGAGTTCCACTGTTTACATAAGTTTTTTTTTTTTCCTCTGTGTCTTATTTTATATATATATTTATATATTTATATTTTTATATATATATACACACATACACATATATATACACATATATACATATATATATACATACACATATATATATATACATATATATACATATATATTATATATATATACTTTCTTGTACTCCTGGGTGCTCTATTGAAAAATATAAAGTGGGTAATACTTTCCCCCAAGGTATTTGAAGCAATTGTTTCTTGTACTGCTTTAGCTGTCCCAAGCTGCTTTTTCCTTGAGGGAAAATTCTAGGGTAGTTAGAGCCAGAAAAACATTTCCTAAGTCAGTCCTTTCCAGCTGGAACAAGTTTAGGGATCCAAAAAGAGAACACCAGCAAACTCCTCCCTGCAAACAGGGAGTGAGGGAGGGCCAGCAAGAGACCCAGGAGTTTCTCCTGTGTTTATTTATTTTTTTCTATTTGTGAAGTTGTGGGTATAAGAATAATCATGCAGGGAGTGGATTTTGCTCAAGTGGTTGAATGCCTGCTTTCTATATACAAGATTCCAGTTTCAATCCATGGTTTCCTAAAAAGAAAATCAAATGAAAAAAAAATCATTCATAAAATACAGGATTCCAATATACCACCACATGACTAATACCTTGCATTGGTGTGGAACAGTAGTTATAATTCATGATAGCACTTTTTTTTCAATTGTACTTATTTTTTAACATATGTTACAATTATGAAAAATTATTAAAATAGTACTTCTAACTATCAACCATAGTTTACATAGAGGTGTATTTTTTCCATATATTACTCTATTATTAATACCTTGTATTAGTGTTGTATGTTTTTTTATTTAATTCAGGAAAGAACATTTTTATACTTTTACTACAATCTATAGTATATCTTCTACAATAGGGATTACTGTGTTATATATTTCTATGTTTTATCTTTTAATTTTTAATCTTATAATGTATAAAACCTAAAGTTTCCCCTTTAAACCACAATCGCCTATGTAACTAAGTGCTATAAACTGCATTCACAATACTGTGCTACCATTACCACCATCCATTTTCAAACCTTCACAATCAACCTAAATAGAAATTCTGTACAAATAAAGCATCAACTCTATTCTCTAACCCCAATCTAACCCATGGTAAGTTTCATCTATGTAGTTGCATGCATCATGACTTCATTCCTTTTTATGACTGAATAATATTCCATAGTAAATATACCACATTTTGTTTATCCAGTCACTGATTGATGGACATTTTGATAGCTTTCATTGTTTGGCAATGTGAATAATACTGCTATGAACATTGGTATGCAAAGATCTGTTTGAGTCCCTGTTTTCAATTAATCTAGGTATAAACCTAGTAGTGATTGCTGGGTCACATGGTAATTCTACTAGATTTCTGAGGAATGGCCAAATCTCTTCCACAGCAGTATAAAATGATCCTCATTGTGGTTTTCATTTACAACTGTCTACTAGCAAGTGATATTGAGCATCTTTTCATGTGCTTTTTAGCCATTTATATATCTTTTTTGGATAAATGCCTACTCAAGACTTTTGCCCATTTTTAAATTGAATTTTCTTAATTTTTATGTTGTTATGTAGGATTTTCTATATATTTTGGATATGTAACCCTTATTAGATATGTGGTTTCCAAAAATTTTCTCCCAATGTGTAGGTTGTAATTTTACATTCATGACAAAGTTGTTTGAATGCTCAAAAGTTTTTAATTTTGAAGTGGTCCCATGTATATATTTTATTCTTTTGTTGCTTGCGTTTTAGGTGTAAAGTCTAAGAAACCATTGCCTAACACAGGGTCATGATGATTCTTTGCTACATTTTTTTCCAAAGATATTTTTAGCGCTTATAGTTACATTTAGGCCTTTGATCATTTTGAGTTAATTTTTCTATATGTTGTGAGATATGGCCCCTCCTTCATTCTTTTGCATAAGAGTATCCAATTCTTCCCCACCATTTGTTGAAGAGATTATTCTTTCCTGATTGAGTAAATTTGGCAGCCTTGTCAAAAATCAATTAGCCATAGACATCTTGATGATGTTTAGTCTTCCTATCCAAGAACAGGGAATATTTTTCCATTTATTTAATTCTTCTTTGATTTCCTTTAACAGTGTTGTGTAGTTTTCTGTAAATAAGTCCTTTACATCTTTAGTTAAATTTATTCCTAGGTATTTGATTCTTTTAGTTACTATTGTAAATGGTATTTTTTTCCTGATTTCCTCCTCAGTTTGCTCATTATTGGTATATAGAAATGCTACTGATTTTTGAGCATTGTTCTTATAGGCTGCACCATTACTGAACTCCTTTATAAGTTCTAGAAGGCTTGTTGTAGATTTCTCAGGGCTTTCTATGTATAGGGTCATGTCATCTGCAAATAATGAAATTTTTACTTCTTCTTTTCCAATCTGGATGCCTTTTATGTCCTTTTCTTGTCTCAGTGCTCATGCAAGTACTTCTAAGACAATGTTAAATAGGAGTGGTGATAGTGGGCATCCTTGTCTACTTCCCGATCTCAGAGGGAAGGTTTTTAGGATTTCACCTTTGAAAATGATGTTAGCTTTGGGTTTTTCATATATACCCTTTATCATATTCAGAAAGTTTCCATCTATTCCTATCTTTTGTAGTGTTTTTATGAGGAAAGAGTGCTGTATTTTGTCGAATGCTATTTCTGCATCTATAGAGATGATCATGTGATTTTTTTTCTTTCAATCTGTTTATGTGGTGTATTACATTGATTGATTTTCTTATATTGAACCATCCTTGCATACCCGGGATGAAACCCACTTGGTCATGGTGTATAATCCTTTTGATATGTTGTTGAATGCGATTAGCAAGTATTTTGTTGAGGATTTTAGCATCTAGGTTCATTAGAGAAATTGGTCTGTAATTTTCCTTTCTTGTGATTTTTGGCTATTTGTTTCCCCTTGCCCTTCCAAATAAATTTGATAACTGCCTTTTATATTTATGCAAAGAAGGCTGTTGTCTTTTTTATTGGAATTACATAGAATCTGTAAACCATTCTGAGTAAAGTTGATATCTTAATCATATTTTAGTCTTGCATGCATGAATGTGGAATGTCCTTCCATATATATAAATCTTCTTTGATTTTTTAAATTATGTTTTGCAGTTTTCTTTGTATAAGTCCTTTACATTCTTGGTTATATTTATTCCCAATTCTCTTAGCTGCTATTATAAATAGATTTTCCTTTTTTATTTCCTCCCCAAATTAACCATTACTAGTATTTAGAATCACTACTGATTTTTGCATGTTGATCTTGTACCCTGCTACACTGTTGAATTCATTTATTAGCTCTGGTAGCTTTTTTTGTTGCAGGTATTTGAGGACTTTATATTATAAGATCATGTCATCTGCAAATAGTGAAAGCTTTCCTTCTTTCTTTCAAATTTAGATACATTTATTTCTTTTCTTGTCTATTGATCTAGATAGCACTTTCAGTACAATGTTGAGTAACAGTTTTGACCTTGCCCATTCTCATCCTGTTCCAGATCTACCAGAAAAGATTTCAGTCTTTCATAAATGAGTAAGATATTAGCTCTGGGTTTTTCATATATGCTCTTTATCAGGTTGAGGAAGTTTCCTTCTATTTCTATTTTTAAAGTGTTTTTATCAAGAAAGAATGCTGGATTTTGGCAAATTCAATTTTTACATCAATGGTGATGGTCATGTAGTTTTTACCCTCCATTTTTTTAATGTGGCATATTACATTAATTCATTTTCTTATGTTGAACCACCCTTATATACCTGGAATAAAGCCCACTTGATCATGGTGTATAAGTTTTTTGATGTGTTGTTGGATTCAATTTGAAAGTATATTTTGAGAAATTTTGCATCTATATTAAAAAAATAAATTGATATGTGATTTTCTTTTCTTGTAGTATTTTTATTTGAATTTGGTATTAAGTATTGTTGACCTCATAGAATGGGTTAGGAAATATTCCTTATTCTTCAATTTTTGGAAGAATTTGATTAGGATTATTATTAATTTTTTGTGGAATTATTGGTATATTTTAACCTTTTAGTTTCCCTTCTTGATAATTTTCATTTCTTCACACTACTCCAAGCTTCTCTTCTCTCTTTTCCTTTCAACCTATAGAAGTCCTATTAGTAATTCTTTTAGTGCAAGTTTCTTGTTGACAAACTGTCTAAATTTTTGTATATCTATAAATATTTTAAATTCTCTGACAGTTTTGCCAGAGAAAGAAGTTTTGGCTGGCAGTTTTTTCTTTCAGTACTTTAAATATACCATATCATTGCCTTTTCATCTGCATGCTTGCTGATGAGAAATTGGCATGTGGTCTTATGAGCATCCATTGTAAATGATGAATCACATTTCTCTTGCTGCTTTCAGGATTCTCTTTATCTTTGGTATTTGACATTCTGGTTATTATATGTCTCAGAATTGGTCTATTAGGACTTATTCTGTTTGGAGTACATTGTACTACTTGAACATGTTTATGTGTGGGGATCCAAAGGGACCCTGGCCCTGGTTCCTTCTCCCTAAAGGAAACTCATTCTACAGCACATAGCTGCCTGCATGTCTCAGGACACAAGTTAAAATGTAAAAGATCTCCCCACAGGGAAACGATGTACAGATGGTATCGTAAGCTGTAATTTTCTCCAGGCTGTACAGTTCCATCTTACAATAACACCAGCGGACCCCACTTGTATGAATCATGTAACTCCAGCAGAAACTCAGTTATGAAATATCTTTGTTCTGAGACCATTTATATTGCCCCTTATTTTCCCACTTCTTTGCAGAGTGCTACTTTCATTATCTGGCCTGCTGCCACTGGAGAATCTTTCTTGTCCATCCCAATAAATAAAGCTCATGTCTGACACCATGCTAAGTGTGTTCTTTGGTATTGCAGCCACACTGATCCATGCCTCTAGGGGCTGGATTGAAATATTATGTTTTTCATGAGTGTTGAGACATTTTTAGCCATTATTTCCTCAACTATTCTTTCTGCCCCTTTTCCCCTCTATTTTCCCTTTAGTACCCCCATGATGTGTATGTTTGTACATTTCATGCTGTCATTAAAATCCCTGAGACACTGCTCAAGTTTTTTTCCATTCTTCTCTATATGTTCTTCTGGCTGTATGATTTCAATTGCCCTGTCTTCTAGTTTGCTGAATCTTTCTTCTGCCATTCAAATTGGCTGTGTGTACCTCTAGTATATTTTAATCTCTATTTTGTGCCATTCAGCCCCATAATTCCTATGTTCCCTTTTATACTTTCAAGTTTTTATTTATACTCATGCATTTTCTTCTTAAAATCCTTTATCTCTAAGCATATTTTCCTTCATCTCCTTGAATTGATACAGGAAATTTATTTGATTTCTTTGATTAGTTGTTCCAAATTCTGTCTCCTTTGCATTTTTTAATATGTTCCCTTGACTGAGCCGTATCTTCCTACTTGTTAGTATGGTTTTTAATTTTTTGCTGTTGTCTAGTCATCTGATTATTTTAATGGGCTAATTCTTTATGTCAATTTCTTCTTTTTGTCTAGGGCCTTGCTTTTTATTGGCTTTGTGTTAAGTCTCCTATTTGATGTTTCATCCAAGTTACTCTAGACTTTTGAAATAGCCCGTATTTAACTAATCAGATTTTTCCATCTCTTTTTTTAAATCTAATTCTTGCCTACTATATGTGATACCATTTTAAAGCTTGCTCTTTTTTTGTGTGTAATTATACATCTTCAGGAGAAAACTTGCTTTTCTCTTTTCCTTCTCTAGGAATCTTGATCTGTTTTGTTTGTTTTGATGCAGAATTTTCTATCCAGCTTCTATGATTTGTTTAAATTCTCTACCTCACCAATTTCCTTACTCTTTTCATTTCTTAGAAACTCCTGTCTTAGAGTAGTTCAGTTTAATACCTCCTTTGTTTTCCTCTGTGAGGCTTTTCTGCCTCTGGTTTCTTCCTTTTTGGGTATCCTACACCAGGGAGTCAGATCAGTACAATCCAGAAAGGTGGGACACACCAGAAGTCCATTTTACTGTTTTACTGTGGTCTGTCTCCCCCTTTTTCTCTCTCTTTCTCACTCTTACTCTTTCTTTTCCTCCTGGGGGACTTTTTGAATGCAGCACCCCTCAGCAGCTCATGGTGTGCCCTGGGTCTCTGTAGACTTGTACCCCATGTCTGGATATGCTTACGATTCTATCATTGTTGTCTCTGGTGGGATTTTGGAGGGATCTGGGCTGCATGGGACTGAGTGAAGGAGAGAGAATGGACCAACTGACCTAGGATGGAAGTTTCTTACCTTATATTTTCCTTTTTCTTTGGTTCAGCATTTGTGAAGTCCTATTTCATCTCCATCATCACCCAAGAGTACTAAGCAATTGGTACTTGTCCTTTGATTCACTGAATATCTTGGGAAGTGGTTTCAGGGATTTCTTACATTATCACATTGATGACATCATTTCTTTTCTTGTGGCTTTTGGAAGAGGCAATTTACTGATTTGGCACTTGTCCAGGGAATACAGCCCTTTCATTATTTCCCATAGTTTTGAAGATGGCACTGTCTATAAGACTCCTCTGCCACTCAGTGCCAGGGCCACAGTGATCTGAAGTATCTAAACAAAAGTGGTGTTTAATGATCAGACCATACACCCCATATCTTTGCTGAAGTAGATCTTTATATCCTGGACTGGCACCAGCAAATTATGCCAGGAAATAGGGTTGAGAAACTCATAGCTGCTTGCTCTGAAGCTGGAGAATCATTAATGATAGTTGCTGAATGGAGACTGAAATTCATTGGTATTTACTACAATTTACCAAACTCTTTTTCTTGCTCTTCCCTAGATGTGCACAGGGTTCTACTATGGAGTTTCAAAATAGTTGTTTTAGAAAGTTCCTGTCAGGGGTGCAGGCATAGTTCATTGGTTGAGTGTCTGCTTCCCATATACAAGGTCTTGGGTTCAATCCATGGTACCCCTTAAAAAAAAAAAATAGAAAGTCCCTGCCAGTTCAAGAGTTAATCTGGTGGAAGGATTGATTCCTGAAACTTCCAAATATGCAATTTTCCCACAATTGCCTACCATTTCTTTCTTATATACATTTTCAATCAAATGTATGAATTCAAATCATTCTCATTAATGTGAGTTTTTCCCTTCATTTAAATGATTGTGAAAAATGTTAAAATGGTTGTGCAAATTTTATCAAAATCATTATCAGTTTGCCTTTGGCCTCTGAAAATGACAATAATTCTAGATATTTATTTGAAATAATTTGAACTTAGGAAGATACAGTAAGATATTGCGATACTATAAAGATACTTTCTCAAAATATAAAATAACCACATCTTAATTAATTTTAAGCCATGTATAAAAAACTCTGGTAGTATGAAACAATCAAATTTTCACAATACTATGAGGAAATACTGTGGAAAAACACTGAAATCTACTAACACACTGCTTCAATATTCTTGCCATTATTAGTCTTCTCCTAACAAGGAAATTTTGAATAAAATGCCTTAAAGTGAGCCAATGAAATGGACAAGATTGTTGTCAAGAAGCTTTCAAATCCATTGCAAAAGCAATTTATATTCAGTTTATGTTCATGCACAGTTAAAACAATAGCATTGGGATTTAATTTCTTCTAAATAGTCTTAAAATAAATTTACCAACATTGGTTTAGTTGGCAGAGTAAAAGCCTGCTTTTTATGATTTATTTTGTACATGCTTACATTATGACAGCAATAAAAAAATAATCCAAATCTCTTCTGCAGAATTCCTTGTTATTAAATATGAAATTGTTAAAGAAAATAAAATCCCAATCTAATGTCATATAATTATTCCACTAATTTACTAATTAATGTAATCTATTAACATTTACAAAGCTCATGATTTATTATAGAGCAACAAGAATCCAGATCTCCCATTGCTATGCAGAACACTTTGTTTTCCTTTTTATACATTACTGTTTTCTTGGGAAAAGTTTAAAAAAATTCATCCTAGTTTGTATCAACTTTAATTCTAGAAACATAGTAAATGCCATCTCTTTGCAGTTGATCCCAACTTACACTGTGAAGAATGAGGTCAAAGCAGTACCTGCAAGTAACAATTGCTCTAAGCTTTTATGGCTGTTAACAGGAAATTGTGTGTAGGCCTCTATCTACAAGCAGCTAATTAAGCTGATAGAAGAAGGAGAGGAAAAGGTGATAGATGAGTAGAATGTGGATATCTATTTTATATAGAAATAAAATCCATATTGTATTTTATGCTGTAATGTGTAGCAGTTTATGATGAAATTAGATAACAAGGACAATTTAAATACATAAATTAAGCTTTATGCTTTAATGTTAAAAGTACTTATTTACAACTTCAGTATGTAATAATATCTCATCAAGATTTGTATAAAGTGGCAATCATTAATTGAATATTATAATTTCTTAAACTTCATATATTTTAGTTATATTTGAATAGGAAAAAGTATATAAAGAAAAGAAAAACAATGGGTCAAAGCAATACACTAATTTGAAAATTATGAGTTAAAAGGAAGTAAAACTTCAATATATTAAGTGCTTAGAGTATTTTAGCATTTAGTATGCTTTTTAGCATAATATGTAGGATAATATTTAGTATAGAATTTTGAAGTGATGTTTTTCTCAAATTACAAAATCACTTTTTGTTGAGAAGCTACATAATTTGTAAATTTGAAGGTAACAAATCAAGAAAAAAGACTAATAACAACTTAATAGTGACAGTAATTAATTCATTTGAAAGGAACCTTAAATAGAGGGGCATTAGCTTTTTCTCATTGAGAGTGTCTTTGTCACAGAGTTGTGGATGCAAAGTACCAGAAATAGGTTGGCTTTAATAATGGGAATTTTATTTAGGGTAAAAGCTTACAGTTTCAAGGCTGTGAAATATCCAAATCAGAAGCATCAGAAGAGATGCTTTCTCAGCAAAGTCAGCTACAGGTGATCCTGGAGTCTTGCCACATGCTGAACAAGATGGCTGCTTATCTTTGCTGAAGTCCTTGTCTTCCCCTCCAGAATCTACTGTCTCCCAAAACTCATCTGTGGGCAGCCAGTCATAGGACTTGTCTCTTTCAAGGCCTCCTCTCCCAGTCCCTCAGGTATCTTTGCCTTTCTACAGCTGTAGGTGAACCTAGAGTACTCTCTAGCATGGCAGTATCAAAAAATGGCAGCTTCCTTTATCTCCATCTGTATTAGTCAGCCAAAGGGGTGCTAATGTAAAATACCAAAAATGGGTTGGTCTTTATAAAGGGTATTTATTTGGGGTAGATGTCCACAGATACCAGGCCATAAAGCAAGACAGCTGCTGGCGTTTGCCAGTGTTCAGGCTTCTGGGGTTCCTCTCTTCCCAGGGCTGCGTTTCTTTCTGGGCTTAGCTCCTGTTTCCTCCACAAGGTCAGCTGTAGACGATTAAGCTAACAGCTTGCTTCTTTTTCCCTGGGGCCTTCTTTCCAACATCAAAACTGCTTCTCAAAAGACTGCTTCTCAAAAGACTGCCTCAACTGTCCTTTGCCTTGCCTTTTATATTCAATTCCCCACCCACCAAGGGTTGGGGCTCAACGCCCTAGTCCTAACCTAATCATGCCCAGATTAACAGATCAGTTTACAAGCATGACTCAATTATATTTTTGGAATTCATAATTACATCAAATTCCCCAACGGTTACATCATCTCTCTCTGTGTCTCCATTTATATAAGACTCATTTATTTATATGTCTCCATTTATATAAGCAGGCAAAGAATCAATCTGAGTCATGCCTCAGTGACATAGTCCAATCAAAAGCAATCTAATCAAATGATCTAAAGTGAATAAAATGCAATCAGTGTTTACCACATCCACAGGAATAGATTAGTTCAAGAACACAACCTTTTGGAATTCAAAAAGAAACTTCAGTCTGTCACAGAGAGTATGTTCAAATGCAAATAATATATATCTTTCCAAGATCTGTTTTGAAATTAAAGAAAAAATTATTCTCAAATTTGAATTTGAGATATAAGAACCATAAAAGGGGAGACATCTATTGAAAAACAAGTAAAAAAGAAATACATTCTCAGTTTGGGCAAATGAATTGATCAAAACATGTACTATTACCATTATTTTATTACATATAGGATTTTTGGGGTTTTTTTGGACTTAGTATGTTTTTATTTTTTCCAATTCTTTTTTCTTTTTTAATTTATAAAAAGTTATCTGGATTACTTAAATGTTACATAAAAAATGTATAGGATTCCTACATGCCCCACCCCCTACCCCTCCCATACTTTCCCACATTAACAACATCCTTCATTACTGTGGTATATTTGTTACAATTGATGAACACATATTGGAGCATTGCTACTAAGTGTGGATTATAGTTTACATTATAGTTTAAACTCTCTTCTGCACAATTTTGTAAGTTATGACAAGATATATAATGGCTCATATCTGCCATTGCAATGTCATTCAGGACAATTCCAATGTCTCAAATATGTCCCCACATTACACCTATTTTTCCCCTCTCCTTCCCCTCAGAAACTCTGGTGTCCACTGCCTCCGCATCAATGATAAAAGTTCTTCTTTTGCTAGAATAACAATAAGTTTATATTAGAATAACAGTCTGCTCTAGTCCATTGTTCATTCTCCAATCCTGAGGATTATGGGTTGGTGAAGGTCACTTTGCCTTTAAAAGAGAGGGAGCTTAGATCTCAGGGGGCAGATGGATAGGGCTATTTACTTGCAGTTGTAGACTCTCCCTGTTCCTTGGGATGGTCCTTGTCCATCATCATTTCCTCGTTAGTTGTCCTGGGTGAATCCAATGAAATGGAGAGAAGGTGTTGCAACTCTCTTGAGATTTGGAGCACAACTGGCACATGAAAAGCCCAGAGATTTAAGCCTTTTGGACACACCCCTATCAACTCCAGTACTAACCATAGGTTCAAATATAAGGGGTAGAAGAGCTATGTGTAGGGAAATCACAACTAAGCCACTCTGTCACACTGGAAACATAAATTCCAAAGTAGAGTTCACTGGCAGAGCACCAGACTCCTGACCTGTCAGCCCTGCCTATAGTGTTTGAATGTCTCCAGAGCCCTCAGGAACCCTGTTTTTTGAGGCAATATTTACTTTGGAAGTCAATGAGATCCTGCTGAGACTTCATAAGCATAACCTCTGGAATGACCTCCTGACTCACTTTGAAGTCCCTTAGTCATATAAGGTCATTTGTTTTTACCCTTTCCCCATTTTGGTTAAGGTCTTTTTCCAGTTATATTGGTAGTTGGTGCTTGGTAGTAATCCCTTAATGCCAAGGAGGCTCATCCCTCTGAGTCAGGTCCCATGTTAAGGGGAAGGTAATACATTTCTATGCTGAGTTTGGCTTAAAGAAATGGCACATGTGAGCAAAAAGGAGGCTTTCAAGAGGTAGCTCTTAAGCAACTTTAATACTAGGTTACGTTTCAATTTCAAAAGTAAAGGTTCATTAGTACAAGTCATCAATATCAAGGGTTTGTCAATGGTCCATCCTTTTTAATCAGTCACTGCTCCTGTACTCAGGAGATACTTGCTGTTCCATTAGAGAATGTGGCAGAACTCCTTAGAATGGGAACTGGATATTCTTTTGGTTATTATGTGGATCTCCACCACTGTGACAATGCCCCATGAACACTTGAACTCTTCATATGCCTTAAAGAAATGCCTCAGGTGAACTTCCTCCCATGCATCCCCCATCAATGACACCTCATAACAATGATCTTCCCCTGCCACAGTTGTAACCCTTCTGTGATCCAAAAGTTCTTCATAAGTGAAACCAACAAAATAGTGGAATAAAAATAGTAAGAAAATGAAATAATAATTATACTTTTAAAAATGACAAATAAAATACAAAAAATTAAAAATAATTTGAAATAATAAAAAAAATTTAAAAATAAACTTTGACATTATGTCTTTCATACAGAAATCCTCAAATTATTATACACAAACCTGGAGGACTGAAGAATTTAAGGGAGTTACACAGGTGCAGAGAGTTTTAAGGGAATAATCTTCCAAGTCGTTTACTTCCATTATAGACTCTTCCTAAAACTGAGTTTTCTGAGACTGTACCTGTAGACAAGATTCACTGCACATCTTACCCCTTTCCCTTGCCTTCTGTCTTCATAACCCTTTTCCCGTTTTAAACAAGAAAAACATGTAACTTATCTGGAATGAGTTCATGGTATATATTCCTGGGATATAAAAATCCTTAGGGAATTTTAAAAAAGGAATAAGTAAAAATGTTGCTATCTATGGCAATTTCTTTAATATGACCACCACAAATTTATATCTTCCTCAATATTATAGACATCTCTATTAAGGGTAAAGAAAGAACAAATTTTTCCCATGTGGGGATATGTTTTAGTCTGCTAAGCTGCCGAAGAACAATGGCATCAAATTAGTGAGCTATATTTACATTTCAATACAGATATGACCTTTTTGAGATATACTAACAAGTATTTAGTGTTTTAAAACTTAATAATAAAATACACCTTATGTCTGCTCTCTTGATTTTATGTGTTTATTGTACATTTTGAACTGACACCTAGTAAAAGTTTGACAATTTGGCTAATTTTTATGAGCACTTCTGTGCTTATAGCCCTGAGATTTGGGGAAAGATTCTAAGACCAAAATCTTGTCATGGATATCCCAGTGATTTAAAATATAAAATAAAAATATCAAGTTGAATTTATATGAAATTGCTTACAAACTGATATCCACAATTATATTCATCCAAGTAAATAAAAATAAAGCCAAGTAAAAATTAAGTAATGTATGATTTCTTTCTAAGAATATTATTTACAGATTTTCCTAGTGATAATAGTCCTCCTGAAATAAAATACATGTAAAAAGCTTCCACTTGGTCAAAGATTTAAAACAACATTTAAGAGGTAAGGACAAAAACTTCACAATATTTAAATTTTCCATAAAGAAAAAAAAAATCTGTGAAATAATATTTATAAATAATATAATTTTATCTTATAAATTCTGATTAATACTATTATTATCCTCAATTTATAAGGTGAAGCCTAATTTTAAAAGCAAAATATATCTCTCCACACACATATTCAGCATACCCATTCACTATACTATTCTGCCTAATGTTTTAAGTAGTATTTCCACTAAAGTAAATATATATATATATTTATATATATAAACACAGATGTAGGTTAGGATTAGGGGTAAAGTTAAGGTTAAGGTTATCAGAGTAATGCAAAAATATTTACCGTATTCTATGTGAGATATATTTTGTAGGTACACCAGGCCATCAGCTTGGCCTCAAAATCACAAACCAGCTAAATGATACATGGATATATCCTAGAATACTAATTAAGCAAATTCATTTTTCCATTCTCTGTGTTTTCTGTGATCCTGATAACCGCCATCATGAAAGAATGAAAGGAGGCATTAGAGAGTAGTGGTTAAGAGTGCAGAAATATGAAATCACACTGCCTGGATTTTATTCCAGGTAGTTTAACCTACTAACTGTGTGACCTTAAGCATTTACTAAGTATTCTATGTTTCACTCTCCCTGTTGGGAATTGTAATAGCAATAAGCTCATATCATTGTTTTGAGAGTTAAAGAGGTAAACCATTGATAACACTTAGCTCAGTATTTGGAATATCATAAGCACACCCAAAATGCTAACTACTGTCTGGTTATCAACAGACTCACTTAGGATTCGTTTTCATTATATATTTCAATTTGGGGTAAATTTTATTAATAAGCATCTTGCCTCAAAAGTTATTTACCAGATCATTCTATATAGATCTTACTCATAGAAAACAATAAAGCTCTTTTTAATGGAGGTAGATAATCTCCTGACTTGGTTTGAATATCTTCTATACTTTTATACTTGTACCAATTATCAAGACTTTTCAAGAAATAGCTGAAAAAATACTTTTGCTAAATCATGGCAATTTTAAAATTTGTGTATAATTCGAAAAAATAGAAATATTAGAACTGTAAATACTTTCCTTAATCCTTTAATCAGAAACATGCACAATAACAGCTGCTGCTTATCAAGCAAATCCTCACATCTGTGTGTCACACATTTTAATCTATTTTTTTTTGTAAAGAGCTCTTTGCTATAAATATAACCAATTTTTATTATAAAGCTTTTCAGTTAAAGGTCTATGTTTTTCAATACTACATGGCTCATTTAGCAGGAGTTACATTTTGAATTCTTGGAATGATATACTATATTCTACAGGTAAATTTATTTTGGGAGAAAAGTAAATATACTATATGATGTAATATTTTGTTTGGTTAAATATTACATTATTTTTCAGTAGGAAACCAGATACACATATACCTTTCCAACAATGGATCTGTGATATTTACTTTTTAAGTTTCCTTTTTAAATTTTTCAAAAAAATAACCCTATTAAATACCATCATTTGGAAAACAGCATAAATATAAAAGTCCTTACTTATTGCTTCAATACTTAGCAAAGAAAAAATAACACTCCTTTAATTAATAATAAAATTTGAATTTAAAGTGCACTTAAATGATTTTACAGTATGTATTTACACACAAATGTTAGTTCACTATATTTTACTTTAAATTTTTTTAATTTAATCACTATGTATATGCCATTCATCTGCTAAGACTATAAACCCCTCCCAGATTATCTGTTTGATCACAATCTAATATGATCTTTAAAAAGACAGATCTTTTTATAGAAAACTAATTTTTAAAAGCAAACACACTAATTAAAGAATAACTCAATTTAATATTGTGAAATAATTCAATTTCTTATTTATCTTATATCCATATTTCACTTTTTTCACCAAAAGAAATACTTAGAATATAAATAGTATCATTTCTCCTCATATAAATTGGGTACTGATATGTTTTAGTAAATTAAACTAATTTACAAATAAACACCCTTTTCCATAGAAAATATACTTACACTATTTTGGCCTTTCTAATACATTATTCCCTCACTTTTGGCTTTGGTTTCTGATATAGGCTCCCTTCCCTCAATCTTGCTTGTTGTGATAATTTGAAGCTTGGCAGATCCCAGAAAATCATGTTCTTGGAGCTAATCCATTCCTGTGCATTTAAACAATTTGTAAATGGGACCTTCTCATTAGATTCATCTAAGGGGTCCTCCTTTTGATTAGCTCACTTCATTAGGACGCGACACAGAGTGGGTCTTAATTCTTTTAATAGAGTCCTTTATAAATGGAGGAATAAAAGCATCAGACACAGAAAAAAAGGTTGCAGAGACAGAGAAACCCCAAGAAGTGGAGTAGGAGGTTCTGGAGGCCAGAGGCTGCAATCAGTGGAGCACAGAGGCATGGAAAAGTCCCTTAAGACTCTGAAAGAAAGTAGGCCTGGAGGAAAAGAGAGTGGTAAGCCATAAGCCCTATCATTCACAGCTGCAACTTGGTGAGACAGCATCTCTTGATGATGCCTTGATTTGAAAATGTCAATTTTCCCCAAAACTATCTTCTAGAATTAGCAGAAGAAAAAAAAATTGTGATCCTGGATTAGGAAACATTTTCTTAGATATGGTACCAAAGGCAAAAGCTGTAAAAGAAATCATTCATAGCCTTCTTCAAAATTTTAAAGATTTTGACTTTTCAAAAGTCACTATAATGGGAATGAAAAGACAAGCCATATGTGGGTGAACATATTTACATATCACATATCTGGATATAACCACAAAGCAAAACAAACAACAAAAACAAAACCACTTGTATCCAGTATATAAAAAGAATTCTTAAAACTTAAAGAGAAAAACAACAACAGCAACACAATATAAAATATGTTTTATTTTGTGAAATATATGAACAGAAAGTATTCCAATATATGACATATGAACAGCATCAACACATGTAAATATAAGATATATGGACTGCAAAGAGTCTGAAGCTTGACTACAGTGGAGCCTAGAGTCAGGTCACCATGGTAAAGTTAAAAAGGTTGGAGGATAGAGCCTAGCTGCCATCCTGATGCTGCACAGGGTGGAACCTACACCCCAGTGTTAAGGGATAACATGGTTACTCCACAAGCAGCTAGAAGGGGTGAGGCTACCAGGCTATCAGGACCTGAGAACAAAACATCATTCTATTGATATGTCTCAGACCTTGAAATGTAATAGAGCATGTCTTTCAGTGTTTTAGAACTGTTTGTGACCTGTGACTCCTGTTTTCCTTCTAATTTCTACCTACGGGAATGGGAATGTTTATCCTGTGTCTGTAGCTCCTTTGTATATTGGAAGCACATAACTTATTCTCTAGATTTCACAGGTCCACAGCAGGAGGGGAAGTGTGCCCCAAGACAGACCAGACACCTATAACCTATTTTAATGACACTTTGTGCTTAGTATTGTTACTGAAATGATTTAAGGTTTGGGGGATATTGTTATGGAATGAATGCATTTTGCATATGGAACAAATATGTTTTTCAGGTCCAGTGAGTGAAATGTGGTGCTTTGAAGTTGTGTATACCCAGAAATACATGCTCTTAAATTTAATCCATTCCAGTGGGTGTAAACCCATGGTAAGTAAAATCTTTTGATATGGCTACTTCAGTTAACTATGACCGATCTCATTCAGGATGGGTCTAAATCCTATTACTGGAGTCTTTTATATACAGAATGAAATTCAGACAAAGAGAGAGAAAGTCATGGAAGCAAGAAATTGAAAGCAACCAAACCCAGAAGAGAACGGAGACAACAGATGCCACCATTAGCTTTGCCCTATGACAGAGGAGAAAAGGATCGCTGTCAGCCAGTCTTCAGGAAGAAAGCTTTGCTTTGCTGATGCTTTGATGATTTGGAAATTCTCATAGGCTCAGATTGTAAGCTAATAAATTCTCATTGTTTAAAGCTAACCCTTTCATAGTATATGCTTTTATCAACCTAGGAAACCAAAACACTAATCTTAAAAAATATTTTTTAAAATTAAATATTCTAGGACAAATATGAAACCAGATTGGATGCTGGGAAAACATTTGGAAAGAAATGAAAACCCTGAAACATATAGAGCCCTTTAATTTGATTTCATATTATAATCATATGTACTTCCTTAAATCATTCTGAATCTTCAAATCAGAATCCATCCTAAAACTTAAAAATCATGTCACTTAATATGATAATATGCCTTCCTTGTTGATTCTAGCCAAGGTACAAGTGGATTAAAAAAATACATTGTTGGATTTTTATTTAAGCATTGTAATTACCAAGAAATGAGTGAAAATTTTACTTCTGTCTTCTACATTTATTTATTTTTTCACCTTTCTGCCCTAACGTACATAAAGGAGTCTGAATTTGCCTAAAATAAATTAATTCTTACTATTCATAAGTTTGTTATTTTCCTTTTTCCTCTACTGTTAGAATAGTAAAACGGTCTTCAAATCATTTTGAGTCACATAAGAAAAATAAAATTATGTTTTTAATATGAGTAGTTAGAACTTGCAATTACCTAAAACCGGGTTATAACCCCTAATAGCCTGAAAACGTGTATAACAGCAAAAGAAATTTTGAAGAGAAACCAATAAGTTTAAATTGGAGCTGTGGTAAAATGGGAGAACACTGGACTTTTTTTAAATCAAATTTTGAAAATAAAAATTCAGGCTTTGTTCTGTTGTTTAAGTGATTAGATATTAAGAAATAGCCTTGATATCGCCTTCATTTTGGAAACAGAAAAAGACATGAATGTTATGAACGTTAAATATGAGAATTTATGGAAAAGTTTTAAAATGGGTAGTATAAATGTAAAATGTCATCCTCCTCTTTCTCATCATCATCATCTAATTTGGGGTCTCTGATACAATTAATAATTAGATCCAAACACTGAAGACAGTTATTCACTAATATTATTCCTATACTAAGTTCATGCAAATACTAATTTGCTATTTACAATAATAAACTCCTACTTAGAAGCGCCCTTTATATATTTAAATATATATCCCATCCTCAAATAGAATGATTCTTCTTTTGAATGTATCAATGCTAGTCTTGCTAACTACCATGAAAGTATGTGGCAGAGTGCCTGCCCTGAACGTAAAAACTGTGGTTCCTTAAGGTACATCATATTAGTTCCAAGTATTTCATCTTACTGTATCAAAACTAAGAAATTTCCACTATATTTCTTTCTGAATGTATTAAATATATATCATTTGTTTAGTTCAAAATGAAAAGTAACAGTGAAGTCTTCACTCTTATGCAATATTTTAAGTAATAGGCTAATAAGAGAAAGTGTGGTTTCCCCAGTGTTCACTCCCCTAGCCCCTTGGAATGATTGGGGCAGGGTCAGGTAAATCAGCACAGACATGGGTAGGGGTCATCTCTCTGCAGAGAGAGTCCAAATAAAATCTGCCTGTTGTTGTAGGACCCATATTCCAGGCAAAGGAAAAGGGGTCAAGTTGAGTGGAAAAGTACTGAATACTGAGTAAAGGATAGTGAAAAGTATCTTCAACTCCACCCACCCACAGAAGAAGGCTAAGTGGAGCTCTCTGGGGAAAGCCTTGGCTGAGGGTCCTCTGATAAGTAGGCTCCAAATAGAGGTAACTGGTTTCAGAATGCAGATATGCCTAGGAGCATGGTCAGCCAAGGGTCCTGACTCGCTCATTGCAACTCTGAGTCGCTCATTGCAACTGGCAACACAACTGGAAAAAGACCTTGAATAAAAGGGGGAAATGGTAAAGACAAATGAGTTCAAGTGGCTAAGAGACTTCAAAGAGAGTCGGGAGGTCATCCCAGAGGTAACTCTTACGCACACCTCAGTAGGAGCTCATAGAACATCTAAATGCCTATCACCCCACTCAGTGGGGTTCCTGAGAGCTCCGGAGACACCCTGGTCCTATATAAGGGGGGATAGCCCCAGAGACTGATGCCTTATCAGTGGGTTCTATTTTGGAATCTGTGCTCCTGAGAGTGACAGAATTAGACTCAAATAAGTCCTCCCTGCACATGGTTCACCAGTCCCTTCTATTCAAACCTACATGTGATGCTGGAGTTTTTTAGGTATACTTCCAGAGACTGGAGTCTCCCGCCTACCTATGTGCCAGGTGTGCATGAAATCTAGGTGGAGCTGCAACTCCTACCCTACAGCTCAATGGACTCATCCAAGTCACCTGGTGAGGAGACAACAATGGGCAATAGCCATCCCAGGGAATGGAGAGGGCCTGCATCTGCAGGCAGGATCATCCCACCCACCATATCCATGGGATATAAGCCCTCTCTCACTTGGAGTTGGAGTGGACATCACCATCCCAGTCGCCTCTGGATTGGGGGAAGAACTATGGACTAGAGTGGACTTGATGGTATTCTCTTGTTCACATATGGTGATTCTAGCAATGCAAGAATTATAACAATGAGGTGGAGCCAGTGGCCACTTGACACTTTTGGGGTAGGGAGGAGATGAGCAGTTGAAATACAGGGGCTTCTTTGGGAGTTGGAGGTTGTCCTGAGTACTGTTGTGGCAACGGATGTAGGCCATTTTAAATCAGCACACACCACTAAGAACTGAGTAGAAGAGAGTGTGGTCTACAGTGTGAACTGTGGTCTATGGTTGGTAGCAAGGCTCCAGGATGTGTAAGTTCATTGAGGGTGGTGGGCCACACTGTGGGAGATGTTTGTGTGGGATGTGGTGGGAGGTGTGGGAGGTGGGCAACATGGGAATCCCAGTGGGTTCTGTGTAATATTTTGGGTAATCTAAGCACCTCTTAAAATATATGTATATATATATATATATATATATATATATATATATATATATATAACATATTTGTAAGCAAATACACATATATGCATATATATTTATATATCATTTTTCAAATGTTTGTATGTAGTGTGAGAATTTTGATTTTTACCCATAATAAAAAAATAAAAATAAAAATAACATAATATAAAACTGTATTTGATAAAGCTCTTAAGGAAGAATGCATAACTTTAAGTACATGTGTGAATAGATTTTACACTAGTTCTAAAATATACCAAAGGTTCTGATATTGCTTTATAACACATGTTGCATTGATATTATTTTAGATTGCTTCCTTCACATTTGAGGACTTTGCCTATACATTAGAATTGCCTTATAATTACATAAATTTGGGTATGGAATCTGTAATTTGTTTAAATCTATTAATGATTAAATATCCATAAAAACTGTTAAAAAAAAAAAAAAAAAAAGAAATTGCAATGCACTGGCTATACATTGAGTCTAGAGGCGGGGAGGGTGGAGGTTAGGCCAAACCTTTGAAATTGCCTATGGACAAGCCAGAAAGATCACACGTAGGATTTTGGCCTGGAGCTGGACTCCTCAATTGTCTTTCCATATTATTTTTGTTATTAACTTTCCCTCTTGTTTCTTTTCTTATCTTTTTTCCTGATATTTCTGAAACTTAGTTCTGTAGACTGTATTCTCTTTCATGAATTTCATATTGTTCATCTCTTTTGTGACCCTTATTTACCCTTGACTACTTTTTCCTTCTAATAAACTGAAACAGAGGTTTTATAATATATGTCATTGGAAATATATTGTTAAAATTTATTGCAAATGATACTACGGATTGTTAATTTTACTTTTCTAATTAATAAGATAACTGAATAATTATTAATAATAAAATAAATATTTTAAATACAAAATATTAATATATAAAATCATTATAGGATTATGGCAATTTTGTATCCTGAATTTTAATGTTTATCAAGTTAAAAATTTAGTCCAGAAATGATTATTTTATTTATAGATTTTTTAATTGACTACATATTATTTTCTATCCATTTTCTTTAATTAAATAAGTAACAAAGCCTCATCAAAGAATATCCTATATTAGCCTGTGTGGGTGCACAATGAGACATCATGGGGAGACAGGTTCAGGGCACAACAGAAACTTCCAGCAAACGGTCCTTTTATTAATCCCTTTATTAACGGCACAGTATAAAGAGTCCAGAAAGAGCAAATAATTTCTTTGTCACTTTCACAGTTCAAAGAGTCCAAAAGAGCAAGGGAAGAATTCCCATAATCACAGTTCTCCCAGAGTGGCAAAAACTGCTCCTTTCCCTGGTAAGTAGGTCCACACACCCCACTTTGCATCAGAGAAGAGAGACAAATCTACAGTTTGAATTTGTTTTTTATCCTCCTTAAGGGTAAAGGTTCCTGCACTGAGAAATACTGTTCTGATAAGCATCTGGGACTTCTTGTTCCCAGTTTCTGGGTTTAAGTCCTGGAAGTCCTCTTCATTAGACTTAATATCTCCCCCAGGTTGTGGAATGGCACACAACAGAAAAGAAAGTGGAATAGAGGAAGGCAGGAGGATGGCTGCTTAGTATGAGTTTATGACTTCCCTTGAGAAGGAAGAGAAGTAGGGATAGGTGAGCAGTAACCACTTAACAAGTGTCTGTGACTTCCTTAACAGTGTTAAGATAGATAAATTGGTTCAAGTTTCTGTTCCTTTAATTCACAAACTAAATACTATTTTACACAATAAATGACTTTAAAACTTATGCAAATAAATTATACTTATAAATGTAAAACATATGATGTTTTTCATAATTCATTTCATAGATTAAAAAGGACAACAGATTGATATACATATAGATTTTAATGAAAAGACATATGGCACCAAACTATCCGTTATATTTCAATTATCCTCATCAAGGTTGTTTCTCTCAATATCTTATTGTGATAGTGATAAATGAGAGAATGAAAGAAAGTATAATCCAAGCATATATTAAACAACAAATAGCAATTCATGTTATAAAGAGAAATACATTCCTTGGGGATTTAAAAAATGTATTTCATAGATAAATTTAATTAAAATAATCAAATTAATAAAAGTTAATGTTTTATTTTCCCAGCCACAAAAGTAAGTGCCATACAATGGGATGGCAAAAACAATGGCAATTGATTGGCTCTGGTTTTGAGGCTAGAAGAAGTACAAAACTGAGGTTTCAGCAAGATGATGATTTCTCCCTGAAGATTGTGGTTCTGGGGTTGCCTGCCAGAGATCCTTGGTCATTGGTTTTTCTTTCACATGGCAATGCACATGGCAGAGTTCTGGCTTAAACAATGGGAATTTATTATTATTAGCTTACAATTTTGAGGTTCTGGGAATATGCAAATCAAGGCATCATCAGGGCGTTGCTTTCTTCCCAAAGCTGCCAATGATCCTTAACTAGTCTGACACATGGCAAGGCACATGGTGGTGTCTTCTTGTCTCTCCATTCTCTTCTGGGTCTGTTTCAGTTTCTTGCTTCCTGTGGCTTTCTCTCTCTCTTTGTATTCCTTCCATTTATAAAGAACGCCAGAAATAGTATTAGGTCCCATCCTGACGGAGGTGAGTCACACCTTAACTGAAATAGCCACATCAAAAGATCCCACTTACAATGGATTTGCACCCACAGGTATGGATTAGATTTAAGAACATGTTTCTCTGGGGTACATAAAGTTTCAAATCACTTTATCCCTCATTACATAAATCTATTTTTTAAATGTTCACTATTTTTGTTATAACTATAAATTAAATGTACTTTGAACATTAAAATGTAATATAGAAACAAAATATCAATTACACCTATGCACTGTTGAAGTATTTAATATTTGAATTGAAAATCTAACATAGCCAATATATTTAATGAAGTGCAGACATAAAATGGTAGGTATACTATTATGTTAGAAAAGTTAGAAATATTCTGTGCCTAGGCTTGGTGCTTTAATATATTATTTCACTGAAATCTCCCAATGACCTCTTTAAGGATATATCAATACTCATTTTACATATGAGTAAAATGATACTTAAATGGGTTAGGTAACTTCACAAGATCACACTTATTTTTTCCAAAAGTAATTATCATATTTCAACTCTTGTGTTATGTTTAGTCAAAAACAAAGAAGGAAAGCTCATGAATTCTCAGTTGCTCTGTCATTTTTTTCCCCTTATTAATTTATTTTTAAGAGAGAAAATTTTGATTTATACAAACATCTAACATAGAATAAAGGGTTCCCATACACCACCCTATTTTTAACTACATGCATTAGTGCCATACATTTGTTACAATTGATGAAAGCACATGGTTATATTTGTACAATTAAAAATAGCCCTTGGCTAAATTTAGGGTTCACTAGGTTGTGGCTCTGACATTTTTTAAGGTTTATTTACTAAGGTATGCAGTTCCTACAATAAGGCCAGTTTGGGTATTGGGTCTAATTTTAAATTTTATATTTAATAGCAGACTGGAATATCTATTATAGAGGTTGCTTCCCTAGTTTGACCTTCCTAGGTAGTAGTGATAAAATAATTCTTTGTTTTTGAAGAGAGGCAAAACCATAGTTTGGGTTTGTTTTTTATCCACCTTAAGGGTAAAAGTTCCTGCACTGAGAAATGCTGTTCTGATAAGCATCTGGTAATTCTTGTTCCCAGTTTCTGGCTTTAAGTTCTGGGCTTAGTTTCAATTACAAGAGTAAAGGTTCATATGCACAGTCAACAATATGAAGGGCCCATCAATGGACCACTCTCCTTCACTAGTCATTGTCACTACTCTTGGAGAATTCTTGCTGACCCATGAGAGAATATGGCAGAGCTCCCCAGGACAGGGATTTGATATTCCTTCGGTTATTGTGTGAATCTCCAACCACCGTGACAATGCTCCATGAACATTTGAACACATTTATATGCCTTATATGTATGCCCAGGTGAGCTTCCTCCCATGTATCCCGTTACTGACATCCCATACCAATAATCCCCCCGTCACGGTTGTCACCCTTCTGTGACCCAAAATTTCTTTAAAAATGAAGTCAGTAAAATAGCCAAATACAATTAATAAAAAAATGAAATAATAAAGATAGTTTTAAAAATAAAAAACAAAATAAAAAATAATTAAAAACAATAAAAATAAAAATTGGGGATAATAAAAAATAATGAAAAAAAGTTTTAAACATTTGACATTTTGCCTTTCATCATGTAAGATCTGTTGTCCTATATGTACAGTGACATTTTCTTCCATTTATTCCCCCAAGCGTCTTACGTTTTTTAAAAATTTTGTCCTCGAAATTTTAGGTTACAGAAAAGTCACCTACCAAATATAGGGGACTCACATATATCCAAATATCCTCCCCCCTTTGCCCCTTTCCCTATTAATAACATTTTATATGTGCTGATGTACAAATATTGAAACATAGCTACCAACCATGGTAAATGGTTTACATTGTGGTTTACATTATGGGTCATACACTTTTATAAACTTTGATGCAATTCAACATGGCCTGTATCCATCATAGCAAGATCATGTAGAACACTTCCATCTCCCCCAAATGCCCCCTCTTCCATTTATTCTATTCCTCCCCCCTCCCCACATGGCAGCCACTAGGCTTCACTCCTTGAAGGACAAGATACATAGTTACTTACAACAACACTGAGGGTTTGACACATTGATCTGCCCTCCCCTATTAGGCACCACCCATGCTTTTGAGATACTCCTGTCCCTCTATTTGAGAACATAGCAGGCCCCCCCAGGATGGGAGTCCACCACCTTGCCACTCAGTATGTGGATCTCCACCCATTGATATAATACACTATGGCAAGATGTGTATTATATGGCACTCCCTAGAAGCCTGCTTCAGGTTGGCCCTGTCCCAAATGCCCCCCATATCCAACACCCCAAACCAGCACCCTCACTTGCCATATTGCCAAAAGATCATTACCGGCATTGTAGTTTCAACTATGTACCTGCCAATCCCCAGTGTTCACCTGCTCAGTCCCCCAAATGTCCCCCCACTTCCATGGACAGTCCAACCCACCCTCCCCACACCACCCCCCTGACAAACCAGTACTGCCCAACTTAATAGTATCATTACACCACTGTCATGCCCCTCCACTGTACAACTACAGACTTTCACCTTATCATATATTTTGCCCGTATGAACTTTGGCTCACAACCTTCTTCTCCCTTTCTGTCTCCTGTAAACCTATCTTCCAGACTCTAGCTCTGAGTCTGCTCAATTTGCTTAATTCATATCAGTGAGGTCATGTAATATTTGTCCTTCAGTGCCTGGCTTAGTTCGCTTGATATAAAGTCCTCAAGTTTCATACATGTTATCCATGAATTAATATTGTTTTCCTTCTTACAGCTGAGTAATATTTATTGTATGCATATATCACAATTTGCCTAAGAGTTACCTCCTAGAAGCCTCCTTATTGCTCAAATATGGCCTCTCTCTAAGCCAAAGTCAGCATATAAATATATTACCTTCCCCCCAGTGTGGGACATGACTCCCAGGGATGAGACTCCTTGGCACCAAGGGATTACTACCAAGCACCGACTAACAATGCAACTGGAAAAGAACCTTGACCAAAATGGGGGAAAAGTAAAGACAAATGAAATCATATGGCTAAGAGACTTCAAAGTGAGTTAGGAGGTCATTCCAGAGGTTACACTTATGCACGTCTCAGCAGGATCCCTTTCACTGCCAAAGTAGGTACTACCCCAAATAGCAGGACTTCTGAGGGCTCTGGAGATATCCAGACATAATAGTCAGGTAGCTCAGGAGTTTGGTGCCTGCCAGTGTGACCTACTTTGGAATTTATGCTCCCCAGCGTGGCAGAATTGGACTAAGTTGTGGTTTCCAGACACATGGCTTTTCTGTCCTTTTATTTGAACCTATAATTAGTACTAGAGTTGGTAGGTGTATGTCCAAGAGACTTAAATCTTTGGGCTGTCCATGTGCGAGCTGGGCCCCGAATCTCAATGGAGTTGCAACACCTACTCTCCAGTTCATTGGTCTCACCCAGGATAGCTAACATGGAGGTGAAGATAGACAATTTCCATAACAAGGAAACAAGAGAGTCTACAACTGCAAGCAAGAGATTTCAACCCATCAGTCCCATGGGATCACAGCCCCCTCTCAATTAGAGGTGGCGTAGACATCACCATGCCAGAATCCTCAGGATTGGGGAATGAACTATAGACTAAAGTAGACTTACTGGTATTCTACTATAGACTTGTGATTCTCGCGATGGAAGAATTATATCATTGATATGGAGGCAGTGGCCACTGGAGGTTGTGAGGGCAGGAAGAGGGAAAAACAGGTGTAATATGCAGGCATTTTTGGGACTTGGAAACTGTCCTGAATGACACTGCCATGACAGATACAGGCCATTATAAATCTTGCCATAACCTACAGAATTGGATGGGATGGAGTGTAAACTACAATGTAAACTTTAATCCACATTTAGTGGCAATACTCCAAAATGTGTTCATCAATTGCAATGAATGTATCTCACTTATGAAGAATGTTGTTAACGTGAGAAAATGTGGAAGGTGTGGGTTGCAGTGCAAGTGAAAATCCCGTATATTTTTTACGTGACAATTGTATAATCTAAGTATCTTTAGAAAAAGTAAATAAATAAAATTAATTTAAAAAAAGAAGCAGTCTAAAGTCGTGCAAAAAAACACAGACTCAAATCTATAAAGGTGGATTAATTTTTGAAATAATGGCTTTGCAAAAACTGTATCTGGCTAGCTTCTCTAACAGGGTAAATAATGTATTGGGTTTGGAGTCTGAAAGACATATTTTGAGTCCTGTTTGTTTGTCTTAAATAAAATGTCTAACCTCCAGCATTTTACAAGTGCACAGAAAATATATTTTTTTTCTTTCTTTCCTCACCAGGTTTTAATTATAATTAAATATGTTACAGTTTACCCCAAAATAAGTACATGTTCCTTGAAGTCAGGAAACTTAAAATAAATAAAGAAATCTTTTATTTCTTTACTATTACTTAGAACTGAAGAGTGGATATTTTAAAATTTTACAGCAGTTTAGGTGATATAAGTCTTTCTCCTATATCTATTTCTGTTTTCAGGTAATATAATATGCATCTTTAAAAAAAAATATCTACTTTACTATAAAGCAAGTTGGTGGGTGCTCTAAAGAGGAGATACCTTATTTTAATGTCTGGAGCATCTAACCACATGGTTACTGCTCTATTGCCTGAGTCTTGACAGGTGTTTGCCCATTGTCAGAAGTTTTGTCTTTTGGAAAAAACATGAGATTGATCAGGAAATCAGTAAACAACACCGCTCTCAGAATAGTCTAATTCAGAGTAACCAAACATCTTGATTTTCATAGAACTGAGGGGGATCCTAGGGTGTGGGGTTTTCAGTGATAAAACTAGGAAGTCATGGAAAAACTGGGATGAATTGTTTACTCATGTCTCCCACAAAGATAACTTCAAACCTTACCCCCAATCCTATGGATGTGAACCTATTTATAAAGAAGTTCTTTTGAAGATGTTATTAGTCAAGGTGAGGGTAGGCATTAATCCAATATATTTGAAGTCTTTATAAGCAGAGGAAATTTGGACACAATTGGGAAGATACAGAGAAGGAGAGAGATGCCCATGAGACAGAGGCAGAGACTGAGTTATGGATTTCTGGCAAGCCACCACCAGAACACGATAGACTTCAGAGAAAGCATGATCCTGTTGACACCTTGATTTTGAATTTCATTTCCATAACTGTGAGACTGTAAATTCTTGTTGTTTAAGCCAACCAGTCTGTCATACTTTATTACAGCAGCTATGGCAAACCAAGGCAACTCAGTAACCCAACTTGCTTACTCGTATTCACTTGCACCAGACAGATAATTTTAGGCTGTGGGAGTTCACCTTCTTGTTCCTTTTAGAGGATGTCACTGTAGTTAGTACTATAGGCCCACAAAGGTTAAACCTGATAATCATTGATTATATTCTTAATTCTCTACAGACCCCAGACACATTAGTTTCTGAACCGTTTTGCAAATCAACTTAGATGTATGTTGCTGCCTAATTATATTAGACACATGCTTCCCAATTGGCTCATAAATTTAATTCAGTAATGCCTCAGAAATAAAATATTTATGTTTTTACTTGAGTTTCTCCTTGAACTAAAAGAGTGATTCTAAAGGAGGAATGTGGGGCAGTATGCAGAGCCTTTTAAATCAGGTAATTTTCACTCCAGCAATAGAGTATTACTTGACCAAGAACCTGTTACCTCAGCTAAGTACTTTCAGAGATTAAAATAAAAAAAATTAAAAAAACAATAATCCCTCTACAAGAAATATTCTTGTGATGAAATATGAAATACTTCTGTTTCCCAACTTATTTGCAAAGACTTACAGATAAGTTTTAAGAGAATCCTCAGAACATAAACACTGAAGCTAGACTTGGTAAACGTCAATTTTGGCTCTGCCCCTTACCTGCTATGTGACTGCAAATGTAAAATGTGAGTATTAAAAGTAAATATGGCATACTTTTTGATAATAATTTAAGTAAGTTAATATTTGTTGAGTGCTTTGAAAAGTGGTATATAGTTAGTGTTAAATATGCAATAGTCTTAGCAAGATTGCCTTTGGGACATTGGGTGATTAATCTGTACTGCTAACTCTGTTCTAATAGAATAGTGCTGAGGAGCACAAGCTTTGGTGCCAAGCCACCCATATATGGTTTCCCCCATTTAATAACTTGAGAAAGCATTTCATGTTCCAGTTTCCATATTTATAAATCAGAAATTATAATAATGCGTACCATAGAAGATTGGTAGAAAGTAAGCAACTACCAGATGTTTTAGCTATTAGTATGTCACCTAGACGGGAGTAACGGCACCTAGACTTCTTAACTCAAAAATTAATGTAGACTATGGAAGATGAAATGGGGAGTTTTTCTCTATGACACTGATTCTACAAATCAACAAGTAATTATTTATTTCCAGAAAGGAGGAAGCTTCAGTCAGGGATACCAAATGCAAATGAATTTAGGATCCAAGAAATAATTACAAATGAGTGAAGCTAGTTATAAGTAAGAAAAAAAGAGTATCAAACTAGATAATTGTAGAATGTGTGTATGATCTAAAATCACTAAAATTATAAATGAGTTAAGATCTTGATTTGTATGAACCAAAAATCTCTTTCAGGATATGAATTCAGCATACTTGCCACCAGTTTGTGGATTCTGCTTAAAGCATCTACCTATTATGTTTCTTGCTTTTTAGATGTTTTTAATCTACATTTCAAAGAAAGTACTTTTTTTTTGCCACTTCAAACTTAATTTCCGATTCTAAAATATTGACTATATTAAAAATCATCAAAAGTAAATTATTATGATTCAGTTGGCAAAATAGTTCATTTTCTTTACATGAAAATTTATATGCATATACATGTTAATCCTTAAATATGAAATATTTAATATAAATATTAAATAATGCATTTTATCAGAAGCATGAACCATTAGGTTTCAAATAAATTATTTTACCTACTATAACAGAATATTGAGAAACAATTCCAGATATAAATACTTATCTATGTTATCAAAGTCTCTATATCCTAGAGGAAGGATTTTTAAATTTTATAAATATTCTCAAGTTAATAGTAATATTAGTTATCAGATATCCTTCCTCTTAGAGTTAATTTAAAATAACTTATATTTTCTTATATATGTGTAACTCAGGTGATCCACAACACCTCCTTTTACAAGGCAACTATCTCTAGCACAATATTTTTTTAGTTTCAGGCATCACATGCCACCTTTATGATTAGGAATTAACCTTAGCCAAGCACTGCTGCATCTATCCACCTATTCACCAAATTCAAGTCATTTGGTCTAGCTGTTTTCCCTTGAGATTTCAAGCTAAAGTTAGTGTGGCAGTTTGTAATTATTTTATGAATCCCCAAAAGAGCAATATTAAGTTTGCAAACTAATCTATTCCTCCTGGTGTGATACCCTTTGATTGCATTAAATTCAGCTGTTGGTACTTTGATCGTTTGATTAGATTACTTGATAAGATCACTTTAGGGTATTTTTTTCTTTTTTAGGTCTTTTTATTGGACAAGCTTAGTGAGGTGTGACTCTGGTTGAGTCTCTGCCCCCTTGCTGAGTCTGATATAAATGGACTCACAGACACAGGCCCCGGAAAAAAAAAAAAAAAATAGAAAGTCAGCATATTTGATTTTGCAATGTGAGAGAGGAAAATAGAAGCCCAGAAGTGGCTCAGAGAGAATCCCTAATCAATAGCCCCTAGTTGCTGATGGCTGAGCTCCAAGAGACAATATATTCTGTAGGAGAAGGCAGAGACCTCCAGAGAGATGAGCAGCCATCTTGATTCACCATGTGGCAACAATGCCAGGATCAACAGAAACTGACTTTCCTGAGAAAGTATCTCTGTTGATGTCTCAAATTGGACATTTCATGGCCATGGAATGGTAAGCTTTTACCCCAAATAAATATCCTTTATAAAAGGCAACACAGTTCTGATACTTTCCATAGCTTCTCTTTGGCAAACTGAAACAGTTGGCAACACTTAGAGACCTGCCAGAGAAGAGAGTCCCTGGTTCTGTGAGTTCCTTTGCCTTCTGTAAGAGTGGATTCCCAGGAAAAAAATAATGAAAACTTATTTTTTAATGATGGCACCAACGGAGCACTTGACAAAACTATTTCTTCACTATTGAACATAGCATAATAAACATTTGCATGCATCTTTTGGAATATAAATTTGGACAAGTTGGTAGGGAGAAACTGAGGGCTAGTAGGCTTAATTGATATTTTCAAAGGAAATAGTTTCTTAATTGGAAAGAAGCTAATTAAGTTTTGACAAGCTCCATTTGCTTTTCATATCTTTCTTCCTTCACCTGGGAATTTTTCTTAATATAAACATATTTTGTTTTCTTTCAGTGGTTGTACTTTTACCCTAAGAAGGAATGAATATTTTCACTAAGGCTTTTGTTAAATTCTTTATTTCTTCTTATTCTCTTTACTGGGAGAGAGTGTGGGGGTGGCCTACAAAGATAAATTAATCTTGAATATATCTAGCTTTTAATGTTTTACATCCAGTCTTATATCTTTTTACTTCAGAAACTCAACTATAATTAGATTTAATTTTATCTATTGATAAAATATGATTATATCACCACCCTTAAACATATCTTTCATTAGCTCTCTGTTGCCTATATGCCTTTATGGTCTGGACTTTAAGCAAAATAAATATTAATCATCAGAATATATGAATTCCTCACTTCTCATCAAGGTTTTAACCTTTTAAATCTCTTGTTATACTCTTCTAAAAACATGTGGAAGTGCACAAAAGAGATTTCTGGATGTCTTTTCAGTAATGCTGGACACTTTCTGGCAGACCCTCTACGGATAAGTTTATTTCACAGGGGTATTCATCGTTGATGGATTTGCTATTGACTAGGCTATTTTACAACTAAGTCAGGGTAAAGTTAAATTATAGAGAACTGTTAGTGATGAAGAAAATACTGCAGCCCTGATCACCTTACCACTTAACTGAAACCCACAGCTTCATAAAGATAAACAGCTCCCTGGCTCCTCTCCTCCTCATCTGCCCATGGTCCTCTGCTTTAGGAAGATAAGCTAAACTTGCTATTTTTTGCTTTTGTAAACCCCGTCTGCCTGCTTGCTTAAGGAATTTGCCTGCTTGCCCAGCAACCCACTAGCCAATGAACAAGAACCTATATAACCCCATGAAAGCTGATGCTGGGGGCTCAGAATTTGGAGACTGAATTCTCCTCTGGGCCTGTGCATAATAAAACTTTGTTCCTCTGTCTTTCCGAGTGCTGTTTGGGCTTTCTTGTTGTCTAAGTATCGTTTCTGCTGCAACAATAGCAAGCAAATGTTTCCTGTCTACAACAAAATGTATGTTTCTTGTTCATAGATATGGAGATTAATTTTTTCCAGTAGAAAATATAAATTTCCGTGAGACAATTCTCATGTGAATTCTTTTAACCATTTTCTGATTTCCACATTAATTAATGATTTGACTAAATCCTTTGACATGTGCTTATTATATATTTTCATTGCTGTATAAGTGCAACTTGTAGCAGTTTTGATCAGGCATATTTTTTTTCTTGGCTTCTTATATAAATTTGAAGTGAAAATAGGACTGCAACATTGCTGACCCTCTAGTTTTGTTTTTTGTTTGTTTGGTTTTGTTTTTGCTATTAATGGTTGTGTGTGTGTGTGTTTTGTGAGTGTTTCTGGTTCCCTTACAGCTGGTGCTAAGTTATTCTCTACTGCTGGCAACAATGTTTGGGTATTTGGTTTTATGGTGATTTGGTGTACTCTTCAGTGGATAGAGGAGATTAAGTCCCTCTTGAGTGAGAGGCAAGAGAACCCAGTTTGTTAGGCTTTTGTTTGTTGGTATGCTTGTTTACCTGTAAGCTAAAATCAGTTAAGAATTTCATATACATTGGGTGAGAAAACAGTTCCTTGAGATCTGGTCTGGTGCATTTTTTGTTTCCTTTTGACCTGTGGCTGAAGTTTTAGAACTGAAGCTATTAACTCTCTATGTGTCCTTATGTCTGGTGTCTGCAATTCATAAAAACTCTTACCTCTGCATGTGTGAATGTGAAGTATTTTCCTATCTCTAGAGGATATTAATTACTTAGATTTTATCATATGACTTTTTCAAAGACAAAAAAATACTTGCATAAATATTACTTAAATGAACAGAAGATAAGAAATTGAACTTTGTTAAAAAATGAGTTAAATGACTTTTCTCTGATTTGTCACCATTAAGCATAATAATTAATAATATATTATTATATATTAATAATGGATCTCCTTATATACTATTTATAAAGTAAATATATTATACATATGTGCTATTAAATATAAGTTTAATAGAGGTATATGATTTAATTATCTATTATGGGATAACAAATTAATTTAAAAATTAGATGCTTAAAGCAATAATATTTATTACATTTAGAACATTTATTAATTCACCATTTCTGTGGTTTAGAAATCCAGACACAGCTTAGTTGGGTTCTATGGCTTCAGTTCTCACAAATGGTTACCATCAAGAGGATGGCAGGGGCTATACTCATTTCAAAGCACAATTCTAAGTGTTCCTTTCTCAAGCTTATTCACATGGTTGCTGGTAGTATTCTCTTCCTCTTGCACTATTGGTTGAAGGATTCTCTCGGTCCCTTGGCACCTGGGCCTCTCCATAGGGCAACTAACTATGTGGCAGCTGACTTCCTTTGCACAAACAAGTGAGAGGGCAAGAGAGCAAGAAAGTGTGAGGACAACACAGAAGTTACAGCCTTTTGAAACCTGGTCTTGGAGATGATATACTATCCTTTTTACCATATTCTACTCTATAGAACAAGTCACTATATCTAGTCCATGCTCAAGGGGAAGAAATTGTAACAAGAATGTAAATGCTAGGAGACATAAATAATTGGACAGCACCTTTGAAGTCTACTTACCACCATATACATTTTATTTTTCACAATATTTAGTTGTTACCTCATGAGAGACTAGTTAATCTAAATGTCCAAAATTTCTTATATTTGTTTATTGATCAAATGGACTAATATTACTCTTTTACATTTCACATTAATTTGTTCACCTAAAATGAATAAATCATTCTCAGAAAAATTTTATATCAACAGGAATTATGTTTTTTAGTGGATCAGCATAAACAAATTTCTAATATCTTAAGTAATTTGAACATTGGACTAATTAAATTGAATTAATTAATGGATGATCCTTAGATACCTATATAATTTCTAATTACTATTATATTAAATATGAAATCAGTGATTGCTCAGCATAAATTTATTTTAGTTATGTCTTCTCATGCTTTTTATTTTTATATCTATTGAATGACTATATCATTGAATCATACCAATACATATGTTCATTTTTGCAAATTTAAAAGTTTTAAACTTGTGGATAGATTCATTAACTTGCTAGTATAATGAAATATGACAAACATTTCTGAATTGCCTACCTCACAGTTTTCTCTTATGTAGCTCTCTCCTTTGTATCCTTTCTTAGCAACTTCACTATATCACTTATGCTAAATAATACAGAATAGAACTTTCTATTAATATGTGTGGTTGTGACTATACTAAGAGCTATAGTGACAAAGAAATACAGATATTTGTATAAAGATAATTTATCAAACAAATAGCAGAGCATTTCATCCCAAATAATGTGTCATTTTGTTCTAGAGTATAGAGGAGCATGATGAAAAACAAAACGACGTAGTATAGAAAATTGTAGAAAGTTTGAGGAAATATTTTGTTATCTATGTTTTTAATACTTGAGTCTTGAAAGGGTCTATTTAATATTTTAACGTTTTGGTGAAGTTTTCTCATTCATAAGTTAATTATTTTTAGAAAATGAATTCATCAAAGTTTTATTGTCAAATATTTTATTAATGAAATACTGGGCTTATTTTTTGCATGTTAAAATGATAACTTATTCTTAGAACTATCTCTTTATAAGAAATAGTAAAAAGTTATTCTTTTCATGCATGTAAACTCTATTTTGAGTTCAGTTTCTGAGTTTACCTGAATAATGACAATTCCTTTACTGACTAGATTATATGATTAATTATTAAAAACAATAAGAACAAAATAATGGTCCTTTTATATGAATAACCTAAGGTTCTTTACAATAATATTACCTTCTTCTACATGTCTTTTTAAATATTTTATGCTCACTTTGATTAAATATCTGAGTGTTGTTTCTATCTACTCATGGTTCTATTTAAATCAAATGACCTAATCTCATTAACTCTTTATATATTGCCTTCTCAATATTGGCTCCTAAATTCAGAAAAACAAAAACAATATCAAATAAGAAACAAATTGTCAAATAGAAAGTGATGCTAAGCTTTCCCTAAGCTAACTTTGTATAAATAAAATGTTCATAATGTAAATATCTCAGAAATTGGTCACTTTGTGTGATGGATATGGAAATTTGTTAATGACTTCACTATACACAATATATTTATTATCTTCAAGGGAAACACTGATCAAACCCATATAAAATGGTTATGTACTGTACTGCAACAGATAATTTTACTCTCCACCATTGTGATATTTTTCATTACTGTAATACTTAATCACTTTCTTTATTTTTTGTGTGTTTTTTTTCCTTTTTGTATTAAAAAGAAAATAACAGACACAATATCAAAAACACAATTTTTTAAATCACTTTCTTTATTATTAAAAGTTATTTACTTGCAAAATAAAAATCCTCAGGACCTAGTAAAGATAACATAAGATTATATAATTTTTAAGCAATCGTATTTTCTAACTCATACATGGCCTAATTTATTCTTATTTCTTTTATTCATCTCCTGATATTTGCTTTGACCAAATGTTATTTTATCTAATCATTCTCTGTAGATAATTTGTTTTCCTTAAAGCCTGAATTTAAACTTGAAAAAAAATCTTTGTTGCACAATTCCATATTTTCAATTGTGTACCCTTCTTTTTTTTTTTTTTTTTTTTTTTTTTTTTGGTACTGGGAGGTCCCAGGGATCAAACCTGAGTCCCTCCATATGTGAGACGGACGCCCAACCATTTGATTTGAGCCACATCCATGCCCCTGTGTAACCTTTTTAAAAACATCTTATAGAAGATTCATTTTGCCTGCTGAATGTGCCATGTATTTCAGACCTGTCATTTTCTTGTTTAAGATGTAGAGATAAAACTTTTAGTTATAAATATATATTAAAAGTAATAGTTAACTTATATAATGAACATGCTACAGAGTTTTTCTCAGATATTTTTTATTTTGTAAGAACATAAAAATTGAAAAATGACAATACAAAGTTATTCCATATAAAATGTTATGACTATCTGAACTAAAATGATTGTGGGTAATTTAATATATTTATGATAGGTTTGTATTCTTACCTCAAATCTAATATCAGTTACCATTTCCTTGACATGTCCTTAAAATTTCATAATTTTAGCCGACTCTGATGAAGAGATCAAATATTCCCAATGAATATTTTATTTGAACAGTGGCAAATTAATTTGTATAGTTTATATGATTTTCTATCACTGATTCATAATACTGAAGGATGTGTATGTGTGTGCTGAGTTGAATGGATGTGAGGAGCACCACAGTTATAGAAAAGTTGACAACTTGGATGTGCCTTGTGATATGTGAACAGAGGATCACAGATTTCCTGTCTACCAAAGTAATGGAGGAAATCACAGGCACAATATGGAAATATAGTCCATTGGCTCTGATCTTTCTAGAAATATCCATATAATGTTGCCGAGTAATGAGAAAGGACATAAAAATAGAACAAAGGGGAAATAAATAAAAATATGATTTCTACAATACTTTAATGGGAAGAAGAGGAGATATATTTTAAAATTTTAATAAATTTCTGTTTTTCCTTGTAACCAAATAAAAATTTTGGACTTCCAAAGTATTACCATATATACTAATGTGTTATTCAATTTGACTTCCTCTCAGCCTAAAGATGACAATTGTAGATAATTTGCATAGGTCAATTCAGTTGGTGAAGGGATAATACTAGTAAGTCTACAGTAGTACAGGGAATCCAAAGTTTAGGCAGAACCTTAATAGCTAAAGCTTTCTGGGTTGAAATCTTCCCTAAGTTCTTCACATGTATAATTGATGTAATAATCACAACAAATACATACTAGGTAGGTATTGTGGGACAAGTTGCTATACAATGTATTGTGGAAAAACAGGCTCAGACACAACAGTCTCCTACCTAGCAAATGACTACTTGATTGCTTGCATAGCACAGAGTCCAAAAAAGTAGAAAAAAGATCCCACCTTGGCAGGTTCCCCAGGGAGGCCTAATTATCAGGTGAGGGTCAGTGAATGGCAACTCTGCACACCTCTGTTCAAGTTGGAGATGAGGTACACCAGCGCTGACTGAGTGCTGACCTTTTATACACTCAAGGAAAGAGGGTTCTGCCAATGAAAGCTTTTGTGCCCTGGTACAAAAAACAAACGTGTAGAAGAATAACAAACACCTCAACACAAACAAGCAAAAGGGAAAACATAAAAAATATCTGCATCGCATAGACAAGCAAGAGAGGAAAAGGAGGGGCATAAGCAAGGGCTGAGGAGGTAACCACTGAGTAGGTCCTTAACTTCCCCAACAGATATGATTATCAATATTTTGGAAAAGAAAAGACTGAGGCATGACTACTTTACATAAATTAACAGTATTGCTTTTAATCAAAATGCTATATTCATGCTTAAATTATTTGAAGCACTGCTGCCATTAGAAAGTGAAACCAGTGACATCCATTTAAATGCTTAAAAAAATCTAAGCTACTTAGAGATATTCCCTGTTATGAGAAAAATAAATATTTTATGGGAAATAAGATAATTTAACCTTAACAAAAGTCACATTTAAATATATTTCCCAACTTTAATCAATGCATCCAAAACTATATTCTTGGTTGAAAACAATAATGCTCTCATTAATATAATATCCCATTAATATGCTGAAACCCTTCTCAACATCAACATTATTTTTTGTCACTGTATCAAGACTGATTCTGAAAATATATGCGTAATTTATAGGCAAATGCATTAAATTACTTTAAAACTCTGCTTTCTATGTTTTTGCTTCTCTCACTTTCTCTCAGCAAAAGAGAGATTTCTGATAAATAAGTACTTGAATGCTGCTCTGCATGCAGAGCAAATAGTGTGAAATGTATTTACTTTTTAAAATTACTCAAAAAGATGACATTGTAAGGTACATAAATTTCACTTTTCCAAGTCTCTGGAGAGAATTTTTAAAATATTTTGAAAGCATTTTTCATACACCCATGGAGGTTATCCAGGAATGGGCATTATTAGATTGTAGCACTTCTAATTGTGATACACCTTTTCCAAGGACCCATTAAGAGTGAAATCTGTTTGACTAGTTGCACAATAGCAATAAGACTCTTGTTGCATAATGTTTCAAGGAATATTATCCAAGTGTCTACACCTAGCTGTATCTAGCAATATAAGTGTTGAACTAACAAAATTTTAAATAGTGACTCAGATAATAACAACAGAAAAATACCAAGAACTCTAGTTCTGAAGATTGCCTATTCTTGTAGGGCACCATAGATTACTTATAGCCATTGTGTAACCACAAATTTTCACTGTTTTTAAACCAAATTCCATGGTATCACTACTCTCTTCTAACATAAAGATACGGAGAATATTATTGTTGTTTTTCATATGCTATGTTTAATATAGATATATGATATTTTTAACATACAAAAACAGTTGGAAAGAGTATGGCTTAGGAATTTGTACAAATTATGTGGAAAAAAATCTCTACAAAAAAATTTTTTTAAGTATGACATCATTTATGTGGTTAGGGAATACTTTCAGTATCTTGTTCTGATAAATTCCAAAATGAGTTAATACATTGCTTCTAAAATGATATTTTATGTCTTTCAGTCTCTTTTATTTTTTTCTTCCTACACTTTCCTCATATATGAGCTATGATATTTCCTATGAGTCATCAAATAAAGGACCTACTCATCCTGGTGGAATAAAGAGATTTTAAACAATATGTCTGTTATGGAATCTTCAAATGCCTAGAAATGTACTTTACTTTTCCAATAGGCTTGAAAGGAAGAGAACTATCCATCAATTCCATCTCATCCAGCATCCCTAGGGCAAAGTGGTAGTCATTGCAGATAGCCTAAATATGTTTGATATCATTTCTTTCAAGAAAAGGTAGTTACAAATTTGTGTTCCAAGGTCATTATAGCTCAATTCAATGCTACAACTATAATCCTATGAAGTCAAATATAAAAAGTGAATTTAGAAATCTTCTAGTGTGGTTATCATAGATCTTAATAGAGAATAAAGCATCTGTGTAATCATCATGATATGAGTATTGCTGACTGGGAGGAATACAATGGAGTAACCCAAGCAAGTAGACTCTAGAAATCTAAATTCTGGTTTTGGATCTTGGTTCTGTCACATAACAGCTCTGTGGCTGTAACTAAGTAAAATAGGGGCCATCATATTATCACTTGTCCCATAGATTAGCTGTGAGGATTTAAAAATCACTTAGAACAAGGCCTACTACATTTAAATTTTAAATTACTATCATTTTTTTTTTTAAGATTTTATTTATTTATTCATTTATCCTCCCCTTGCTGCTTGTGCTCTCTGGGTCAGCTAACCAAGCCGTGCGGGTGGGCTTGCCTTCACCAGGAGGCCCCGGGAACCGAACCCGGGTCCTCCCATATGGTAAACGGGAGCCCTACTGATCGAGCCACAGCCGCTTCCCTATCATTTTTAGTCATATGTGCATATATTATTTTAGGACAATTTTTATTCCATGTGAATAAACAAGGGAAAAGTACAAAAAAATCCATCATTAAAAAACAAAAATTTTCCAGTTATATAAACATTATATAGTTCAAAGGAAATCATCAGCCAAAAATAGAGTAAAATTGATCCGTTGTACATATGTGAATATCTATCATACCACATTAGAAAAACTTTCTTAATTTGGTAGAAAAAAAATTAAAAATATGCCTGAGATGTACTCCCTTAGAGGTACCAGTTCTTCATTCTGCCGGATATCTAACTGTTGAATCATGTCATAATAAAATAATAAAGTAATATATGTTCTTTTATAAAGTCATGAGGGATAGAAACTGCACACCTTACATAGAACAAAGTTAGAAATGTTAAGTGTATGTTCTCACATCACCTCATTATTATATTTGTCTCCAGAATAAGTTAATTTTATGCATTTGCCTTCTGATAGAAAAGATTGTCATAAGAGAGAACAACCAAATTATATTTCACAATAGAGTTTGGACAATGTGGTACTGTGCTCCAAAATTTTGATATTTTTCAAGTCTGTAATTGGGTTCATAGCAATTTTATTATGCATATCACATGAATAAAGCAGGAAATATGAACTCACACACAAAATAACATTATTTTGTGTACTTCTGGGGAGCTATTGTTGGAATAGGTAGGCAGGGCTCAACTTTCTCAAAAAAACAATGGCAAACGGGCAAAAAACTGTCCTAGGGAACTGCTTTGGGGATCTGCAGACCGGGAGAGTGCTGCCCTTCCTCCATGAGGTTGGAAGACAGTTAGATGAAGAAGCTAGCCCCCATGACCAGGAACAACTCACACCCCACCTTTTAATAAGGCAAATAGCCTATTAAAAACCATGGCTCACTGTAGGCAATTGAGAGGAAAACAGGCATCTTCCTTGTGGGGAAGCAAGAGGGTGCAGTGGAGGGTGGATAGTGTTTTATTTTTTTTTTTTTTTTCAGTGAATTTGACCATCACAGCATGCTTTGAATCTCAGTTATAGCCAAACCAGAATCATGAAGAAGTGAAGGTTGAAAGAAAAAATTCTGTAGCTGATGTGTGCCTTCTCCTGGCTAGCTGGTAAACTTCAAGGAGAAAAACTGCTTTTAGGAGTCTTTTGTCCCAGATCCCTTGGATTGGAACTGCACCCTATTAGTGAGCCCCTGACCATATTTTGATAAGAAGCTGAACAATTTTAAAGATGATCTAAAACCAATCTTGCTTAAGCTCTTCCAAAAAATTGAAGAGGAAAGAATGCTACCAAAATCATTCTTTAAAGCCAACATCACCCAAATGCCAGGGCAAATAAATATTTTACAAAAAATAAATAAATTAAAGACCAATATCTCTAATGAATATAGATGCAAATATCCTTAACAAAATACTTGGAAACTGAATCCAGAAGCAATTAAAAGGATTATACACCACAATCAAGTGGAATTTATCACAGGTATGCAAAGGTGGTTCAACACCAGAAAATCAATTAGTGTAATAAACCATGTTAATAAATTGAAGAAGAAAATTCAAATGATCCTCTCAAAAATGCATTTGAAAAAATATAGCATCCTTTCTTGATAAAAATACTCCAAAAGATAGGAAAAGAAGGAAGTTATCTAAACATGGTAAAGTGTATATTTGAAAAACCCACAACATTTTACTCAATGGTGAAAGACTGAAAACTATCCTGCTGAAATTAGGAATAAGACAAGGATGCCCTGTCACTACTGTTATTCATTATTGTGCTAGAAGCTCTAGCTAGAGCAATTAGGCTAGATAAAGACATAAAAGGCACCCAGTATGGAAAGGAAGAAGTAAAACTTATGCTATTTGTTGATGATATGATCCTATATCCAGAGAATCCCAAAAAATCCACAACAATGCTATGGAATCCAGCAGATGAGTTCAGCAAAATGGTGGGATACAAGGTTAATATGCAAAAATCAATAGTGTTTCTATACACTACTGATGAGCAATCTGAGTAGAAAGTCAGAAAAAAATTCCATTTATAATAGCGTCTAAAAGAGTCAAATATTTAAGAATAAACATAACCAGGACATAAAGGACCTGTATTCAGAAAACTATAAAAATATTACTAAAAAAATTAAGAAGGCCTAAATGAAGGGACGGACATTCCCTGTTCATGGATTGGAAGACTATACATCATTAAGATGTCAATTCTACTCAATAACATGACAATGGAGCACAATATCTGTTCAATTTTCATTAATGCTAAAGATTCATATCACTTAAAATAAACACATAATAAATTTCAGCAATCTAATTAAGCCATGCCAGCAACAAAGATATTTAAATCAAAGTCAAAGAAGAAATAAATAGCACATGCACATATATTGCTAAGTAGTTCAAAACTTCATAAAGAAAGTGGAATAATATTATGTATTATCATGGTTAGATTCAGTTTCAGTGCTGTTTGGCTAAAGAGAAAATCTGTACAATGATCAAGCTAATAAATTATCTAAAGTTGAGCTCTGAGGTCATCAATTTACAGAGTAACTCCAGTATAGATTTTCTAATTATAAAACTTTCTATTCCTTGAAAAATGCAAGGATCAAATGGAAAAAATATTGTCAAGGAGTAGATAAGACAATAGTAAATAAAAGGATGATTCAAGTTATTTATAACTATCTTACTTCCAGATGAAAGTGAAATTAGTCAATTTCCAAATAATTTCAAAAGATTGAAATATTATGTAAACTGTCTCTGAGTGGCTAAGAGACTTCAAAGAGAGTCGGGAGGTCATCCCAGAGGTAACTCTTACGCACACCTCAGTAGGAGCTCATAGAACATTTAAGTACCTATCACCCCACACAGAGGGGCTCCTGAGAGCTCTGGAGACACCCAGGTCCTATATAAGTGGGGATAGACCCAGAGACTGATGCCTTATCAGTGAGTTCTATTTTGGAATCTGTGCTCTTGAGAGTGACAGAATTGGACTCAAATAAGTCCTCCCTGCACATGGTTCATCAGTCCCTTCTATTCAAACCTATATGTGATGCTGAAGTTTTTAGGTATACTTCCAGAGACTGGACCCTCTGGCCTACCTATGTGCCAGGTGTGCATGGAATCTCAGTGGAGCTGCAACTCCTACCCTACAACTCAATGGACTCATCCAAGTCACCTGGCGAGGAGACAATGATGGGCAATGGCCATCCCAGGGAATGGAGAGGGCCTGCATCTGCAGGCAGGATCATCCCACCCACCATATCCATGGGATATAAGCCCTCTCTCACTTGGAGTTGGAGTGGACATCACCATCCCAGTCCCCTCAGGATTGGGAGAAGAACTATGGACTAGAGTGGACTTGATGGTATTCTCTTGTTCACATATGGTGATTCTAGCAATGGAAGAAATTATAACAATGAGGTGGAGCCAGTGGCCACTTGACACTTTTGGGGCAGGGAGGGGACGAGCAGTTGAAATACAGGGGCTTCTTTGGGATTTGGAGGTTGTCCTGAGTACCTTTGTGGCAACAGATGTAGGCCATTTTAAATCAGCACACACCACTCAGAACTGTGTGGGAGAGAGTGTGGTCTACGGTGTGAACTGTGGTCTATGGTTGGTGGCAAGGCCCCAGGATGTGTAAGTTCATTGAGGGTGGTGGGCCACACTTGTGGGAGATGTTTGTGTGGGATGTGGAGGGAGGTGTGGGAGGTGGGCAACATGGGAATCCCAGTGGGTTCCGTGTAATATTTTGGGTATCTAAGCACCTCTTAAAATATATCTATATATATACATAAATAACATTTTTGTAAGCAAATGCACATATATGCATATATATTTATATATTATTTTGCAAATGTTGGTATGTACTGTGAAAATTTTGATTTTTACCCACCATAAAAAATAAATAAATAAATATATAGATAGATAGATAAATAGATAAATAAAAGAGACAATGAGCAGTTTTGAATTCCTGGGGTGTAATTGATGAGCATTTATTTTATTCAAAAATTGTTTTCTGTTGACCCTCTCATGTTTCATTTGTGTTTCTAACACAATTTGTTCCAGTGACTTTTTTATTTGAATACAGCCTACATATAATATTTTCATGATATCTTATTTCCTTTTTAATCTCTTAAGGTTTAATAAAAATGTATTTTTTTTCCTCTTAGATTTGTGATTATCTTATTCCTTCTTTGAAGTTCTTCATGGAATTTTTATAATACGAAAACTTGCATGCATATCATCTATATAGAGATTTAAAATTATTATCCATTCTCCTGTTAACATTCAAAAAATATTTACAGAGCATATTTTGTGGACATTGTATTTGACAGATTCATCCACTATATGCCAGAATGCTCTGTACTTGATATTGAAACTACTTCATTTAAGGTTCTAATTCAGATGTTTATAAACTAGTGTGAAAATAGAATGGTAAATGACTCTACTAATCACCTATTTGCTTTAGTTCCCTTTTTATCCAGGTGAACTATGAAGAAATAAAGGAGGTCAACTGAGCTATGCTGACATACCAATGCTCCTTTGTGGTAGCAGCAAAGATCCTTGCCCCTATGAGAAAAGAAAACTGCAACAAACAAGACTAGAAGGAAGTCTTCTGACAGTCACCAAATGTCCCACCAAATGTCCCTGATCTTGAACAAACATTCTACTCTTGCAGTTTGCTAATTAATCCATGTACCCCCTTTACTCTTCAGCCCCCTTCCTAAACAGCCATATAAGCTGTTTCTACAACTTAACCCTTTAAGCAGCAGCAGTCTCCTTTCAGTGCTGCCACACATGCATGCTTGCTCTTGCCCAATAAATCTTCCTTCTTATTTTACGGAAGGTATTGCAGTTATTTCTTTTGTTAACACTAGGTATTAAAATTTGATTTCTATTGCTATAGCTCTTAATTCCCAAAATGTAGTACTTAGAGATTTACAGTGTAATATAATTAAAGAGGAGCCTAGATAGATTGAAAGATAAATAATGATATATAGAAATGTAAATACACATGGAGAGATAGATGATAAACACATAGATAGATAGACACATAGATAGATACATTGATACATATAGAGATATATAAAATCGCCTTGAATTCTAGTACTTACTAACTTAATTACTTATTTACTTATTTATTGTGGAAGGGAACTAGCCCATGGCTTATAGCTTTCTGATTGATTTTTTATGGCCATAAGTTTACCAACCTGTTTTGGTTCCATGTTATACACTTATGTGTATATCCCTTAACTCCCAAAATATTTACAAAATATATGCTTTTAGAGGTCTCTATGCACAAGAAAACAAATATGCAGCAAGAGGAAAAAACAAAACAGTGCGACCTCTATTAGAAATGTACACAGAGTACAGTTTGATGAATTCCACAAAGTGAATACATCCATTTAAACATCAAGCTGAACATTACTGGCATCCCAGAAACATTCTCTCTCCCACCAACCCACCCCATGCCATCTTACCATCCTTAGCTGACCCATTCATTGTAAAATCCATATCCTAAGTGCTAAACCAATAGGTAAGTTTTGCCTGTTTTATAATTTGTTTAAAGAGATTCTTACGGAACAAACTATGGTGACTGGCTTCTTTTGTGGACATTGTATTTGACAGATTCATCCATGTTCTCTGTGGTTGAACTTTGTTCATTCTCATTGCTGTGTAGTATTACATAGGATAAATAAAATGAAATTTATTGTCAATGAACAGTTGATTTCTTTTCTAACTTTTGTTATTATAAATACTGATATTATGATTGTGATTAGTGTGAGGATGAAATTGAGACTCCATTTTCCCCTATATAGCTCGCATTTAACAGGACTTTCTTTCTCCACTGCACATCATGGTCAACCTTGAGCTAAAAAAATTAAGATGGTGTAGTATCAGCTCAAGATCAGAAGACTAGATCAATGGCATAGAATGCAAAATCCTGAAACAGATCACTCAAATACAGTCACCTGATAAATTACAAGGTTGACCATGATGTGCAGTGGAGAAAGAAGGTCCTGTTAAATGCGAGCTATATAGGGGAAAATGGAGTCTCAATTTCATCCTCACACTAATCACAAAATGAATTTCTGATGGATTGTAGATTTATGTAAAAAAGGAAACAAGACCTGTTTAAGAAGAAAACAGAGGAGATAATTTCCGTTAAGTATAGGTTTAACAAAATGTGCTAAATAGAATGAAAGTTTTGAAAATTTGTTCTAGACAAAAATCCAGAACTTCTATGTATCACCAGACAACATCAAGAGAGTGGATACTTTGGATTTAATTTTGAATAATGGATTTCTAAATTGTATATTGAAAGAATAAAAAACTCCAGAATATTTAAAAAACTTGTACAAATCCATGTGAAAAAGAAGGGAAAAGAAGAAAAAAACCAGAAATATGGGGAAAATCTTTAAAGAACATTTCAAAAACAGAGAAAAACAGTCAATATTATTGGTCATCAGGGAAATTTGCATTTACTCCATATTTATACAACAATATCTACAATGAAGAAAATACCAATTTTCAGAGAGGTTGTGATGCAACCTGAATCTCATATGCTTTTAGGAATAATTATTTTGTACAACTATTTGGCAATATGTACTACAACTGAACTCTCACATACCCTATGGTCCAGGAATTCCTTTCTTAAGCACATGCAAACTGAATATGCCTGTTCTTGGTCCTTTGTATTGCCATTAAAGTTTATAATTAGTTTGTCACTTTTCACATAAAAAATCTTGCTACAATTTCAGTTGGATTTTCAAGAAATCTAGAGATAACTTGAGGATTAACATTTTTATAAATTGTGTGTATTCAAATAAATGTACATGCAATATCCATCAATTTATTTTCATCTACTATAAATTAACTCAAGAATGATTTTGTTGTTGCTGTTTTTCTTCAGGGTAGAAATATGATACATGCTTTAGCTAGATATATTCATAGGTGTTCAATATATCTTTAAAATGTTAACTGTGTGTTTATGTCTATTTCAACTTTTTTCTAATATATAGAAATGCAATTGATTTTTGTGTATTTATTTTGCATCAGCAACTTTGCTAAATTCGCTTTTTATTTCAATCAATATTCTTTAGATTTATTTGTATATTTTCCATACATATTGTATGTTTCCTGAAAATGACTAAATCATTTATTTTTGTGCAAGTGTGTTTATGCCTTTTTACTTAACTTACTTGCCTTAAGCATTTCCTAAGATCTGTGTGCAATCTTCTTTATCAGATTAAGGATATTACTTCTTTTTTGCAAGGGGAGGGGAGTGTTTCAAGGTTCATAGAGTCTTTTTTTGTATTCCTTTTTTTTTTTACTCTTTTTAATTTTTTTTTTTTAAGGAAGCTTTGGATTACATAAATGTTAAAGAATATAGTGTATTCCATGTGTTCCACTCCCCCTCCCACACTTTCCCACTTTAACAACATTAGTGTGGTACATTTGTTACAATTGATTAACACATACTGAAACATTGCTACTAACCGTGGACTATAGTTTATATTACAGTTTACACTCTGTCCTGCACAATTTTGTAGGTTATGACAAAATATATAATGGCTTGTATCTGTCATTGCAATGCTGCTAATTGGGAAGGGTCTTAGATCCCAAGGAGTAAATGGATGGAACGAACTTGCTTCAGTTGCAGACACTCTCTTTTGTTTGGCATGTGCGTTGTCCATCGTCATCTCCTTGTTACTTGTTCTGGGTGAGTCCAAGGATATTATTTCTTGAGAAGTTCTAGGAGTTTATCAATCTTAAATATCAATTGACTTATTAAAAGTTTAATTCATCTATAAAAATGATTATGAATTTCCACCTTATGTTCTGTTAATGCAGTGAATAACAGTGATTGAATTTTTAATGTTAAAGCAAATGATTTATTTGAATAAATGAATTTTGATCATTAGGCCTTAACTTTTAATATATGGCTGCAATCAGTTAATGTAAAGATTTTTGCATCAATTATAGGAGCTATTGACTTTCATTTTTCTTATTTATAAAATCATTCATTTTTCAGTATCCATTTATTCCTAGTTTCATAGACTCTCTTTGATGTGGATTACTTATAAGGGTATGTATAATTTTCAAATATTAGGGGGAAATTCTAATTATTTTAATTTATTTCTAGCATATTTTGGCTGAGGTCAAACAGAATATTCTGATTTCAATATTTCTATAAAACTTGTAGAAACATCTCTTTTATCTCAAGATTTCTTCTATTCTGGAATACATTCCATGTATACTTGAAAAGGTTTATTATGCCGCTTTTGAAAATTGGGATCTATTTATGTGAAGGAAAACTAGTTTGCTAAACACATTACTCAAATTTTCTATAACCTTATTGTAATTAAATACATTCACATTTAGAATTGTAATCCTTCCTGGTGAACTGGCTTTTATCAATGTGAAATGTTTCCTATTTAATAACATTTATTTTATAACTAAATTCACTTTATGTGGTATTACTTTTACTATCCAAGCTTCCTTTTGTTAATTGTCTTCGGATCCTTTTAATTTCAAACTTTATGTGTTATTTCTGAAGTGTTTTTGGAAGCTTCAAGTGACTGGTGTTTGTTCTTTTGTCTGATCTAATAAACTTAGTCATTTATATGGGTATCTATTCCTTTGGCATTCAATGTAATTAAAATATACTTGACTTTAAAAGTATATTTTATTTCTTTATTTATAAAGAAGTTTTAGAATACCTAAATTTTACATTGAAAATAGAGGGGATTCCCATATAACCCATTATCCTCACAATTTTCTCCTTTGACAACATCTTTCAGTAGTGTAATACAGTTGTTACAATTGATGAACAAATATTGATGCATTGCTACTAAACCATAGTCTGTAATTTACATTATGGTTTATACTGTGCACCTCAAAATTTTGTAGGTTTTGACAAAATGTATAGTGGTCTGTATCTGTCATTGCAATATCATGCAGAACAATTCCAATGTCCCCAAAATGCCCCATGTTACACCTCTTCTTCCCTCTCCCTCCCTTCAGAACCTCTGGAGACCACTGTCTTGATATCAGTGTTACAATTTCTTTCATTACTAGAATAATAAAAATCTACTTTAGTCCATAGTTACATTCTCCCTTATGTATGTTCATTATTCAGTCTTGAGGATTTTGAAATGTGATGCCCATTCTGCTTTTGATTGAGAGGGGTCTTAGATTCCACGGGGCAGACTGATGTAGCTGTCTTACCTGCAGTTGTAGATACTCTTTGTTTTTTGGGATGGGAATTGTCCATCATCATCCTTTTGTTAGTTGGCCTGGGAAAATCCAATGAACTGGACAATAGGTGTTCAAATAAAAAGGGCAGAAGAAACATGTGTTGGAAAATTATAAATCAGTATAACTCTAATATATTTGGAAGAAAGGATATCATATATGCCAATGTAAGGCCCACTGACGGTGTGCTATGTTTTAACCAAATTTTCAAATTCCCAATACTCTATTTGCATTTTAATCACATTTTATTCCATTTATCTGTTCATTTATTAACTGCTCATTTATTTAATATTATTTCGAAAATAGTCTAGAAATTAAAATCTAGATCCTTCATAGTTCAATAAAATTATCATTTTTTACCTTTTCCCTAAAATTCTTAGAACATGTTAAATCCATATACCCTCTTTACTTTTTGCATTTTTGTTGTCATGCCTTTTAATCCAATATATGTATATAAATTTTTCTGGACTTCATGTTATTAATTTTACATCAAAAGCCATTTATATTTAGCACATATTTATTATCCTTTGTTTCATATTTTTTTCTAAATGTTATGCCTCCAGTTGAGTTCTTTCACCACAGCTTGACAAGAATTGAATGATTTCCATATTTACTGCATGCAGATTCCCTACAGATTAACATATCATCACATAGGCTTTATTTTTCTTTCTTTTTCCCCTAAATTATTTGATAGTAAGTTAGAGACTTCAAAATCCTTTACCATTAAATATTTCAGTATTCATTTCTTTAAAACTGGACATTTTCTTATATAAACAAGATTTTACCAATTGTTCTAACAGTGTTTTTTGGAGTTAAAGAAAATTGTGGAACATACCTTTTATATCTCTGTCAATCTAGAATGGATGTTCAGTCCTTGTTTTTTTATAATATTGTTCAGTTTGAAGATTACAGGCCAGTTATATTGTAGACTGTCTGGTTATTTGGGTTTTTATGATATTTCCTCATGTTTAGAGTGAGGTCATGCATATGTCACAGAATTACTACAGAAGTTCTGAGTGTTCTTTTCAGTTTATCACATACCCTATGTCTCAGCAATTCTAATTCTATTTTTTCTCTCTGTATATATACATATATATTATATACTTAGTATTTTCATATATGAATATTTGATAAATATGTTCATATGCACACAATGTACATTTATATGAATATTCATAGTATCACTGCTAATACTACACAAAAACTGGAAAAAGTAAAATAAATAAAGATCTGCAACTTTGTAGTTAAACATTGAAATTCTTTAGGAGAATTAAAATAAACAAGCTTACAGATACCTACCAGAGCATGAATTTTTAAAACATAATGTTGAACTACAGAAACAAAAGACAAAAACGTGCATACTTATTCCCATGTGTATTTTTTTTTTCTAACAAAATCAAACTTTGTTATTCATGGATTCTTATATAGATGCAAAAGCTAAGTAAACCAACAGCAAAATTACCATAAAAGTTAGGATAACAACAAACCCTATGAGGAGAGGAGAGGATTATAACAAAAGGAGTCTGGGTGCTACCAAAATTTTATTTCATTCCTGGGTACTCATCAGATGGATGCTTATTTTATATGTACTTGTTAAATTTTACCTATTTGATCTATATACCTTTGTTATTGTGTATTATATTTCTGTATATATGATAGTGGGCTCTAGTATTGATTGAATTGATGAATGCATAACTTGGTGATTATACCAAATGCCATTGATTGTACACTTTAATAAATTGTATGGTATATTCAGAAATATACTGAATATTTAAATGTTGCATGGAATAATTTTAAAATTATCTATTTACTATTATAATATAATATATATATTATGTATATATAATTATTTTTATTTTAAAAACCATAACATAAATTTGGCTTAAAATATAACATAAGAAGAGAGTACTAATTTCCAAATTTGGTACTGAATTAAAGTATAAGTTTATGTATCTTAACATTTATCTTTCTAAAGCAAAATAACTAAAATTTTATTATTTTCCTTAATATAAACATAATAATAAATGATCCTTTGAATTAATACTGTTCAAATTGTAGCATATTAAATAAAACCAATCATGTTGATATTTAACACATGTACTTCTATTTATGTGAATTTCTTTTCATTTTAAAAACAATTTATTGAAGTTTATTCATACATGAGCATACATAAACAATAAGTTAATAGCAAAGGTTGTGAACTTACAAAACTAACATGTATAACATCATACAGGGCTCCCATACATTACCCACCACAAATGCCTTGCTTTATTGTGAAATATTTTTAACAAATTATGAAAGAGCATCGTCAAAGTATTGCTCTAACTATCATCCTATTCTTACCTTTGGTTTACTTTCCGCCAATCCACCCTATTATTTTTATATTCAGAAACCATACAATTTATTAAAGTGTACAATCAATGGCATTTGGTATAATCACCAAGTTATGCATTCATCAATTCAATCAATATTAGAGCCCACTATCATAAACATACCTTAGTGCTACTAATTACAGATTTTATGATGTGCTTTCACCATTTCTATTCATTTCCAAATATTTGTAAACAACTTTTTACCTATTCTGCACATATTAAACATCAGCTTCCATTCTCTAACCACATTCTTTTCCCTGTTAACTTATATTCTAGCTATTAACTCTATGAGTTTGCTCATTAGATTTAGTTAATAATACCAAAGTCATACAATATTTTTCCTTTTGTGCCTGGCTTGCTTTCATTCAACATGACCTCCAAGTTCATCCACATTGTCATATACTTCCTGACTTCGTTTCTTCTTACAGCTGAATAATATTTCATCATGTGTATATATACCTTAGTTTGTTTATACATTCTTTAGTTGACAGATACCTGGGATGTGTCCATCTTTTGGTAATTTGTGGGTATGCTTTGGTTAAACTATCTTTTCCTTTTTTTATGTTTTTATTTTTTATTTTTCATTATTTTTTAATATCCCAATTTCTTTTTTTTTACTTTATTTTGCTTTAGTTTTTCAGAATTATTATGTATTTTATTTCTTATGTCCAAACCCATTATTTTTTCATTTTCCTCTTAATTGTACCTGGCAATATCCCTAGCTTCATTTTTTTCTTTTAATAATAATTTTGTTAAGGTACTTAGATTACATAAATGTTACACAAAAATTATAGGGATTCTCATATGCCCCACCTCCCACACCTCCCACAACCTCCCACATAAACATCTTTGAAACAGTTTAAAACCTGCTTTGCTGCACAAGTGGAATACTGCTGCATGGGGAAAAGCTGCTGTTATCAGTTCCTGCTGAAAACAATAAGAACTTTCTTACTTTACACTGTTACTTAGAGCTTTCTGCCTCTCCATTATCTCCTGCTCAACCCAAAACTTTCTGAGCCCTTAACGTACAGCATGTCCTTGGGCACACCTCCTGATATAACTGACTGTATATATATTGAAGAAGATCCAATAAACAGGGACTCTCTCAAAGAATACTAAGCATCAAAGTGTTTTCATTTCATTCCTGCAGCAAATGGTGACCCTTTGTGACACGGCGCCATAGTGGGCTCTGATGGACAGATCCCCGCAAGACTGCAGGATGGATTCCTGCAAGTAGTTTTCTGGACAGCCCCTGGGAACCCCTTGGTGAAGAACTATGGTCCAGACCTAATCATTCTCTTACAGGATATTGACGCCCCAGAGGTCAGTCAGTCCACCAAGGTAAGTAACACCACTATTGTATGCAGTAGTCCCAAATATTATTAGTTTGTTGCAAAAAAACTCAGTCTTTTAAAATAACATGGATAATACATTAACCCCTTAATGAGGACCCAGTTAAGAGTATTACAGCAATTGTTTAAAGCTGCTGAATGTAAAGTGAAAGAAGAGCAACTATTAGATATGTTGCACATGATGCATACATATTGCATGTATTTCCTGGAAGAGGGAACCTTAGATTTAGAATTATGGGAACAAGTAGGATAAAATTTGGAACCTAAGTTTTTTAGTGCTACTACAACTTGGAGCCTTGTTCGGGCTGCAGTAGTTCTGCTACACATCCCATCAGCAAAAACAGAAACAGATGTAGCTGCTCCATCCCGCTGCCAGATCCTATTCCCCTCTTTCCTCCCCCCCCCCCATTACTACCACTGCTGCCACCTATTCCAGCGGCTGGGGGATGCCTAGATATCTCAGAGGAGCTGTCTCCTCCTCCTTCGCCACAATTTCTAGAGTCAAGCGTGCAGTTATGCATGAAAGAGGCGTTAAACCATGGTGATGAAATGGCGGCTTTTCCTGTGGTAGCAGTACAAATCAAACACACTACAAACCTTTACCATATGAAGTCTATGGGGAATTACGTTGTAGTGTCAAGGAAAATGGACTACATAGTCCTTTTACCACTGGATTACTGGGAAATGTAGGACTTAGTTACATGATGACACCATGGGATTGGAAACATCTAGTCCGTACCATTGTCACTTCTGCCCAATTCGGTGTATGGATCATAGAGCACAAAGAGCATTGCACTGTTCTGGCTATGAATAATCTCCAAAATGACATACAAATAGGATATGATATATTAACAGGATCAGGTTCATACCTTAATTTACAACAACAAATTAATATGAATAATCAGCAAGATTTTGAACAAATTTTTTCAACAATGCAATATGCATGGTCAAAAATGTCAGATACTTCTTGTGCCCCAAATTCTTTTGCAGCTATTTGGCAAGGGGCTACAGAGCCATATGTTGATTTCATTAATAAATTGCAGGTAGCCATATCACAACAAGTTGATAATTCTGATGCCACTGAAGCATTACTTTTACAATTAGTTTATGAAAATGCCAATGAAGATTGTCGGAGAGTCATTGCTTCTTTGAGAAAAGAAAACACCCCAGCCGGAGTTTATGTTAAAGCTTGTCAAAATTTAGGCACTGAAACCTTTAAAGCTCTAACCTTAGCCATAGCTCTTGCTACCTCGGCAAAATGTTTTGTATGTGTAGAAACAGGTCATTATGCTAAAGATTTCCCTCATAATACGGGAGGCTCACAAAAGAGCTGAGCTAAACAAATCAACCTACCCACTAAAGACTGCCTACGGTGCCTTAAGGGAAAGCATTGGGCAAATAAATGTAGACCTGAATTTGATAAGAAAGGAAATCTACTGCAGAGAAATGGGCAACAGGGCACTCTCTCTGGTGCCCCAAAATCCTTTCAGACGGCTTTGTTCAATCATACCCAATCAAAACAGAACCACTTGGCTCTGCCCCCACAGCTTTTCAATCCATGGCAGATTTATGTGCTGCCATCCGGGGAAGTGCCGGCCTGGACCTTTTCACTACTGAAGAATTAATACTTAAGGAACGAAATAAAGTCTATTTGGCCAATTCAGGAGTGAAAGGGCCTATTCCAGAAAATTTAGTGGGATTAATATTGGGAAGATCTAGCATAAGTTGCAGGGGCATCACTATTCTGCCCAGAGTTATAAACTCAGATTATGTAAGAGAAATTAAAATTATGGTGTCCTCGGGAACTAACACAATGCTAGCAAGTTGGCATCTATAGTATCAAGTATCATGAACACAGTAAAAAAGATAGTCCCTAGTCAAGCCAGTTAAAGTCCCACTCTAGGAAAAGGTGCTCTACACAAGTGGTTTCAATGAAGACTCTAGTATCAGTTACTAATTCCCAGACAAAAGCTAGACGTTAGTAAGTTTATATACAAGACTGCTCTATTTATCTGTCATTCTGTAACTCTGTTCAAAATTAATCTTTTGATTATGTTATTCTTGTTTCTCTTGCTAATTGACAGTATAGACTTATTAAACTAAATATGCATATTAACATGTATCTTGTATCCATCCGAGACTCTGGCCAAAAGTGAACCAAGTATATCAGTATGTCCCCCAGTTTAGTAAACATATAAATGTATGTATACATATTGTAAAAGATTGAGATATAGCAGTTAAATCCCTGTTTATAAACAATCCTTCATTTATTTTATATTCTTTCAATTATTAACAAAAGTTCACTAACTAGATATCAATGGAAAGTCCTGCCACAAAGGATGCGCAATAGCCCCACCATGTGTCAATATTATGTCATTCAGACTTCACGCCCTACTCATTCTACCTTCCTACAAGCATGTATCTATCATTACATAGATAATATCCTCATTGTAGCCCCCTCAGAAGCACTTTTAACACAATTCTAAAAACATCTCCAAAATTCTCTTAATCAAACTAGTTTCCAAACAACCCTTAATAAAATCCTATTAACTCAGCTTTGAAAATATTTAGAATATGTCATATCATCTAAAACAAAAAACAAAAAAGGGGGAGTATGGATACCTCCCCTAGAAATACAATAGCCTTAACAATATATACTTTAAATTTTTTAAATTGTGGTAAAGACAGCCTTTCAGCAGCTGAGAAACATTTCTCCCCTCGTCAGGAGAATCATCAATCATGAGCTAAGATTCTGTACAAGGAAATGTTAGGAGATGGATCTGGGAAGGGACCCTGTGACCTTATAACGTTGGGGCAAGGGTATGTTTGCGTGCTTACTCCAACAGGCCCCCAGTGGCTGCCAGCAAAGAACGTGAAGCTATACCATGACCTGGAATGATCACTCATTCAACCCAATGCCACAGATGGAGAAGATGACGATGAAGGAACAAAGGAACTCCCAGACACAATCATGCCGTAACATTATCCAAGCTCAGGGAGTAACTTGGGGAGATCTTAAACAATTAGACCAAAAAGGTACCGAAGTGTTCTCTCACACTGGAGTGCCACCGTCTCTTGAAAATAAGTTTCTTGCATATTTGGCTATGGTAGCATAGCTCCTGGTTAATTTATCTTGCCCCTGGGAAGGCTTCTCAGGGATAGCTCAATTCTAAAAGCCCTTTCACTTATTAGCCCTAAAAGATTCATTGGTACACATATTACTGTCATTATTTCAGCAATTATCATAGCTGCCATTGCCACCACTAAGGCAGTCGCCCTTACGAAATCAGTCCAAACTGTTCATGTTGTTAACCAAATTATGACCAATGTCACTGATGAACTTTTAACTCAAACTCATTTAGATAATAATATTCTTACCAGACTTGATGCATTAGTAGCATCTATTCTTTGGATAAGCAAAAAACATCAAGCTCTACTTACCAGACAAGATTTGCATTGTGATTGGGAACATGTAAAAATCTGTGTCACCCCCTTACCTTGGAATAGCTCTCAGTTTTCCTGGGAACAAGTGAAAACCCACTTACAAGGGGCTTTTTCCTCCCATCTACAGAGAGAAGTGCTTTCTCTCCAGCAATGTCTGGAACATCAACTATCTCAAATACAACCTCTTACTCAACAAAATGTGTTTCAAACACTCAATGATAATCTACAATGGTTAAATCCATCTATTTGATTTCATGGACTAAACATAAGAATCTAGGTAATATCTCTTGTTGGAACAATCATGCTTATTGTTTTATTATTTTTTTTTTGCTTTTCTTAAAATTTTTTATTTATTTTTATTGTGGGTAAAAATCAAAATTCTCACAATACATACAAACATTTGCAAAATGATATATAAATATATATGCATATATGTGTATTTGCTTACAAAAATGTTATATATATATATTTTATATATATATACATATATTTTAAGAGGTGCTTAGATTACCCAAAATATTACACGGAACCCACTGGGATTCCCATGTTGCCCACCTCCCACACCTCCCACCACATCCCACACAAACATCTCCCACAAGTGTGGCCCACCACCCTCAATGAACTTACACATCCTGGAGCCTTGCCACCAACCATAGACCGCAGTTCACACCGTAGACCACACTCTCTCCCACTCAGTTCTGAGTGGTGTGTGCTGATTTAAAATGGCCTACATCCGTTGCCACAACGGTACTCAGGACAACCTCTAACTCCCAAAGAAGCCCCTGTATTTCAATGGGGATTGAGAGGAGGAAGGTGTCATGGCACACCAGACATCCCATAACACAGTGATAAAAGGCAGGAAAAAAAAGAGAAAGGAAAAAAAAATGAATATATATATATATATATATATATATATATATATATATATTTTAAAGGAATTTCCTTTACTTTTTTGCCCATTTTTTGAATGTCCCAATCCACTAATTATATTTTATTTTGTTTTGTTCTTTGTTTGATTATTTGTTTTTTTTCCTTCTCTTTTTTTTCCCCCCTGAGTCTCCTAATGTTTTACTGTTAATCTTTAGTTTAATTCATCAAGCCCTCTCTCGAGCTCATCATGCTAAAAAAAATTCATCACCTTAGTTTCTGCCTCATCTCTCTCTCCCACATCCAAAAATCAAGAATCCCCTTTGTTAAAACACCTTTGAATTTGTTTTTCATAAATATTATTAAACTAGTTATTTAATTTCAGTAAACGCTCTGCTCAGCTCTGCTAGCTAACAAAAATTTATTTGATTCATGCTTGTAACAAATCATTTTTTCCTAGAGTAAACTTTTAAGCCTTAGCAATTGTGAATAATATTGCCATGAACATCAGTGTGCAGATGTCTATTCATACCACTGCTCTCAGTTCTTCTGGATATATACAGAATAATGGTATTTTTGGGTCACATGGTAGATCTATATCTAATTTCCTTAGGAACCACCAAAAAGACTTCAAAAGTGGCTGTACCATTCTACCCTCCCACCAGCAGTGAATAAGCATTCCTCTTTCCACATCCTCTCCAACACTTATAGTTTTCTTTGTTAATAGTGGCCATTCCAGTAGTTGTGAAATGATATCTCATAGGAGTTTTGATTTGCATTTCCCTATTAGCCAGTGATGCTGAGCATTTTTCATGTGTTTTTTGTTTGTTTGTTTTTGTTTGTTTGCTTTTGCCTTTTGTATTTCTTCTTAAAAAATATCTATTAAGCACTTTTGCCCACTTTTTAATGTGGTCATTTGTCTTTTTATTGTTGAGTTGTGGTATCTCTTTCTAGATCATGGATATTAGACCATCGTCAGATGTGATTTCCAAATATTTTCCCAATGAATAGGCTGCCTCTGTACCCTCTTCACAAAGTCCTTTGAAATGCAGAAGTGTATAATTTTGAGGAAGTCCCATTTATTTACTTTTTTCTTTTGTTGCTTATGCTTTGGGTTTAAGGTTTAAGAGACTCCCACTTACTAAAAGGTCTCATAGATGTTTCCCTAGGTTTTCTTCTAGGAGTTTTATGGTCCTGGCTTTAATGTTTAGATCTCTGATCCATTTTGTGTTAATTCTTGTAAAGGGAGTGAGATAGAGTTCCTGTTTGATTCTTTTGGGTATGGATATCCAGTTCTTCCAGCACCATTTGTTGAAGAGACTATTCTGTCCCTGAAAAGTAGACTTGGTAGGCTTATCAAAAATCAGTTGACCATAGAGGTGAGGATCTATTTATGGACTCCCAATTCAATTACCTTGATCAATGTATCTATCTTTATGCCAGTATGATGCTGATCTTACCACTGTAAATTTAGAATAAACTTCAAGTTCAGGGAGTGTGAATCATCTTTGCTCTTCGTTATTAGGATGTTTTTGGCTATTTGGGATCCCTTTCCCTTCCAAATAAATTTGGTAATTGACTCTTCTATTTCTGTAAAGTAGGATGTTGGAATATTGATTGAGATTGTGTTAATTCTATAAATCATTTTTGGGTAGAATTGGCATCTTCACAATGTTTAATCTTCCAATCCGTGAACATGGACTTTCTTTCCATTTATTTAGGTTTTCTTTGATTTCTTTTAGTAGTGTTTTGTAATTATCTGAATACAGCTCTTTTACATTCTTGGTTAAATTAATTCCTAGATATTTGTGTCTTTTTGTTGTTATTGTAAGTGGAATGTTTTTCTTTGATTTCTTCCTCAGCTTTCACATTACTAGTGTAAAGAAACACTATTGATGTTTACATGTTGATTTTGTATCCTGCCACTTTGCTAAACACATTTATTAGCTCAGGTAAATTTTTTTGGTAGATATTTTGGGATTTTCTAAATATAAGATCATGTCATCTGTGAATAGTGAGAGTTTTACTTCTTTTCCAATTTGGGTGCCTTTTATTTCTTTTCCTAATTGCTCTAATTGCTCTAGTTTGAACTTCTAGCACAATGTTGAATAACAGGAGTGACAGTGGGCATCCTTGCCTTTTTCCTGATCTTAGAGGGAAAGCTGTCAGCCTCTCCCCAATAAGTATGATGTTGACTGTGGGATTATCATGTATTCCTTTTATTATGTTGAGGAACTTTCCTTCTATACCTATCTTTTGAAGCTTTTTATCAATAAAGGATGCTGGATTTTCTGCATTGATTGAGATGATCATGTGTGTTTTTGTTTTCCCCTTCTGTATGTTAATGTGGTATATTATGTTAATTGATTTCTCTTACGTTGAACCACCCTTGCATACCAGGAATAAAACTCCATTGAACATAATATACAATTGTTTTTATATGCTGTTGGATTTGATTTGCAAGTATTTTGTTGAGAATTTTTGCACCTATATTCATTAGAGAGATTGGTCTGTAATTTTCTTTTCTTGTAGTATCTTTATCTGGCTATGGCATTAAGGTGATGTTGGCTTCATAAATTGCGTTGGGTAATTTCCACTTCTTTTCAATTTTTTGGATGAGTGTAAACAGGGTTGGTATTAATTCTTGAAATGTTTGGTGGAATGCACCTGTAAAACCATCTGGTCCTGGACTTTTCTTTGTTGGAAGATTTTTGATGATTGATTCAATCTCTTTATTTGTGATTGTTTATTAAGTCCCTATATTTCTTGTAGAGTTAATGTAGGTTGTTTGTACATTTCTAGGAATTTGCCCATTTTATCTAGGTTGTCTAATTTGTTAGCATAGAGGTTCTCATAATATTCTTTTATGATCCTTTTTATTTCTATGTAGTCAGTCATTATGCCGTCCATTTCATTTCCAATTTTATTTTCATCTTTTCTCTTTTATCTTTGTGAGCTTTGCTAAGTGTTTGTCAATTTTATTGATTTTCTCAAATAACCAGCTTTTGGTTTTGTTGATTTTCTTAATTGTTTTTTCTTTTTCTTTTTTTTCAATTTCACGTATTTCTGCTCTAATCTTTGTTATTTTTCTTTCTGCTTGCTTTGAGATTGGTTTGCTGTTGTTTCTCTAGTTTCTCCAGTGGTTCATATAGTTCTTTGATTTTAGCTCTTTCTTCATTTTTAATATAGCTATTTAGGACTATAAATTTACCTTTCAGTACTGCCTTCACTGTATCCCATAAGTTTGATATGTTGTGTTCTCATTTTCATTCATCTTGAGATATCTACTAATTTCTCTTGCAATATTTTCTTTGATCCACTGATAGGAGTTTGTTGTTTAGACTCCATATATTTTCAAAATTTCCCCTCCCTCATCTATTATTGATTTTCAGCTTCATTCCATTATGGTCAGAGAAGGTGCATTGTACAATTTCTATCTTCTTGAATTTATTGAGAGCTGTTTTGTGGCTTAAAATATGGTCTATCCTGAAGAAAAATCCTTGAGCACTTGAGAAGAACAGGTAACCTGCTAATTTGGGGATACAATGTTCTGTATATGTGTCTCAAGTTCAGCTCATTTATCATATTGTTCAAATTCTCTGTTTCCTTGTTGATCTTCTGTCTAGTTGTTCTATCTATTGATGTTAGTTCTGTGTTGAAGTCTCCAACTATTATTGTAGAGATGTCTATTTCTCCTTTCAGTTTTGCCACAGTTTGCCTCATCTTTTGGGGCAATCTGTTTAGTTGCATAAATATTTGACTGCTACTGCTTCCTGGTACATTGTCCCTTTTATTACTATATAATGGCCTGCTGCATCTCATCACTCCTTTTGCCTTTAAAATCTGTTTTGTCTGACACCAGTATACTTACTCCTGCTTTCTTTTGGTTACTATTTGCATGAAATACTTTTTTCCAACCTTACACTTTCACTATCTTTGCATTCTTGGGTCTAAGGTGAGTCTCCTGCACGGAGCATATGGATGGCTCATGTTTTCTTATCCATTCTGTCAGCCTATATTTTTTGACTGAGGAGTTTACTCGATTAATATTCAATGTTATTACTGCAAAAGCATTACTTACTTCAGCCACTTTATCCTTTGGCTTTCATATGTCATATCTTATTTTTGTCCATTTCTTTACCCTTTTGGTTATCCTTTATGATAATCTTCACTTCTACATTCTCCTCCAAGCTTCTTTGTCTTGTTTTTTCTTTTCTGGATGCAGAACTTCCTTTAGTGATTCATGCAGAGCTTGATTCTTGTTTACAAACTCTTAGTTTCTGATTATCTGTGAATATTTTAAGCTTACAGTCATACTTAAAGGACAGTTTTAATGGATAAAGCTTTCTTGGCTGGCAAGTTTTTTTATTTTATTTTTCCTACCATAATTATATCATACCACTGCCTTCTTGCTTCAATGGTTTCTGGAGAGAAATCTGAATTAAATTTTATTGGACATCCTTTGTATGTGATGTTTCACTTTTCCCTTGCTGCTTTCAGAATTTTCTCTTTATCTTTGGCATTTGATATTCTATATATTATGTGTTTTGGTGGACGTCTAATTGTATTTGTTCTAATTGTAGTATGCTGTATTTTCTGGTCATGCATATTCATGGTTTTTATGAGAGTTGGGAAATTTTCTCCCATTATTTCCTCAAACACTCTTTCTGCCCCTTTCCATCTTGTCTCCTTCTGGAACTCCAGTAACACATATGTTGGTGAGCTTCGTGTTATCATTCAACTCCCTGAGCCCTTGCTCAATTTTTTCCATTCTTTTCTCTCTCTGTTCTTTCTCTTCAGTTCATTTATTTTTTCCATTACATCACTGATTCTTTCTTCCATCATTTCAAATCTGCCATTGTGTCCCTCTATTACTTTTAATTTCACTTATTGTATCCTTTCCCATAAGCTCTGTTATTTTTACATCCAAAATTATATATAGACATTATCAGTGTCTCCCTATCTTTTATTTCTTTATCTATGTTATCCTTAAGCTCCATGATTTGATTTAGGAGATTTGTATAAATCTCATTAATTAAGTGTTTCAAGTCTTGTGTCTCATCTGAAGCTTAGATTGTTTCCTTTGCCTGAGTCATATCTTTCTGTTTGTATGGCTTTAATTTCTTTTGCTGATGTCTAGACATATGATTCTGATGTTGAGTTTACTCTGATGTTCAATTTCTTTCTTGCATAAGGATTTACTATTAATTAGCTGTGTGCTATCACTGTTCTTTGACTCTTCATTCAATTTGTCCTAGATATTTAGAAATGCCCCTGTTTAACTGCTCAAACCAGGACTGAGCACCCACTAATGGAGTGCAGGTCAGTATCCAAGGGCCTTGAAGAGGATGGCAGTAGTAGCACCTGCTTACCTATTTATTTATTTATTTATTATTTTTCCTTTTTCATGCACTTTTCTGGTCTGGCCAGCAGATGGCATACTTTGAAAGACCTCTCAGCTCAGAATCCAGGTACTAGGAATAAGTGCATTCAGAATACCTCTGCAGGTGTGTAGGCAGTACAAAAGCATGTCCTCAGGGATGGCCAAGCCTCACAAAGGCTTAAAAAATAACATAAGAAGAGAGTACAAATTTCCAAATTTAGTACTGAATTAAAGTATCTCTACTTTAATATTTCTTTTTTTAAAGCAAAATATTATAAACAACAATTATTTTATCTTCCCTAATATAAACATAATAATAAATGATCCTTTGAATTAGAACTGTTCAAATTGTAGCAAATTAAGTTCAAGAAGCCATTTGGACATTTACCACATGGTGAATATCTTTATGTGTATTTTTAACTATATACCCCTGGATTTAAATCAGATAAATCTAGCAGCATAAAAAAATATGGAAAATGGAATGATTGTAGAATGTTACATGTGATAATTCCAATTTAAAAAATTATTCTGTAGAGAAAAATGCCGACTGCACAAATGACAAAATACAGCATCAATTTTCTGATTTTATATCTTTATTTATGGTTTTCAACTAAAGCCTAGTCAATCTTTAATTATCATTAAGTTCAGAGTAGTGCACACAGTTAAAAGAAATTATTTTAACTCCTGTATCTGACTAAACACTTTATACAGAAAAATGCTTGTAATATCCTGAATCAGATTCAATATGTATGAAATTGATTTCAGTGTATCACAAGAAAGACTTTATTACCAAAATTGTGAAACCATTAAGTACATTTAAAACAGTCTTTCTTTGCTCTTCAATTCACTTTGGATAAAGTTTTTTCTGAATATCTGATAATGATTAAAGACCAAAAATGTGAGGTTATCTTTATTTTGTAATAATCAGTTGGCATCAGGCAATAACATGTTGGAATAAAATAATGCTAGAAATTAATTACCAAAGTAATGAGTTAGAAAAGATATAACATTTATTGAATTTTCCCAGATCCTATTTTCTAGTTCTTAATTCCACCCCAAGCTATTATGTGGAAACTTTCATTGAAATTAGTGAGGTTACAGATGAGTGTCTAATGGGATAATTTAGCCTCTGGTCTCTTCAAATTGTGTACTTACAAAGTAAGCATCTAACAGTCTAAATGAAGCTTATTAACTAATTAGAATACAGAAATTGAACAGATCTACTCAAGCCCCTTGCTTGGACTTATAACTCATTTTTCTCCTTAAGACTGCTTCAAAGTGAGTTGTAATCTCAAAAAGAATATCAATAAAACCTTCACAATAGACAAAAATATAGGAGTAGAAAAAAATTCCATTAAATGTTGCAACAAAGAGAATGGTTTTATTATGCTTTCTTTTTACAATCATAAGTTTTATTAAGATATTATTTCCAAGCACAATATTAACTTTAGTACATGGAAAAAATATACTGCATTTTCCAGTTCAGAATAACTTTGTTGACTTTACAAAGAAGCATGAATCAGCAGCATCGCCAGGGGGGACACAAGTTATATGAACACTTCTATATCATTATCTTTATGTTCATAACTTGACTGGTTTGAGGAGAATATTTCTGTTTTACTACATGTCCTGAAGAGTCAGATTCTCTTTAGACCATGTAATAAACTGAACATATTTTTCTCAACCCCTACTTTCCTCACCTTTTAGGGAGGGTCTTAACATTCTCACCTCTAAATAGAGCTGTATTATGAGTTCTTGTTTGGATCAATTAGACTAGCTGTTAGTATATATAAAACAATATGTAGGGGTGGAGGGCAGCCCACAGCAATTGTGTGGCTTAAGCAGCCTCCCAGCCAGGGAATGAGAGCTGAGAGGAGGTGGCAGGGCCCAGCAGAATGCAGACACCCATGCAGCAGATATGAGGTGCCCATCAAAAATTCCAGAGAGTACTCATCCATGGAAACCAACAGATAAGTGGGTGAATATGAACTTCAATCCTGCCATTCAAGCTGCCATTGACCTCACAGCAGGGGTTACAGGGGCCCAGCATGCCTGCTGACTAGGCAGATATTTAACAGGATGAAAATGAAGATGCAGACATTCCCTGGCCTGTACAGGGTACTCTGTGACTGCCACTTAAAGACCTACTCACAGGTAGGCTTCTGGGGCTTTTACACAGGAAGCAGACCAACACTGATAGCCACCATTGCCAAGAACTCTGTCCACTTCATGCACAACAGCTTCTGCCAACAGGCTGTGAGGAAGGTGGCTGGATTGAACAAGCAGGCATAGCTAAGTGGCCTACAAAATGCCCACCACTAGCTCCTTTACTTCTGCCTTTGTTGCATTAGTGCTCTGTCCCATTGAGCTCATGAAGCACCTCCTGCAGACCACATATGAAATGGAGACATCAGGAAACATTTCCCAAAGCCATAGTACAATTTGGTCTGACGTGAAGAGTAACCTTAGAAAGGATGGCCCTTTGGGTTTCTACCAGGGCCTCCCCAGCACTTTACTTTGAGAAGTACTAGTTTATTTCTTCTTCAGTGCATATGAAATGAGCTATTGGGGAGATCAAAAGATGAACTTGGCTCTGTCCCTTTGACGTTAAGTGGTGGAGTTGGTGGAATTTGCCTCTGGCTGACTGTATATCCTGTGGAATCTATTCAAATTCAGAATTCAGGTTCTTTCCATGGCTGAAAAAGAGGCAGGATTTATCAGAACTTTTGTAAATGTAGTGAAAAATGAAAGAATAACAGTCTTATATTCTGAACTGAAGCCTACTATAATTCATGCATTCCCTGCCAATGAGGCACTGTTTTTTTCCTATGAATACAGGCAGAAGTTTATGATGAAACAGTTCAAAGCAGGCTGAAGTGTCCTGGTGAACCAGGATCCACGTGAACATGTTTAGGGACTACAGTTCATCTCAGGGTTTCACAGAGTTCAAGAACAATGTGGAATTATTATGGTTTCATGAGAATTTTATGTTTTTGTCTTCCTGTTTTCTAAATCTTAAACTTTATGGAAGGACCTTGTGGCAGTTTTATATTATTGATGAATTCTGAAGTGAAATATTTATTATGTTTGTAAACTGGTCTGTTCCTCTGGGCATGATACCCTTTGATTGTAGTAAATTCAGAAGTTTCACTTTTACTTGATTAAATTAAGATTAGGGCTTTGATTCAGCCATGTCAGTAGGACATTTAGTCCCTACCCACTTGGTGGGCAGACACTCATGCAGAAAATGACATGACAAAGGAGAGAGCACAGTTTTCATGCTGGAGCCCCTGGGAAAGAGCTGAGCCATTCTCATGATATTTTATAACTGGCCTTGTTGAGAGAGCAGACCAGCTGAGCCCAGAAATACGAGTCCCAGGAAGAGAGATGAGCCTTATACCAGCCTACTACTGAGATCAGAAGAAGCTGCGACATGGATCCTTAAGAGGAGGAGGAAGGCTGAACCCTTGCTATGACTGGTAGCCATCTTGCTCTAACACATGGCAACAGACTTTGATGAGGGATGTAACTTACTCTTTATGGCCTTGTGACTTTAAGCTTCTTCCCCAAATAACTACCCTTTATAAAATCCAACAGATTTCTGGTACTTTGCATCAACACCTCTTTGGCTGATTAAAAACGATCTCTATCTTACATAATATAATTTCTGCCCATAATTATAATGAAATAGAAAAGTTGTTGCTTTTGTCCTTGGTGGAATATACAGGATGAGCCAGTGGCCCCAAGTACCTTCTCTGAAAGGTCACATATAAGTATATCAGGGCATAAACCTATAGATTTACATGGTATTTGAATAGCTATGTGTTGAGTGAAACATACAGTTTGGTTCCATGTTAAACCTCAGATATCATAGAAAAATTCAACATTGACCATGTTCTGTGAAGATGATTATAAATGATTGCTTAATCCATTTAAGATGTAGAGCCTCTTTTAAAGTCTGTTTACATATGTACTATACTAAGCAGGGAAAGTTTTCAAAAGATTTTTATGTGGAGTTTGAGAAGCAAAATATCCATCTAAATTTTTAAGAGCAGAATATACCTGCTTTCTTGTGTGGCTTCCATATTCTTGAATTAAAGTTTCAGAGTAGGCACTCTAGATTTCCCCAAATGCTCCACTCTTTCCTTAAATAGTTCCACTTCAATTCCCAAGTAAGATCATATTCCCCACTCTGACTATATTAAGTGTGGCCTAGAGCATCAGGCCTTTGGGAAGCAGCATGGGCCTTCACCTATGTCAACTTTCCCTCTTTCCTCTCCAAAAGAACTTCTACTTTACTGGGCTTTAGACTGAAGGAAGGGCAAAGGGGATGGGGCTGTGCTGCCATACTCTGATGGAGACACAATGATTGACAGCAGAGCCTAGCTTCTGTGTTCTGGGTCCTGGCCTGATTCCTGTTGACACATTTAGGAACTGTCAATCCACCTTGGACCACTCACTGTTCTCTCCTTCTACCAATCAGCAATACTTACAGGGAACAGATAGTGTCAAAACCTTCAAGACACGCCTTTGTTCCTTGTTTAGATATTGAGTGACAGTAATCATGGATGAAGTCCTCTCCTCTCAGACAGGACTAAATAGAACTTAGTGTTTGTGCTAGGCAGTGAAAAATGTCAGGGATAATCCATCCTGAAGTTTACCCTGAGGTCTGTAACTCCTTGCCATTCTTTAAAAATGGTGGAATTATTCTAAAATTGGGTCCCGGAAGTCAGTAAACTTTAATGGTGATTATACATAGGGTTTGACTTTATAAAGTAACAAAAGCAATTCTTTTAAGCTTTCCCATATGCATGTATATGTGCACTGACACAAAAATCCCACAGTTCACCTGGTCTTTACAGACTTGGGGATGGGCAGGTTGTTATTTGGCCATATGGTGTAAGCACATTGTTCTTATCACCACTTAAATAATCTTCATCATTCCATGCTGTTCCAAAAAAAGTAGGATCAATAAAAAGTGTCCTTAACAGCTGCTAATTCTGAAATCAAGCAGGCTACTGATGTCAATAATGGCCATGCCACATGTGTCTCACTGTCACCTTGTTTCATACTTCCAGTTTCCCTAAACTTCTTGCTCTCCATTAAGTCTCTTTCATAGCTATACCAACAGTGACAGAAGCAAGAGTTTAAGGGAAGCATGCTGCTGTAGACAAGTGGACATGCTATGTGTATGTCAGGGAGGGCCTGCTCAGCCTGGTGATCAATGTGTGTATTCTGGCCTTCAATTTGCTTTTTCTCTAAAAGAAAACTGTTTTCTACTTTACTTTTCTCTCCACATTCAAACAGCAGTTGTTACTGAGTATGACTTCATCCAAGCCATGTGGATTAAAAAGGAATAGAAAACAGAATCCCAGTAGAAAGTGGGTTGCTCCAAGGCACAATGTCCCACCCAGGACCATGGCCAGTGACAGAGTGTTGTCAGCATACCTTTGCCTCCCACTTGTCCACTAAAGATGTAACTAGTGATATTAAATAGAAATACTTGCAGACAAGTGTGTAGGAGAGGGGGTGAATGGAAATGAGTTAAGTCAGCAATTTTTTTCATTCAATTTGTTAAATTCATGTTTAGTATTGGAGTACAATTTGTACCATTACAGATCTGTACTTCAGACAAAAATATGGTTACTTGAAATATTGTGTTTAAAGGAATGTGGACATTCTATTGTTAAGTTATTTACCAAAAAACCCCACAAAATATGTAAATATTTGAAGGCTATAGGAGGTACCCAAGATATTAATGAATAGCATCCCCACAGTCTGCAGTAATTTGAATCAATCACTCTGGCCAAAACCCACTTTCTTTAATTGCTGTTTCAATGTGATGAGGAACCCAAGATATTGAGGGACCATCTCAACTTTCCAGTCACTGAAAGGGCACCATATTATATGGTAGAATTATTTCTACACTGGGCAATGTGGCCTTTAAATTTGTGAAGCCTAAGCCAGTGAGACAGGGAATAAAATTACTCAAATGGACCCTGTAATAGTGAGACGTACACTCACATTTCTATCTTTGGTTTCATGACTTGCTCATTGTAGTCATTGGATATATGGCATCATATAAACCTTATAAGCACTTCTGAGTTAACATATATATTGTACCTGGTAGAATTGCATTCTAAACCAAAAGGATGTTTTATTTTGGCTGTTTCTACAGTCGAACATTTGACAAGCCATTTAATTATTCATCAAGCAGTTTGTTTCCAGGTGGTAGGGAATGTGTTCAAAAGCAGTGATTTTTCAGGCCATAGAAAAGTATTTAACTTTATTTGATGTACATTGGAGATGGAAAGGCATTTCAAAAGTTCACAAATCTTAGGCATAGGAGAATTGGTGCAAGTAAAGAAGACAAATTCAGAATTGCTTTATATGTCCAATCTTGTAAGGATGTAGATTTACCCTCTCTATAAAGAGAGGGATCCAGAAAAAATTAAAACTCCACTAGATAATGGGTCATTTGGGGATTCAACACTGGCTCTTTGCTTAAGGCATTCTAATACGAGAACAGTGGCAAAGGCCAAATCAACTATCTTGGCTTCCATGGACATTTATTTATTCATGGGCCTATTGAGAAAGCACTGTGGTGTTTGGGAAAAGAGATCAATTACTGTGCATAGAGTAGTTATTTGATGAACTGAATAGTGAGAACTTTCTCTCCCATGGTTGTTCTCTGTTGGGCTTTCACCCAACAGCAAATGTACCATACTACCCTGTGCAAATTTAATGATTTCTTCCCACTTACCTCTTCCTCAGACTGCCTTGTCAATTTTGTTTCAATTGTATTCTTTATAACTACATGATTATAAGGACAACCTATTATCTACTCTTCCAAAAATCATTGTCTATTCAAACGTAGGACTTCCCTCTTTCCACAGGAAATGAAAAATCAGATGTGTGACTTCAATTTCTGCATACTAGAAGTATTTCACAAGTGTCATTCAAGATCACACCAGTGCAGAAATATGTGGAAGTGAGAATACAATTTGGCTAGTGAGAAATGTTGTGCAGATACACACTTAAACAAGGCTAATGCTTTGCACTTCTCCCTTATGGGTCATTTGGAACATCCTATGAAATATGAGCATGAATTGAGATTGAGGTAGCAGGTAAGAGAAACAAGAACCATGAGAATCTGAGCCATCTTTTATAAAATACTCTTTTTTATTTTTAAAGAAGCTTTAGATTACATAAATGGTAAATTAAAAATATATGGGATTTTCATATGCTCCACCCCTCTCCCTCTCTCACTTTCCCACATTTACAACAACTTTCATTAGTGTGGTACATATGTTACAATTGATGAACACATATTGAAGTGTTGATACTAACCATATACTGTAGTTTACATTCTAGTTTACACTCTGTTCTACACAATTGTATAGGTTATGACAAAATGTATAATGGCCTGTTATCTGTCATTGCAATGCTGTACAGGACAATTCCCCCATCTTACACCTATTCTTCCCTCTCCCTCCCCTAAGAACCTCTGCTGGCTATTGCCTTTATTCAATGATAAAAGTTTTTCCATGCTAGAATAATAATAACTCTGAGCCATCTTTTTATACAGTTAACTTGTGACTACTGGATTTGCTTGGGTTTCACCTTGTATCTATTTTACAATGGAATTCTATTGTGTAAGGTTGTGTTTTATGGTTTAGCAGATCAGATAACACCTAATTTAAGACAATTTACAGTCCAAATTTAGTCAGAGTCCCATAAACAGGAAGCAATATTCTCCTTGAGGACTGTAGTGAGCAAAGTAGTATACTTCAAATGGAGAGTAGGTGTGGCAGTTTAAATTTGGTGAATCCCAAAAAGAAAAAGATTATGTTTCTAAATTAATCTATTCCAGTAGGTGTGAAATTCTTTGATTGCATTAAAACTGAAACAGAAATTGGAACCAAGAGAGTGGGGTGGTGCTGCTGCTATTACCAAAAAAGCTGAAATGATTTTTCTGTTTGAACCTATAGTTGGTACTGGAGTTGGTAGGCATACAGCCAAGAGACCTAAATCTTTGGGCTATCCATGTGGCAGCTGGGCCCTGAACTGCAACAGAGGTGCAACACCTACTCCCCAGTTCATTGGACTCATCCAGGACAACTAAAAAGGAGGTGAGGATGGGTAACCCCCATACCAAAGAAATGAAAAAGCCTACAACTGCAAGCAAGAGAGTCTCATCCATTGGCTGTATGAGATTGAAGCCCCTCTCAATTAGAGGTGGATTGGACATCATCATCCCAGAATCCTCAGGTTTGGGGAATGAACTATGGACTAGAGTGGACATACTGGTATCCTACTATAGAGTTATTGTGACTCTAGCAATGTAAGAAATTACAACACTGATGTGGAGGCAGTGGCCATTGGAGGCTCTGAATGCAAGGGAGGGAAAAACACATGTAATATGGGGGCATTTTTGGGACTTGGGACTCATCCTGAGTGACATTGCAAAGACAGATATAGGTTATTATATATCTTTCCATAACCTACAGAATTGGGTGGAAGAGAGTGTAAACTACAATGTAAACCATAATTCATGCTCAGTGGCAATGCCCCAAAATGCATTTATCAATTGCAATGAATGTACCACATTAATGAAGGATGTTTATGTGGGAAAATGTTGGAGGTATGGGGAGCGGGGCATATGGGAATCCCTATATTTTTAATGTAATATTTAAGTAATCTAAGTATTTTTAAAAATTTTTTAAATATATTTTTTAAAAGTTTAAGGTACATAAAAATAGTGTAAGGAGTATTTTGGGGAATAATTGTGAGAAAAGGCTTAGGTTGCTTTGAAGAGTCTGTTGATAGGAATATAGACCCTAAAGTTATCTCCAATAAGGCCTTAAAAGGAAATGATGAAACTATTATCAGAAAAAGGAGAAACGGTGATCCTTGTTTTAAAATTGCAGAGAACTTGGCAAAATTCATTCTTGATATTAGAGGGAAGATAGAATTTAACATGATGAGCTTGGACCTTTAGCCGGGAATATTTCCAAAGTAAATGTGGAAAATACAGCCTGGCTTTTCTTGAAGCTTATAGCAAAATGTGAGAGGAAAGAGATAAGATATGAACTAAATTGCTGGGCACAAATAAACCAGAGAATGATGATTTAGGCAATTCCAAGCTTCTGGAAAACAATACCCAGATATAGTGTCCTATATGAGGACTTAACTAAGCTTCAAACTTGTAAGTCAGGATTGGAAATGCCGTTACACAGGAAAGACTTGTGAAAATTCTTACTGTCTCATGGCTTGGACCCCTGTTTCCTGCATACTAAGCCAAAAAGTTTTTTGTGAGATATGTATGAACCAAACCACTGCAAGCCTGGAATAAAAGGGAGAGGAAAGATCGAAGGAAAATGGCTTCAAGAGGAAAACCATGGAAGCTGAGGCCTGGAATTAAGACATCCTTTTGGCTAAGAGAGAAAACCCAACTATGTGTGCAGAAAGGGTGAGTTGACCCCAGCAGTTAAAGAGGGTGGATCTCCCAGCATTTTGTTCAGGAAGAGTTTGGCCACCTTAGGCTACAGAGAGGGTGGAGTGCATTCCCTAGTGGTTGGGGAGAGTAGGTTGCCACCTTATTGCTGTGAGAGTGTTGGGCCTAGTCCCACTGGCTTAGGGAGAGTGAGGTGCCCACCTCACTGTTCTCAGAGGTTCTGATTGCCAGAGATTAGGGAGGATGTTGCTGCTACCTCACTTCACAAGGGGGTTTGAGACCGTCTCCCAGAGAGGGGAAAAACTGTGGCCATCATCCCAATATTTTTAAAGGGTAAGGTCTGGAGCTCCCTTGCCATCTAGATGCTTAAAGGGGGTAGAACTGAAAAGTAGGCTATTGGACAAGCTCATGGAAAGGGTGTTACCACATGAGGTCCCAATGAGAAGACATAGTTCTAGAGATGACTCTCAGACTTTGAAATCTATTGGAGTATGCCCTGCAGGTTTTCAGAACTGTTTGGAACATATAATGCCTGTTTTACTCCAATATTCTCCCTATGGTAATTTAGTATTTATTCTATGTCTGTCCCTCCTTTGTATATTGGAAGCAGATAACTTGTATAGGAAGTTTCAGAGGTCTATAGCAAGAGGGGAATATTGCCCCCAAGACAAACTGTATGCGTATAACTGATTTTTATGTGATTTTGTAATTAGAATTGCTACTGAAATGATTTAAGGTTTTTGGAATATTGTGCTGTAATGAATGTTTTTTGCATATGGGAATACATGTCTTTTTGGGATGCAGAGAGGAGAGTGTGAGAGTTTGAATTTGGTGAATCCCGATAAAAGAAAGGTATAAAATATATTTCAATTAATCTCTTCCTATATGTGTGATACTCTTGGACTGCCTTAAATACAGCTGAGGGACCTTTGATTAGATTACTTGATAAGATCATCTAGGGATTTTGATTGGACTATGTCAGTGAGGAGTGACTGAGGTTGACTCTCTGCCTTTTTGCTGGGCTGATAAAAATAGAGACACACAGAGAGAGAGACAGACACAGTAAAAAGAAACAACCATTTTTGACCATGCCATGTGAGAGAACTAGATGATCACTTAAACAGTGATTAATGCCAATTATTTAAAAAATATACAAAACAATTTTTTATTACATTAGGAATTTTTCTCATTCTCTTATGTGAATTTTCATTATTTTAGAATTTTAATGTAATACAATATGTTTTTATGCTTTAGAGTGTTTTATTATTCACCTTATACTTCTGTACATGAAAGACCTTAAGGATATTAGTACAATTGAAATGTAAACATTTCTTATGACCATACTGTCCTAATTAAAAACAAAAAGCAAATAAAACTTTTCAATTCCATTATCACTGTAGTTAGTGTATAAAATATTCATCAGAACCATATATTTTATATATATATATTATAAATGTTTATTAAATATAGAAAGTAAACATTTATCAGAAATGCATTTCTTATAAATAAGATAAATATGCCTTTCTTTTCAATAATAATGCATATCATTGATGAATATTACTTATATATTGTTAGATAAGACAAATTGAGCAGAAATTAATAACAAAAAAAAGAGAAAAGAATGGACCACTAGGAAGTATAAGACTTACTGTATGCATTTTTTAAAATTTTATAATTAATTAATTAATTAAATTTTTTTTTTTATTTTAAAAGATGGTTAGATTACATAAATGTTACACAAAAATTACAAGGATTCCCATGTTCCTCACCTCCCACACCTCCCATAACATCCCACATAAACATTTTTCATTAGTGTGGCACATCACCTGCAATGAATATACACATCCTGAGGGTTTGCCATTAAACATGGACCATAGTCCACATTGTAGACCACACTCTCTCCCACACAGTTCTGCATGTTATATGCTGATGTAAAATGGCCTATATCTGTCATTGTAATGTCACTCAGGATAATTCCCAAGTCCCGAAAAGCCCCTGTATTACAACTGCTTTTCCCTTGCCAGCCCCAAAAGCATCCAGTGGCCACTGGCTCCACCTCAGTGTTGTAATTTCTTCCATTGATTGAATCACAATATGTCTACAACAGAATACCAGTGAGTCCACTCTAGTCCATAGCTCTTCTCCCAATCCTGAGGAGTTTGGGATGGTGATGTCCACTCCACCTCCAAGTGAGGTGGGGCTTATATCCCATGGATACGATGGATGGGATTATCCTTCCTGCAGCTGCAGACTCTCTCCATTCCCTGGGATGGCCGTTGTCAATCATCATCTCCTCACCAAGTGACTTGGGTGAGTCCATTGAGCTGTAGAGTAGGCGTTGCAGCTCCACCGAGCTTCCAGGTACAGCTGGCACATGGGCAGGCCAAGGCTCCAGTCTCTGGAAATACACCTACAAACTACAGCATCTCATATAGGTTTGAATAGAAGGGACTGATGGACCATGTACAAGAAGGACTTATTTGGGTCCAACTCTGTCACTCTTAGGAGCACAGATTCCAAAGTATAGCCCACTGATAAGGTATCAATATCTGGAGCTATCCCCCCTCATATAAGACCTGGGTGTCTCCAGAGCCCTCAGGAGCCCCACTGTGTGAAGTGATATCCACTTTGGTGTTCTATGAGATCCTACTGAGGTGTGCATAAGCGTTACCTCTGGGATGACCTCCCGACTCTCTTTGAAGTCTCTTAGCTATGTGAACTCATTTGTCTTTACCTTTCCCCCCTTTTATTCAAGGTCTTTTTCCAGTTGTATTGCCAGTTGGCACTTGGTATTAATCCATTGTTGCCAGGTAGGTTCATCCCTGAGATTCATGTCCCTTGCTGAGTTTGGCTTAGAGAGAGGCCACATTTGAGCAACAAGTAAGCTCTCAGGTGGCAACCCTTAGGCACCCCAAAACAATAGACTAAGTTTCAATTACAAGAGCAAAGACTAGTAAGGTTAGTCATCAACAACAAGAACCCATCAGTGGATCATCTTCCTTTGCCAGACACTGCCCCTGCACTCAGGGAATGGTTACTGCTCCCTTGTAGAATGTGGCAGAGCTCTCCAGGCTGGGAATTCAGTATTCCCTCACTTATTGAGTGATTGTCCACCCACTGTGACCATGCCCCACACCTTGATCATTTGGACAATTTTATGTATCTTTCATGTATATCCAGATGAACTTCCTCCCATGAATCCCCTATCCCAGACACCCCCTACCAATGATCCTCTGCAGCCCCCTTTGTAACCCTTCTGTGATCTAAACCTTGCTTCAAGATGAAGCCCATATAATAACCAAATACAATTAATAGGAAAATGAAATAATAATGATAAGCTTAAATGTAAGAAATAAAATACATGGACTCAGAAAAAAAACTAAAAATAAAATACATTTTAAGGATTGGGACATTCGAAAAATGGGAAAAAAAATTTAATTATTTTTTACATTAGAATCCACAATATAATCTTGAAAAAGTAATACAAATCTAATAAATACGTGGTAGGAATGAATAAATAATAAGAGAAACACTTAAGAAATGAAAGTATGTAGGAGACAAGTCTAAGTACAAAATGAATATGTTTGTATCCTATCTAATAATGTTTGATTTAATGAAAGAAATTTCTCCTATGAATTTGAGTGAGTGTTCAGAAAATAGATAAGCCCGTTACCTATGCTATTTTTCATTTAATTCACAATATATCTTCATTTTGATATTAATAAAAATACTTTACCTTTATATCCGTGAAATCATGCAAAATATAGAACAAAAAATACAGATTCACATGTGAATGAGGATATATTGAAAGCTCTTTCTTCTTACTGAAAATGGGAGAATGCAAGGAAAGAAAATGTAGCAAAAATGATTAGTTTTCAAGTCACAGAAAAAAATTCGTTTTATAACAGTAATAGTGTAAAATTTTAATTGTCCAAATGACAAACCTGCTACATTTCTGAATCATCTTGGAAGTTAGATAGGCCTGAGTGATTGCTTCCTTTCAAAAGTGAAGTATAGGAAAATTATGAAAAATACTTGCAAGTCATGTCACTAAAAGTAATGTACCACTATTTACTGGTCTACTTTCCACCATTCCACTGGCTGGGAGATAGCATGAATTGAAGAAGCTTCCATTAACTGAAAGTAGAAAGCTGATGATAGAGCCACCTTAATAGCTACTGGCCCATTTACTACCCAAATTTTTTGTGGAAAATAAAATACGCTTCTATAAAAACAGTTGTGCTTGGGGTTTCTTAGTGACAAAGCTTATTCTTTACCTTAAATAATGCAAAGCACCACCCAACATGACTTATCACAGCTTTGATTATCCTAAATTTTGATGTTTTGATAGATGAAGCATGGTGCTAAGTTCAAGAAGTTACAGACACCCTATTTAATATTTCTTAAACACACTATCTTTGATCTCTTCATATTTTGCCTTTAGGCACGATAAAATTTTGAATGGGAGTGGAAGAGGTAAGTTTGGAAAACAGTAATTCTCTCCACTTCCTCTCCTTTTCTACACTATATCTGAATTAAGAAGATCATGAAGACTTATCAATAGTTAAGACTGTGATTTCATTAAAGGAGGACTTCATGGAATTAAATTTCAAATCAATTCACTGTTTGAACTTTATCATGAGACAGATATTTCCCCCAAATGGAAAAAAAGATGATTGTTAGAGGAGAGATGTGAAAAAATTATCAACATGAGGACTCACACAAATTAATTTTTGATCTAGAATAAATTGCCTTAAAATTTTCTTTTCTCTGCATTACCCATGGGACATTTTCCTTTATGGATATACCAAATTGAAAGTTACTCTTATAGTTTTTAATGTTGATTTTTTTTTGTCCTTTTAAATTTGTCACCTGAGAAGAAATGTGTTGTTATGAATATTTAATTTCTAACTAACTGTTTAAAATTTATAGATAATATAAAATTAATATAACCTATATTACAATTTGTTTGATATTATTTAAAATATTTTGATTATATTTTATATATACATCATATACTCTTACAGATATATGTGGTTTCCTATGTATATATGTCACATTATAGTCACATAATATACTCTTTTCTTTTTCTAAATATACCTTAAGTCTCTTTCATTTTAAGCCAATATATATTCAACTTATTTACTTATTGAAACAGTCAAATAACAGTTCATTCTATGGATCGTTATTTATTCAACCATTTTCCTGGTGAATGGATTTGATTGATTACATTTTTGGGATAGAAAGCAATGATTCAATGAAATGCACATATAAATACTGTGTATATCTAAATATATATACATAATATATACATAAGTTTTCCCAAAATAAGATTAAAGAGACTTATAATGAATTTGATTAACTTGAATATCTGAAGTTTTAGAAATATAATTTTTAATTTTTATTGTTATATATTTAAAAATAAAAAAGTAAAATATAATTGAAATATATCTTATGTTAATTTAGATATATTTTTCTCACTTAAAATGTGTAAAATTATTTATTCACTTCATATGCATTTTGACAACTAAGCTAATCTTTGAATTACGCTATCCAGAGCATTCTTGAATTAAGTGTACCTCATTGCACCACAGAACCCTTGTCTGCATTGGAGGTACTCCAAATTGAAACCTATATACTAATCCACTATCAATTTTTAGTTTTAAATTTTTACTCATATTTCCAAGAGTTTTTCCTATTTGTATGGTTGCTATATTTTTTGCTATATAAAGTTTCATTAATTCTTACTTTATCATTAAAGATTTTACAATGATTTTGGATATATATTTTAAGATTTTTAAACTAATAAAAATTATGCCTTATATTTTTTCTGCTTGAATTTATGTTTATTCTTTTATCCACACTTTATTTTCAACCTCTGTTTCTGAATTTGTTTTATTAAGACTAGATTTTGTTTTTGTTTTTAAACCCGATTGGTACTTTTTGGAAGGAAATGTATACCAAAACCCACTTCTCCTTTAGGGAGGAACATCTATGTAAATAAGTTAGACTGTTTCTACGGGGGGGATGCATCTTCTCTCTCCCTCTCTCTTTTATTTTAACTGATTCAATATTTTCTTTTTTCAGAGAAGAATCATGTATATTTCTTTCATACTTTGATTCATAATCCAGTACAAGTTTTTTGTTTTTAGTTTGTTTTGCTTAAATTTTTCTACCTTTGGCTATTGAGAGTTCTTTCAGTAGGCTGTTGAGCCCCTTTGCCATACCCCTATCAATGTGTTTGTGTGCGTGGTTTCCTTTTCAGCACTTCCTCACTTTCTGGTACTACAGGATGCTCCAGGTTCATCTTGTTTATGTATTGCATGATTGCTAGAATCAGCCATTTCTCCAAGGAACATTGGTTCTTTTTGGTATTAGAAACCTAGATCAGGGTGGTGGGTATGCCTGTTGCTGTGTTATTTCTTTTAGGTTCTCTCTGCTGATGGCGCAGCAGAATATATATTTGCATATTAATTATTGAATATACAGATATCCGCAAATATTTTTCAATATAATCATCAGATAAACTTGAATTCATACTGACTTTTCCAACTCTATGTGTTATATCATGGATCATTATAGCCTCCTCAACTTGTTTATATATAAACTCCTACTCTATAAGTGAAAAATATCTCTCCTACCTTATGCCATCAATTTATTTAATTATTCAATTTCAGAATAGATGTATAGTAGTATAAGAATTATCTGTTCCACATGGGAAACATCTTTCTCACCTAGAGTATAATACTTACATGCAATTCCAGTTGCCTTTAGTCTTACATTCTCCACTCATTTCCAAAGTTATTAGGTTAGCACGTTTTACTCAACCCACTTCATTGAGGTTTTTCATACTTTTATAATATTTTAGATTCTCTTATCACTATCTTCGTTTCTTCTTGGGATCCATTGATCTAATTTTTTAAAAATCTTAATACAGTAGTATTCTTTCTATGTACTATAAAGGTCTATAGAGTTTTACCAAAATCATAATGGTATGTATGTATTATTTTGGCATGATAAATAATAGTTTCACTGCCTTGAAAATCCTTTGTTTACCATGTATCATTCTTATGCTATACTCAAACCTTTGGTAATCACTGGTAATTTTAATGTATCAACAGTTTTTCTGATTCCAGAATGTAATATAATTGGAATCATATAGTGATTCATCCATGTATCCACATAGCTTGATAGTCCTCATAGCTTTATTTATTGCTGAAAAATATTCCATTGTACAGATGTACCACAGTTTGTTTATCAATTCACCTGTCAAAGGACATCTTAGTTGCTTCTAATTTTGAGCAATTATGAATAAGAAACTATAAACATTCTTGTGCAGGTTCTTTTGGAGAAGTTTTGAAATAAATTTGGAATATACCTAAGACTGTGATACCTGAGTCAAATAGTAAGACTATGTTTTGCTTTATAAGAAACTGCCAATATGTTTTGCCAACAATGAATGAGAATTCCTTATTCTTTGCATCATCACCAGCATTTTGTAATTTTTTTTTAACTTTAGACATTCTGGTACATATGCTGTGGTATCTCATTTTCATTTTATTTGCATTTGCCTGATGACAAAAGATGTTGAACATTTTTTCATATGCTTGGCATATGTATATCTTATTTGGTGAGGTCTTGGTTTAGATATTTTGTCCATTTTATATTTGAGTTATTTTCTTATTGATTTTTTTAAGAGTTCCTTTTGATTTTGGATATATGTAATTTATCAGATAGTTGTTTTGAAAATATCTTTTCCCAGTCTGTGGCTTGTCTTTTCAATCTGTGAATAATGTTTTCCACAGATAAAAAGTTTTAATTTTAATAAAGTCTGAAGTTTTTTCTTTTCTTTCATTGATCATGTTTTTGGGGTATATCAAAAACTCATCACCAAATCTAAAGTCACGTATATTTCCCATATATTCTTCTATATATTTTATAGTTTGTGTTTTACATGTGGTCTGTGTTTCATTTTGAGCTAATTTTTGGAACAGGTGCAAAATCTGTATCTAGATTCATTTCTTGTGTGTATGCATGTCCAATTGTTCCAACACCGTGTGTTGAAAACACTATTCTTTCTCCATTGATTTGCCTTGGCTCCTTTTTCAAAGAACAGTGACAATCTTTGTGTGAATCTATTTCTGTATTTCTAATTCTGTATCATTGATCTATGCATCTATTGTTTCACCAACACATTGCTGTCTTAATTATTGTAGCTTTTTAATAGTCAGTCTGGAATTTGCATAACGTCAGTCTTCCATTTTTTTTCTTCTTTAGTATTAGTATTGTGCTGGCTATTTTGAGTCTTTGTCATTCCAAAAAAAAATAAATGACTATCAATTTCCACAAAATATCATATTGGAAAATGATTAGGATTCTTTGAATCTATAAATCAGGTTGGGAAGAATTGACATCTTAACAAAATGAATATTCTAGTACATAAACATGGATATTTCTCCATTTATTTGAATCATTTCCATTTCCTTCATCAGATGTACTTGTCTGAATGTAGATCATGTCCATATTTTATTAGATTTTTTCACGGCATTGTAAATTGTATTGTGTTTTAAATTTCAAATTCCAACTTTTCATTGCTGGTATACAAAATTAATTTGCTTTTGTATCTTTTCCTTCTACACTGTGAATTCGCTACAAATGCTTATTAGTTACAAGAGTATTTTGTCAATTTTAGGGATTTTCTACATATACAATTGTGTCATTTGTGACAAGAAGAGTTTTATATATTCTTTCCCAATCTGTGCAGTTTTTATTTTTCATTATTTTCTTAATGTACTCATAAGGACTTCCAAAATTATATTGAATAGGTATGGTAGAATGGGACATCCCTGCCCTTTTCCTGATCTTAAGGAGAGGTCCCAGTTTATCATTGATGTTAACTGTAGTTTTTTTCCTCCGTTTTTTGTAAATGATTTTTATGAAGCTGAGGAAATTCCCTCTTCTCATAGTTTGTTCAGAATTATTAGAACTTATAGGTGCTGGATTTGGTTAAGTGTTTATCCTGCATCAATTGATATGATCATATGAGTATTTCTTCTTTATCCTGTCGATGTGGTAGATTACACTAACTATTTTTTAAATGTCTAACTGCCTTAAATATCTGGAATAAATCTCAGATTTATTGGCATATAGTTATTTTTATACATCATTGGTTCAATTTGTTAATATTTTGTGTAAGACATTTGCATCTATTTTCATTAGGAATATTAATCTGTGGTTGTCTTTTATTGTGATGTTTTTTATCTGAGTTTTGTATTAGAATGATGCTGACCTCTTAAATTGAGTAAGGAAGTGTTTCCTCTGTTTCAATTATCTATAAGCTTGTAAGTAATTTCTTCCATAAATGTTTGATGGAATACACTAGTGAAAGGATCTCAACCTGGTCTTTTTTTCTGGAAGGTTATTAATTAGATACTTAATTTTTAAAATAGATACTTATTCATTTTACCTACTTCTCCATGTCTGAGTTGTTTCAAATATTTGGTCTGCTTAATTTAAATTTTCAGATGTGTGAACATAGAGTCCATCATAATATTCTTTTTAAAGTCCATAAGATAATTATTGATAGTTCCTCTTTCATCTCTGATTTAAGTAATTTGCTATTTCTCACTTGATTAGTCTGGCTAAAGTTTCGTCAATTTAATTGATATTGTCAAAGAACCAGCTTTTGTTTTCATTAATTTCTGCTATTGATTTCATGTTTTCTATTTTTGTTTTTTCTGCTCTAATTATAATTATTTTCTTCTGCTAGACATATAATTAAAATACTCTCATTTATCTAAGATCCTAAATTGGAGTCCTATATTCTTGATTTTAGTTCATTCTTCTTTTCTAATGTGTGGATTTAGTGCTATAAATTTTCCTTTAAGCACTACTTATGTTGTAACCCACAATTATTATAAGTGGTATTTCCATTTTTATTAAGTTCAAAATGTTTTGTTTTTTTAAATTTTTAATTTATTTTACTATTAAAGAAGTTTTAGATTACATAAACATAACATAAAAAATGTAGGTGAATCCCATATGCCCCACCCACCACCTTCTCCCACACTTTCCCACATTAACATCTTTCATTAGTATGGTACATTTGTTACAATTGATGAACACATATTGAAACATTGCTACAAAACATGGTCTGTAGTTTACAATATAATTTACACTGCCCCACACAGAGTATAGGTTATTGCAAAATGATTAATGGCCAGTATCCATCATTGCAATGTCATGCAGGACAATTCCAATGTCCCAAAAATGCTCCCATATTATAACTATTCTTCCCTCTCCCTCCCCTCAGCACCTCTGGTGGCCACTTTATATCAATGATAAAAGTTATTCCATTGATAGGAGAATAATAAGTCTATAATAGAATAATAATAAATCTACTTTAGTCCGTTGTTCATTTAACATTCTTGAGGATTTGGGGAAGGTGATGATTATGCTGTTTCTAATTGAGAAGAGGCTTGGATCCCATGGGACAGATGGATGGAATTATCTTGTTTGCAGTCTCAGACACTCTCTGTTCTTTAGGATAGGCATTGTCTGTCATCATCTCCTTGTTAGTTGTCCTGGGTGAATCCAGTGAACTAGAGAGTAGGTGTTGCAACTCTGCTGAGAATCAGGGCTCAACTGGCACATGAACAGATCAAAAATTTAAGTCTCTGGGACACATATTTAACAAGTATAGTCCTAATTATAGGTTCAAATAAATGATGCACAAGGGCCATGTATAGTGAAACTATAAATGAGTCTAACTCTGTTACACTGGGAAGCATAAATTACAAAGTAAGACCCACTGACAAGGTGCCAAATTCCTTAGCTTGTCTGCCCTGTTTATCCTGTGTAGATGTCTCTAAAGCCCTCAGGAGCACTGCTTTATGAGGCACTGTTTACTGTGGCAGTCAATGAGATCCTGCTGAGGTGTGCATAAGCATTACCTATATAATGACCTCCTGATTCACTTTATAATCTCTTAGCCATAAAAGCTCATTTGAATTTAATATTTCCTCCTTTTGGTCAAGGCTTTTTCCAGATGCCTTGCTATCCCTGAGGTAATAATCCCTCAGTGCCAAGGAAGCTCATACCCAGGAGTGATGTCCATGCTGGGGGGAATGTAGTGCATTTATATGCTGAGTTTGGCTTAAAAAGAGGCCACATTTAAACAACAAGGAGATTTTTGAGGAGATAATTCTCAGGCTATATATAATAGTAGGTTAAGTTTCAATCTCACAAGAAATTTTAATCTTTTTTCAAATTTTATTTGAGCCATATGTTATTTGGAAGTACATTGTTTAATATGGAAATATTCTGGGGTTTTCCAGCTAATTTCTTTTGTTGATTCCTTATTTTATGTAACTGTGGTCTGAGAACATATTTTGTATGATTTCTGTTATTTTTAATTTGTTCAAATATATTTTATGGTCCAGAATATAGTCTATCTTGATGAATGCTCCATATGAGATTACTAAAAGTATGTATTTTGCTGCTGTTCAATGTTATTTATGTGTCAAGTAAATACAAATGATGATGGTGCCATTCTGTTTAACTCTATCCCTACTGATTTTCTGCCAGATGAATCTATTAATTACTGAAAGAGTGGTGTGGAGTCTACAAGTACAAAGTAGATTTGTCTATTTCTCTTTGCAGTTCTGTCAATTTATGCCAAACTTAATTTTATATTTTTTTAAGTGAAATCACATTGAAGATTATTATGTCTTCATGGGGAATTGACTTCTTTGTCATTATGTAATTCACTTTTTTTAGCCTTGATAATTTCTTGTGCTCTGAAATATTCTTTGTCTAATATTAATATAGCTGCTCCAGCTTTCTTTGTGTTAGAGTTAACTAAGTAAAGTTTTCTCTACTCTCTTTACTTTTAATCTCTGTCTCTATATTTAAATTGGATTTCTCATAGACAACATATATTTGAGTATAGCATTTTCATTTTTTTTTAACCCATTCAAACACTCTCAGTGTTTTAACTGGTTTATTTAGACCATTTTCATTTGATGAGATTATTGATAGAGTTGAATCAAAATCTACCATGTGTTAACTGTTTTCTATTTGTTTTTCTTTTGTGTGTGTGTGTGTGTGTGGTTTCTAGGGTCAAATCCACAAAAGTGCATGGGCTCCTTCCTAAGACTGAAACTACATTTTTTTCATTATTAGAGATATGATTTTACAGAACAATCATGATTTGTAGAAATCAATCCACCAGCAACACCTTGCATTGGGGCGAAATATTTGTTACAATTAATGATAGCACATTTTTATAATTGTACTATTAACTAAAGTCCATGTCTTAACTTAAGGTTCACTGTTTAGTGTAGCTCCATGGATATTTTTTAAGTTTTTATTCTGTTACCATATGCACACTCTAATTTCCCCCTTTTAATCATATTCAGATATATATTTCAGTGCTCTTACCTTCATTCACAATGTTGTGCTACCATCACCATCATACATTACCAAAACATTTCCATCACTCCAAATAGAAGCTCTGTGAATTTTAAGCCTTAACTTCCTATTCCTTATACTCAGCCCAACTCTTGGTAACCTATATTACAGACCCTGAGTCTAAAGTTTCCTTATTCTAATTGTGTCAAATCAGTGGTGTCATACATTATTTGTCCATTTTGTCTGTATTATTTCACTCAACATTGTGTCTTCAAGGTTCATTCATATTCTTGCAAGTATCAGGATTCCATTCCTTTTTGTGGCTGAATAATATTCCATTGTGCCACATTTTATCCATCCATTCATCATAAAAATTCATAATTTTCTTCCATTGCATAATTTGTCACTTTTTTTTCATAATAAAGTCCTTTGGGGAACAAAAGTTTTAAATTTTTATGAAGTCCCATTTTTCTATCTTTTCTTTTGTTGGTTGTGCTTTGGGTGTAAAGTCTAAAAAAACCATTGCCTAACACAAGGTCCTAAAGGTGCTATCATATATTTTTTTCTAGGAGTTTTAGAGTTCAGATTCTCATATTAAGATCTTTGATCTACTTGTAGTTGATTTTTATATGTGGTGTGATGTAGGTGTCTTTTTTATTTTTGCAAATACAGATCCAATTTCCTAGCACTATTGGTTGAAAAGATACTTCTTTCTCAATTGAGTGGCCTTTGTCGATTTGCCAAAAATCAGTTGGCCAAAAATTAGAGTGTTAATTTTGAGATCTTAATTCTATTCAATTGGTCTATATTTCTGTTCTTGTGCCAGAACTATGCATTTGGATTACTGTGGCTTTGTAATAATTTTTAATGTCTGGAAATGTGAGTCCTCCAGCAACATTGCTCTTTTTCAAGAAGTCTTTAGCTATTTTGAGGCCCTTGCATTTCCATATGCATTTGATGATGGTCTTTTACATTTCAGCAAAGGAGTTTGTTAGAATTTTGATTGAGATTCCATTGAATCCATAAACTGCTTTAGGTAATATTGGCATTTTAATTATATTAATCTTCCAATCTGTGAACATGGAATGCCCTTCCATTTATTTAGGCCTTGCTTATTTTGAATTAATAATGTTTTGTAGGTTTCTGTGTACATGTCCATTACATTCTCAGTTAGATTTAGTCCTCAATATATATTTTTAGCTGCTATTTTGAGTGGATTTTTTTCCTTGATGTCTTCATCCAATTTTTCATTGCCTGTGACTAGAAACACTACTGATTTTTTGGGTATTGATTTTGTACCTTACCACTTTGCTGAATTTACTTATAGCTTTAGGATTCTTTTTGTGTATCTTTCAGTATTTTCTGTATATAAGATTATATCATGTGCAAATAGGGAAAGTTTTATTTCTTCCTTTCCAAATTGGATGACTTTTATTTCTTTTCCTTGTCTAATTGCTCTAGAAATAATTTCCAGTACAAGACTGAGCAACAGTGTGGACAATGAGCATCCTTGTCTTTTTCCTGATCTTAGAGGGAAAGCTTTCAGACTTTCCCCATAAGTAGAATGCTAGTTGTGGGCTTTTCACATATGTCCTTTATCATGTTGAAGAAGAGTCTCCTATTTCTAGTGTTCTAAGGGTGTGTTTTTTTTTTTTTTTTTTTTAATCAAGAAGGGGTGCTGGATTTTGTCAAATGCCTTTTCTGCATCGATTGAGACCGTCATATTTTTCCTCATTCTGTTGGTGTGGTTTATTACATTAATTGATTTTCTTATTTTGAGCCAACTTTGCATACCAAGGATAAATGCCACTTGACCGTGGCGTGTTATCCTTTTAATATCTATTGGATTCAGTTTGCTAGTATTTTTTTGAGGATTTTTGCAACTATATTCTAAAGAGTTATTGGTTTATAGTTTTCTCTCTTTTTTTGTGGTATCTTTATCTGGGAGATATTGCCTCACAATATGAGTTACTGAGTGTTCCCTCATCTTCAATATTTTGGAAAAATTTGAGGAGAATTGTAGTTAATTATTCTTGGACTGTTGGTAGAATTACCCTGTGAAGCCATATGGTCTTGTTTTTTTTTTTTTTTTTTTTTTTCCCTTTTTAGGAGTTGTTTGATAATGTTTTCAATTTTTCACTAGTATTTATTTGCTGAGAACTTTTGTTTCCTTTTGAGTCATTGTAGGTAGTTTGTGTGTTTCTAAAAATTTGCCCATTTCATCTAAGTTATCTTATTTATTGTCGTAAAGTTGTTCATGGTATCCAATTATTGTCCTTTTTATTTCATTTGTGTTGGTAGTATTGTCTCCCTTTACGTTTTTGATTTTCATGGTTTTTGTTCTCTCCCCTTTTTTCTTTCTCAGTCTAGCTAAATATTTGTCGATTTTATTGAGGTTTTCAAACTACCAACTTTTGGTTTTGTTGATTCTCTCTGTTGTTTTTTTTTTTTTTTTTTCCCTATTTCATTTAACTCTGTTCTAATTTTTGCTATTTCCTTTATTTTGCTTGCTATGGGTTTAATTTACTATTATTATTCTAGTTCTTCCAGTTTTGAAGGTTGGTCTCTGATTTGAAGTCATTCTTCTTTTTTTTAATGTGAGCATTTAGAACTATGAATTTCCCTGTCAGCCTTGCCTTTGCAGCATTCCATAAGTTTTTGTGTATTTTATTTTCATTTTCATTTGCCTCAAGATAGTTCCTAATTTTGCTTCTGATTTCTACTTTATTCCATTGCTTCTATAAGAGTATGTTGTCTTGTTTCCAGAATCTGTGATTTTCCCTTTCTCCCACTTTTTAAATTTAATTTCTAGCTTCATTCCATTGTAGTCAGAAAGTATATATTGCATGAGTTAAATATTTTTTTTAATTTATTGAGACTTTTTTGTAACCCAATATATAGTCTGTCTTAGAGAATGATCCATGTGTACTTGAGAATAATGTGTATTCTATTTTTGTTTGGAGTACTGTTCTATATATGTCTGTTATGTCTAGTTGGTGTAGTGTATCATTCAAGTCCTTTCCTCCCTATTGATCTTCTGACTAGATGTTTTATTCACTATTGAGAGGGTTGTATTGAAGTCACCCACTATTCATTTAGAATGGTCTATTTCTTCCTTCAAATCTGTCAATATTTGCTTCATCTTTTGGGGGCTCTGCCATCATATATATGTGACATCTTCTTGTTGAATTGTCCCCTTTATCAGAATATAATGACTATCTTTGTCTCTTGTTACTGTTTTTGACTTAAAGTCTATTTTATCTTATATTAGTATAGCTGACTCAGTTCTCTTTTGGTTACCACTTCATTGGTATGTTTTTTTTTCCCCATGAGCCCTCTATTTTTCATCCTCAAGTTATCCACTTTCAAGTTCCAGCAATTCATCAAAAGTATCATTAAATATTCCAGTTTACAGCCTCACTGGTTTCCTTGTTGTTCAACTGATCTCAGCAATGAGACTTTTTATTTACTTGTCTCTCTCAATTTAGGGGTGGCAGTTTACTCTGTCACTTTGTTTATCTGATGAGTCCAAGAAAAGTCATTTTCAATTTGTTCAGGATTTTTCATGTTTTAAGAACAGGAGTGATGAGTTGCAAGCTCTTTTTTTTTTTCTCAGCTAGAACTTGAATTCCTCATCCTGTTTTAAATAAACATATACAGTATATTTACCTTTATTGTGATATATCATATAGTACATATTCTTTTAACATTATTCTATATTTAATATCTTTTAAAATTAATAACTGTTTCCTCTTTTTCTCTTTCCTTATTTTTACTGAATTAATCAACTTTTTTTCCTCTTTATTTTCCCCTTGCAGAGTAGGATAATTTGCTGTGTAGCTATAGTTTTCTCTTTGTTATCTTTCTTACTTCCACTTCTCTAGTCTTCCTGCTTGGATTTTGTGGAAAAATTTATAGTTTTCTGGATTATTACGTTTACAGAGGTCATGTCCGTTCTATTTCATGAGTCCTTCCTTAGCCTGTATGTTGCATTCCACATGCAAAATAATCATCATTCATTAACATTTCTTTTTGAAGTTTTACTCAATTTGTTGCTCACCACTGAGGATTCTTATTCAGATTTAACTTTCTTTAGGCTGACATATTTCTTAAAATAAGTTTCTCAGAAAATGTGTATGTATCAATCCAGAACTCATTTATAATGATTCCTGTTTCTGCAGGAAAGAGAATACTCCCAGGTGAATCAGATGAGTAACATTTAATGAATTTGTTACTTACAAAATTGTTGGCTGAGTAAAGCACCCAGAGACTAGTAACAATTGGAAGCCATTTCCACTCTGTGATGGAAAGGCAATGATGAAGCCCTAATTCATGTGGAACCATGTAGAAAGAGAAACTGTGGAAGTTGTGGTTTTGGAAAAAATCCAGCTATTTAAATATGACCCCTACCATCACCCCACTCTCCTTTTACTCTCTGATTTTCTCTAGTAATACCTATTGGCCAAGTTTAACAAGAAGTTGGCCAGTAAGAAATCTTACCAACTTGCCCATAAAGGCATAGAAAAAGGCAGCAAAAACAAAAAATGGATTTTTATGGTTACTAACGTTTGCAGATTCTTGCATTCCTGAAAAATGTCTTTTCTTTAAACACATGATGAGCATAGCTTTGTTGTTTTTAATATATTTCTTTTTAATATGTATTGTAATGCCAGTAAATTTTTGTCAACTGTCATCAAAAACTCCCATTGAATTTGAAGGTAATAAAATGGTGAGATTCTCTTTCCTCTTTACATAACTTGTTTCCTATGGAAACTTATGTGATTATTTTTATTTATTCTTGAAATTCGGGAATTTTATAGCATCATATTTTTAAGATAAATACTTCCAGGAATTTCATTAGCTCATTTCCTCTAAAAAATATGTCTATATATTTTTTCAACTTGGGGAGATTTCCTTTTATTATGTCTTATACTATAAACTTATATTACCTTTTTAAAAGTGTTTTAGTCAAAATCAGTAATACTTTAACAATTTAGGTCTCTTTATGCATATAGTCATTCACCAAATATTTATTGAATAATTTTTGTCTTTATGTGCTAAGAAACACTCCATATCTTTTATATATTTAATGATAATTGGTTACTGTTATATTTCAATTCATTTATCTAAGGAGTGGGATATTTTCTGCATTTGAACTTTAAATCACTAATACCGTTGCTAGGTAATTTTTTTTTTTTTTACATATTTTTCGCTTCTTGTACTACAATTATTTTTAAATTATAAAGTCATACTTTTATTTTTAAAATATTTTCTCTTTTTTATAAAAATTATCATATTGTCTATTTAAAATACATGGTTGTTTGTTTGTTTTTTCCTTCCAAAAGCAGAGGTTTTGGTTTCATTCCCTCAGCATTCTTACATGCTAGAGCAAACCATTACAGGAAACTTTGTTGATCCTCTCCCGTTCATATAAAGGGGAGCAATTCATAAAAAGTTTGTTAAACTGAACTGTGGTTAGTTTTATCTACATGAGAAAACTTTTAGAGCTTTAAAAGAGACTGGTGTGCTTTCTCCATTAACTGAAGAAGTTTAATGAGCTCCAATTTGAACTCCCTTACAGATTACATCCTACCTGCCACCTCTCTATCATTCTTCCATTAAATGAAACATGATATTCAAGGGAATTCCCTTATGGCTCCGTTAGTAGTTCCCACTTTCTACTGACAGAATAATCCCATCAAGATCATGGAAGTGAAGAGAAAATCATGGACCTTACAACCCGATAAATATTTGTTTGCCTTGAGATTTATTTTAATATATTTTACCATAATATATCTTTTAATAGATCCTTGCAGTGGATATTTGTCATTTGAATTAATAGCCCAAAATTAAAACTTCTTTGTATTTTCCCCACTTTATGAGTTTTGTAGGAAAGGCAAAATCAGATCTGTTTAAAAGTACTGGAAATATAGTACTTGATGTTTCTAGCCTCCTTTGTTTCTATGGCAAAAAAATGCAATCTTATTTTCTCACAACAAATGCTTCCTCTTGAACTTTGAACAAGTGCTAATGAAGCTGACTAGAAAGTTCACTCTTTGGTGAGAATAGTGTACAGACTCCAAAGGTCTCATCAAAACAACAGTTAAGGATGATTTGGGGCATTTAATTTCTTAGCTGATTATGCTCAGGCACACACTTATTTTCTTTACATTTTATTTTGAATACTATTAGACTTTGAAAAGTTACTAACAAAAAACAGATTTCCTCATATTCTTCATGCAACTTCCCCAATATTAACAATTTACATAACAACGATTAATCTTAATCATTAAGATTAAGAAATTAAGCTATGATATCATTAAATAAACTACAGACTTCATTCAGATTACCCCAGTTTTTTCATTCATGTCTTTTTTTCTATTATAGAATACAATCCCAGATCTCATATTGCATTTAGTTGTTGAGTCTCATTAGTCTTCTTCAATCTGTGGCAGTTCCTCAGCTTTCCCTTATCTTCCATGACCTTTACAATTTTGAAAAGTATTGGTTATGTAATTGTTAAAATTTCTCTCGCTTTGAATATCTCTGATACCTTTCATAATTAGAGGTAATGATTTTTTTTCAGAATACCATAGAGGTGAAGTTCCCTTCCTATCTCTTATCATACTGTTCATGATACCACCATGACTTAGCAATGTTATTGGTCATAACGATCATTTGGTTATGTTGGTGTCTGCTAAGTTTTCTACAATTTTGATTTCTAATTAATAGATATTTAAGGGGGTATAATTTGAGGCTATGCAAATATCCTGTTTCTTCTTAATCTTTTACCCACTAATGTTAGCATCATCTAAGGATATTGCCTATAATAACTATTGCTGTAGTATAATAATGGTGATTTTTTTAAAAAGTGCCTTTCTTCTATATTTATTTATTAGAATTTTATAAGAAAGAGTTGTCCCTGAAACTCCATTCATTTATATATTTAATAACTTATTTAAATAAATATGGATATATTTATCTATCTATTTAATTTTCTGGGATATTACTCAGTATTATTGTTATTTATTTTTGTTCAAATGGTTACCATTCTGGCCACTGGGAGATCTTTCAAGTTGGCACCATGTCCTTTTGGAATGCCATTGCCCTTTCTTTTTTGCACTTCTTAACTTTCTAACATTACAAGGCACTTTAAGTTCATTAAGTATTTTTCCTGTCCCAAACTTGGTATCAACCAATTTTAGAGTCCCTGTTCCTTTTATTGGAGAATAGTTTTATAAACCAAGACTTGATGCAATATGTACTAACATCTGTCATAATGTTATTGATTCCAGGTGTTCTCAGTGGAGAGAACTATAATAAAGAATAAATATGTCAACACCCTGTTTGCTGCATTGAAGTGTCTCTCAGAAAGGGAGACAGAGCTGCCAGCTAAAGCACAATTCATGCAGGTACTGGATGGAACAATGTTCACATAAGGAAGAGACAGAAAAAGATCAGCTCCAAGAGTCCACACTGGTCCCTCATGGCCAGTGAATCTCAACCCACCAGCTGACACATGGATATGTCATGTGTCAAAACTGAAAAACACCGTTTCCTCCCCATTAGAAACAGATATAGCAGTGGGGATGGGTTGGGTGCTATAAAACCTATATACTTAGTCTGGGAAAGTTACATGTGCTTAGGGCAAAAGGAGGAGGAATGCTCTGGTATATCAATGTGACCCAGGAAGAAAGTCAGGTCACATTCCTATCTTCTTGTAAGAGCCAAGGCATCTGTTTCATGTGAGGGTCACAAGAAAAAGCAAGAGTGCCCTCTTCATTTCCACAATATATTTAGAAGTTTCTGTATTTAAATATATGTATATATATGTATATATCTATATGAGTTAAAAGACACATACATATATACTATATAATGCAGAATATATAATATAGAGTATATAATATGCAATATATAATATATAACATATGTGTTATATCACTATTAATACATACTGACACTTCTTTCTTCAGTCAAATAGCACAGAGTTCATCCTAGCATTTCTCCATTGCTTATTTGTAATTTCTTTCTCTGAGAGTAAGAAATCTGCTTTCCACTATATGTTATTATATTATTATTATTATACATGTAATGTACTTTTAAAATTACTAACTCATATCCCTGTGAGGAACTAATTTACGAGCTTGAGTAGTATTTGTTACGTTAAGACCTTTATAATTTTATACATTTCATTGAATCCACTATGTTAGTTGTATCCTACAGAAGTCATGTTGAATTTTATTTTTATTCTGATCAATATTTTTTTATTTCCCATGTGCCTTGGTTTTTAACCCATACTTTTTAGAAGTGCATTGTTAAATTGCAATATATCTGGAGAATTTCCAGACACCTTTTTGTTATTGATTTCTAGTTTCTTCTATGGTTCAAGTGTACCTTTAAATAATACTAACCCCTCCCACATTGTCTGCTGTTTTTCTTCCACAGTTCTACACTATGAAGCAAATTTTCTCAGAACTTCCACAATTGTTTCAGGAAGCAAGCAGTGAAGTTCATGGAGAAAAAGGCAGGCAGTGGTTTGGACTCTTATATTTGCTACCCCCAGGGGCACACTCAATCAGCTTCACCAATTAACCATTCACCCTAGCTGAATCTGAATGACTCTTTTTTTTTTTAAAGATACTTAGATTATATAAATGTTACATAAAAAATATACATATGCACCGCTCCCCACATCGCCCACATTTTCCCACATTAACAACATCTTTTATTAGTGTGGTGCATTCATTGCAATTGTGAACACATTTTGGAGCATTGCAAATGAATTAATATGGCTAAGAGGCTTCAAAGTGAGTAGGGGGTCATACCAGAGGTTATGCTTATGCACATCTCAGCAGGATTTCATTGAATGCCAAAGTAGATACTTTCTGAATGACTCTTGCTAGTGACTGGCAGCATGTTGCCCAGGTAAGCCAGTGCTTTTTTTCCCTGCAAGCATCTATCTCTCCATATGTTTTGCACCAGTTGTTTAGTCTGTGATCTCAACACTTTTGAGTTCAAGAAAAGATGTGCACTTTCTGTTTGGTTGCTTTTGTTTGTTTGTTTGTTTGTTTCAGTTTGGGATTGGCACTCTTTCCAGCTCACTACATCCAGAGCAGAAGCTAGAAGTTTATGCATATCTTTTAATTAATACCAATTCTACTTAACTTATAATTACCTTCAGTACCTTTCAAATAAGAATCCTGACTGATATAGACCCTGAAAAAAAAAATAGATGCTTCTTAAATTTAGAACACATAATTTTTTTTTAACATAAAAAATAGCACGAGAGATACAGGTTACATTTTATAACAATCAGATAAAATTACCTGATGGTAAGCTGAGAAAAGAAAGTGGGAATCTTGAGAAATATAAGGAAAAGAGGAACTAAATGGCATGAATTAAGCTTAAATGTGAATTAAACATTAGAATGACAAGGCAAGCCTACAAGTAAACATTTGTGCTGGAGAAGTCATGTTCACATCTTCAAAGGTAGTCACTTTGAGTGGCTCACTAAATTTGATATAAAATTTTCCAACCCACTTTACAATAATTATTCATAATTATATTCAATTCACATAACAATTGTGATCATTAATGTAATTTTAAAAATGAGTAATGCACAATTATGTAACTGACCTAAAGTAATGTAGTTATAGCATTAGTTAGTGCCCTATACTAGCTGACTCTGAACTTCTTATTTGGGGATATAGTTAATATTGTTGTCCTTTGTTTAGGTTCATTAGACTAATTGTATGATAAATCCATGTCAAGGATGTTGCAAATAAATGTTGCAGGTCTAAATAGAGTTGGGACAAATGCTGACTCAGGTACTTATGTAGACATTGTAATCAAGTCTTCTGCTGCAAGGCGTGATGAAAATTTCTGCATAAAATGCACTTGTTAAGACAAATAGCTTAACAGAAAAATTATTCTCAAGTATGTTTATCCATTTCATTTATAAAGATTAAATTTGTAGGACTCTCTACTCTTTTTTGAAGATTGCCATATCTAAATTTTGTCAATTCTCATTGTATTTAAGAAAAAATGAAAAAGAAATAAACTCTGTTGCTGTATGCATGATCTTATAGGTATGCACACATGAATGTTAATAATATGAGAGAATGGATATTAGGAATACAAGGATATAGTCTTATTGCAGGGATTGGTTGATAATTTTGAGAACTAATTTTTGACTGTATATTACAATTTTTCCTAACTATGTCATTTATGTCAATAAGTTCAACCAAATCATTTTCTATCTCAGAATATTTGTGCCTCTGGAATCATGATGCTGCCACAAGGTGGGAATCAATATTTACTGCTATGAGTTGTGGTTTATAATAGCAATGATTATTATGAGTTACAGTCTATATATAATATAGGATTTTTCACATCAAAAATATTAAGCACATAATGTGTTAAAATTCTAAACATACTTCATAGCAGAGAAAATCAAGCTTAGGGATGATTAGGGTATGGAGGCAAGACAGGTTCCTGGAGCAGATTAGCCTTTTAGTATAGGTCTGAGTCAGGAAGAAGAAGATAAAGTTCAGGTAGATGAGCAAGATACAGTGAAAAATAAAAAAATAAAAAATAAAAAAAGTCACCAGTGAATTTTATGCTGCTGCAGACATCCGTTGATTGGAGAATAACACTAGGAACAGATGAAAAGAAAGAAATAGATATTGGCTGAAATTCGAAAGGCAGCATACCAGCAGGAACCAAAACACAGATCTTACAGTAAATATTGCATAAGTAGAGGCTTAAACACAAGGATGCTATTAGTGGATTTGGGGTGTAATTTTAGAACAGAAATAGTACTAAGGCAGAATAGATTCTCCATTTATACCATGTAGGTAAGCTGGTGTCACAGTTAGGAGACAAGGGATTTTCTATATAGTTTGGGAAGTCTATTGAACTAGTTATGACAATCAAATTGGAGTGTAACCACAGTAACAACAGTCTATCACTGAGAAAATATTGATATGTCAGTAACGGGACCTAAACAAGACTAAGATGGAGAGTGTATTCTCTTCCATCTTTCCTTTACATAAAAGGAAAAAGATTTTAACTATTCTTCCAAGCTATAGGCAGTTATCTGCCTACTTTTATTTTCCCCAGTGTTTTTTTATTCTTTGTAGTTTCTTATTGCTAAAAGTTAATTATTTCAGAGGGAATCAGAATGAAACTCTGGTTCCTGAGTCATTTATTCTGCTCATTTCCAATTCACTTCAAAAGCTGATGAAAAATACTTTTATTCTTTTTTTTAGAATCATGATGAAAATTTGTCGGATGTGAGTCAAAGATCTATAGTTTATTATCAGTTCTCACTAAATCATATTTTATATGATAATATTTACTCAGCATTCTCTGACACAGTACCCTCTATTCAGTTTATATATGGTGGAATGGAACCACAAATAAAGAAATTCTTCTTCTTCATTTCATTCTTGAATTCTCTTGCACCCATGAAACATTTAGAATAGTGATTAAATGTCAATTTTTTGTTAAGTTAAATATTATTTTAATAGTGATGACTGAATTAACTATTGTAAGATGTGGTTTTATTTTATTACTGTTTTCTCAAACATGTTGGTGCATGTTTAAACACCAGCATTTAGCCTGTGTAATTTAATCTGAGATCAAAATATTTATTTTCATCACTTAGCACAATTTTACAGAGCAGTAGATACTGACAAAAGCAATTTTTAAACATTGAAGAAATGACAAATGATCCTTCAATTTTCTAGTATTATATTATGGCAAAATTAACTTCTATGAATAAATTTAAATATCCAAGTTACAAATATCTTACATTGTCTGGGATATAGCTTTTTTTGTTTCTAATTTTTCATTAGTAGAATCTTTCTGGACATACCAACCAAGTATAGTTATCAATCATTATGTTCTGTGCAAGAGCTTCTTCTTTAAAGAAATTTCATACTATAGAGTAATTCTTTGGATTTCTTGACAAAATCGTTTAATGACACATTTTTATCTTACCTGTAAAAATATCCTACCACTTTTCTTATACTGATCTTCATTTTTTAACTTTGTTTTTTCTGAAAGCATTCCTATCTCTGTGTACAAATAAAACTATAACAGTTCATAAGTAGCATGCCATTCTTTTATCGCAAAACATTATTTTCCTTGTTTTTGCCATGTGGATGACAAAATGCACATGGTCAAGGGTAGAGCCATCTCATCTTTCAATTCCCCTTGATTTCTCAATGATTAATATTTTATTAATATGTTTTTGCTGATGATCTTATAACGTGTTTATAGCCCTAGACATTTCAGAGTGTCCAACCAAATTGACATAGAACTTTGTCATTAAGAATGAAGTGCTATGACTAAATGGACTGGTGGCCCTTGCCTTTTATGCCTTTTTTTCCACTAGATATCAGCATTGATTTGTGCATGATTCCATGGAAACTATTTTAGTAACTGAAAGTTATGCCTTAAAAGAACAACTTATATAACAGTAAACTATAACTGTCTAGTTTGAACATTTTATTGATGCTGCACTCTATTAATGCCTCTTAAGAAAGTCTGTATTTCTCAGTCCATTTTTCCAATACTTTAATTGATTTTTACAGGACCAAGATATGCAGCCTAAAAATAAATCATGGCATATGACTTAATATTTAAAATCATTGCTCTAGTCAAGAGTTAAGGGCTCTTATTTATTGGGCACAAAATTAGCCAAAACTGCAAAAAGCATGCCATGGCCCAGTGTTTTTTAAAATTTGTGTATGTAGGGTCACCAGTAAATATTATTAAAATATGCCCACCAACAGAGATTGTGATACAGAATGTTGCAGGAAGATTGAGGAATCTGCATTTTAACATGAATTCATAGGCAACTTGATATAAGTTTCTGGAACAGTACTTTATAGAAAACTTGCGTGCTAGACTAAGAGTGGTCTGAAGCATTAGTCAGACCCAGATTTAATTTTAACTTGATGAAGTTCAAATATTGTAGATTGTTGTGAGGATTAAAACCTAGAATAACTGGTCAATAAATATTATTTTTCTTCCATTAATTATTATTTTGTTTAACTGAAAAATAAAAAAAGACTAAATATACTAGATTGCTTAAAGTGAGACTGTTTCCATTCAAATAAAGCCATAAACTCTATTAGCTGAAAGGATCCACTAATTCCTTTTAAATAATATAGACTCTGAATAAAAGACATTTTACTTAAAATTATGTGTTCTTCAACATGACACATGCTATATTTTTACTAATATTTCCAGTTTCTTAATTTGTGCCAATTCATTGAATTTTTATTTTGAAATATCTCACACTAAAGATATTGTTTACACAAGATTTAATTATTTTAACTTTCTAGTCATCTTTGAAACAATTATCAAATAATTCTTATAATTTAGATCAAACACAATATGAATTCAACTTTATATTTTCACTGTAACTCATTTGACTTGCCATGAAGGACCAACGAAACCATCTTTTTTACAGCTTGATTTATGATGATGCAATAACAACATGATAGCTCCTATCTGTAGACAGAACTGATATAGTCAAGATAATAAGGATAAGAGATGATGGTATAGTGCCTGTAGTAGATTGAATTATATACCCAATTTAGACATATTCTTAATCTTAATCCTAATTTGTTTGAGTGTGTACACATTGTAAATAGATTCTCTTGAAGATGTTATTTTAGTTAAGGTACAGCCCAACTGAAAAAAGGTGGGCCTCAATCAGGATTACTGGATTCCTTTAGAAACTAAAGAAATATTACAAACTTTGGCTTGCTGATGTCTCAATTTTGGATTTCTCATATCCTCAAAAATGTGATTCCCATTATTTAGACTAACCCATTGTGAAATTATTCTTATACAGATCAGCAAACTAAGACAATGGTTATGCTTAAAGTCTTCTTAAAAATCTCCAGTAATTTTAGGCTTTTATAATTTCCTAATTATATTGTGACTGATGTTGTTTGTCAGGTGTGGAGAATTATCAACCTAAGTACATAGTCAGCAGTCAAAGTTGAAATGCCTTGCAGAAGGGCATTGTACAATTTCACTATGAAAAAAAAGCATTTTATCCCCCTGCCCAGAAACAATAACCTTGAAGATTAAAATAACAAAAGTTTTGGAACACAATGGCACATTTTCTAATGAAATGGCAAAGTTGTTTCCATTCTAGAAAGCATTTTTGACAAAGTTCCATATCTGAGGTTAATGACAATGTCTTAAGGGCAAGAGTCTTGGAATGAAACGAGAATTGGCTCAGATAAATGAAGGAAAAAGAGAGAGGGAAAAAAGATTATATCAATAAGATCAAAGAGTACAGGGAAGGATAAAAGAATAAAAACTGAATACAGGTAATCAAGAATAAAATCCACTCTAAATCTCAGAGAAGAGATACACAAACAGCACAAAGAATTATTAAGATGTATAGTTGTTTACTGGTTAAGCCCAAATAAACATTGAAATAATAATAAGAAGAAAAAGAAATATCAAAACTTCATGCTGAGCAATAGTAAATCAGTTTGTACTTCCATAAAGACAATATTATTTACTGGTTCACTAAATAGTGACTATTGGAATTTAACACAAATATGGTAGGTATTTATGAACTCTGAAGAAATAAATAAGTAAGAATAGCGGGAGGATGATTTCTCACTTTTCATTCCTCTTATTACTGAATAATTCTCCACAACCCATTTAAAAAAGGAAAATTTGCATTTAACTTTTTATCCAGTTGAAACATTGAAATCTTCATAATAACCCTATGATTTATCATAATAAAAAAATCACAGTGAATTATGGACTGTGCTCAAAAGAGATTAAAAAGTCTTGTAAAAATATAAATCACTCTAATACTTTCAGTAAGTTCTAAGTTGTGGCATTTTGAGATTATTTATGAATTCCAAAAAGAGAGATTATGTTTGTAAGCTGGTCTGTTCCTCTGGGTGTGATAACCCTTTGATTGTATAAGATTCCACTGAGAATTCTGATTAAATGATATTAAGATTAGGGCTTTGATTCAACCACATCATTAGAGTTCAACTCAGTGTTGAGTCCCCACCTCCTTGGTGGGTTGATAAAACAGACTGTCACATGGAAGTAGACACACAGAGAAGAGGAACACAGAGGAAGAGAGACAGCTCATTAGACACATCAGAGGCCTTGGGAAGAGAGATGAGTTTGATATTCTACAGCTGATCTTGTGAAGAGAACAGAGCAGCTGAGCCAGGAAAGAATTGAGCCCTGGGGAGAGATATGAGCCTTATGCTAGCTTACAGCTGAGATCAGAAGAATCTGGGACCATGAAACCATAAGAGGTTGAAGGAAGGCTGAATCCTCGTAGACATCACCAGTCATCTTACCTCAACACGTGGCAGCAGACTTTGGTGAGGAAGTAAGTTTGAGTTGGACTCTTTAGGGCCTTGTGACTGTGTGCTTCCACCCTAAAAAGATAGCTTTTATAAAAACAGACAGATTTCTGGTACTTTGCATCAGCACCCCTTTGGGCAGACAGAATCTGGTACCAGGAGAGTGGTGTCATGTTTTTGCAAATTCCAAAATGCTGGAACAGTTGTATAAATGGGTAAGGGGTATTTTTTGGAGGAATTATGCCATGCGTGATAGAAGATACCTAGATTGCTTTGAAGAGACTGTTTATAGGACTATGGATGCTAACGAGACTTTTTATGGGGTCTTAGAAGTAAATGATGTAACTGTTATTGGAAACTGGAGGAAAGGTGACCTGTGTTTTAAAGTCACAGAGAACTTAACAAGATTAACTCTTGATGTTTTATAGAAGGCAGAATTTGAAAATGGCAACCCTGGGCATTTAGCTGAAGAACTTTCCAAAGTAAACTTGGAGAATGCGACTTGGCTTCTCTTTGCAGCTTATAGTAAAATGCTAGACAAGAGAGATAAGCTGAGAACTGAATTGTTGGGCACAAAGAACCCAGAAACTGATTCTGGAAATTCCAAGCTCTAGAAATCAAGCCTCCAGACTATAGTGTTCATGTGAGGAATTAACTAAACTTGGAATTTTTTAAGTCAGGATTGGAAATACAGTTATCCAAGAAAGACTTGTGAAAAGTCTTATAGTCTGATGGCCTGGATCCCTGCTTCTTGAATGCTAAACCAACAAGCTTTTTGAGAAAGATGTGTGAACAAAACCACTGTCAGCTTGGAATTAAAGGGACATAGAATGGAGAGACAGAAGGGAAAATGGCTTTAAGAGAAAAAACATGGAAGATGAGATATGGAATTAAGACATCTCTTTGGGCAAAGAGAGAAACCCCACCCATGTGTAAAGAGAGCGCTAGTTTGTCCCAGCATTTGAATTATGTGGATAGTCCAGCATGCTGTTCAGGGAGAGTTTTCCAACCTCAGACTACAGAAAGGGTAGAACACATTCCCCAAGGGTTGGGGAGAGTAAGGTCAGCTCCCATAGATCTGAGCTGGGTGGGTCTGCCCCCAAAGATTAGGAAAGACCATGTCAGCAATTTTTTACTCTGAAAATGTTTGGCCTGTAGGCCAGAGATTAGGGAGAATATTGCCTTCCCCTCACTTTACTAAGAGGGTTGAGACTCTACCCCAAAGATTGGGTAAATTGTGATCATCACCCCAACATTCTTGGAGGGTGAGGTCTGGAACTCAGTTGACACCCAGATGCTTGATAAAAGTGGAACCAAGAAAATGGCCATTGGGCAAGCCTATGGAAAGAATAGGTCCCTCTGAGACCCCAAGGAGAAAAAAAAAACATCATCTTGAGAATAACTCTCAGACTTTGAAATCTAATGAAGTATGCCCTGCAGATGTATGGAACTGTAGGGTCCCTGTAACTCATGCTTCCCTCCCAAGTTCTCCTTATGGTAATGCAAATGTTTATCCTTTATCTGTCTCTTTGTATATTGGAAGCAGATAAATTGTTTTCTAAGTTTCAGAAGTCTACAGCCAGACCAGACTGTGCCCCAAAACAAACTGTATTCATTTAAACTGATTGTGATGTGAATTTTTCCTTAGCATTGCTAACAGAAAGGATTTAAGGTCTTTTGAACATTGTAATGCCTTTTTGGAATTCCAAGGGTGGAGCATGGCTGTTTGAGATTATTTATGAGTTCCAAGAAAGATCATATTTGTAAATTGATCTGTTCCTCTGGGTGTGATAACCTTTTGATTGTATTAGATTCAGCGGAGATATCTAATTAAATTATGCTAAGATTATGGCTTTGATTGGACCACATCATTAGAGTGCAATTCAGTTTGAGTCCCCGCCCGTTGGTAGGCTGATAAAACACTCTTACACAGAGGAATAGAGATGGCTCATTATACATGGCAGAGGCCCCAGGAAGAGAGATGAGTCTGATAGTCTATAGCTGACCTTGTGAAGAGAACAGAGCAGCTGAGCAATGATCCAGAAAGCAATGATAGCCAGGGAGAGATGCTAGACTTTTCCCAGCCTACAGCTGAGATTAGAATAAGCTGAGACCACGGAGGCTTAAAAGGAAGAGCGATGGGAAACGGACGTGGCTCAAGAGGTTCGGCGTCCGTCTACCATATGGAGAGACCAGGGTTCGATCCCCGGTACCTCCCGGTAAAAAAAAAAAAAAAAAAAGGAAGAGCGAGGCTAACCCCCCACAGGCATCACCCACCATCTTGTTTTAACACGTGGCAATAGACTTTGGGTGAGAAAGTATTTCTTATGGTACCTTCAGTTGGACTCTTTAGGACCTTGTGACTGTAAGCTTCTACCTCAAATAAATACTCATTATAAAAGTCACCAGATTTATGGTACTTTGCTTCAACTCCTTCTGGGTGAGTAATACATACATCTAGAGATTTTTTGGTGTACTGTCACTTATCAAATAATCATTTAAGGCCTTATTATATGCCTGGAGTAGAATTGGGTTCCTCTAGGAATTAAGAATATATTTAAGTTCACAATATAAATTTAAAAATCCTCATATCAATTTAAAAACATTTACAAAGCAACATATGAAAAAGATAATCTAGCAAACACTTCGTACGAATGTCTTGAGAAAATGTGGGGTGATCAGTAAGCAAGAATTACTCATAGAGCTAGAGTATGTTGACACTGGCCTTGAGCTAAAAGACATATATCTCTGGGAAGAAGATAGTTTCTTGTAATGTATGTGCTGATTAGTACTATACTGAACAAATGAGTCGTGCCTTTGCAGATATTCAGGGTGTTGTCACTGTGCAGCCCTCTCTTCCCTAGTACTCTGTCTTGCAAACTCAACATGCCTTGATTTTTCTTCCCAGTGATTTCCAGCTCCAAACTCAGGCAATATGTTTGATTCTACCATAGTTTCCCTTTCATAATCTATGGCATGGAAATTCTCTCAAGGCAGTACTAAAGTTTACTTCCTTTGTTTCTATTCACTCAGGTGACATTAATCTTCAGTAGTTGATAACCAGTCTTGAATAGTCTTGTTTCATAAATTTTGCCTATGTGTTTTTATATTTACCATCAAGCCTGTCCAAATCTTGCCCTGGGTGGAGACATAACATTTATTACAGTAAATATAAACCAAACATCAATTTGCTTTGGAGGGAATTAATCTTTATCTTCTTAAACATTTATTTTGCAAGTATCCTTGAAGAGATGATCCACAATAAAGTCAGTCAGTGCCTCTTCTCTCAAGCAACCCTCCCCAGACAGGGGTGGAGACAATGGAGGTTTAAAGGGGACTGCTTTCTCAGGGCTGTGGAGACAGTTTGTTTAAGGGCTACATTTGCTGTGAAGGCATGGAAAGCTCAGCTTTGGGGAGTTGTCAGAGAAGCTTTTGGCATCCTTTTTGATGCCATCAGTAGGACACTTTGGAGCTGATCTGTACAGCCTTAATGGGTCCCTGGCACTACTTTGGCTGGGAAGGACTGACTTGGGGACATCCTCCCTGGGATAACACTCCTCCCAGAATTTGCCCTCTAGGCAAAAGCAGCATAAGACAACAAAAGAGGTGTGAAAAACTATAAAGATGAACAGTTTGGGACAAAGTCCTTCTGGCTTCAAATACCTGGGAGAAGGAGGTTTTTCCTCTGGAAAACAGAGGTGACAACCAAACCCCTAAATACCTAACAAACAAATTCCAGAACAAGACAGAGGTCCAGAAAGACATAAAAATCTCTGCACACTACATTTGTCTTGGGCAGACATTCTCGATAGGAGGGTTGAAGCTCAAGAAAAGTTCCGTCTCATCACTAGCAGGTTAAAAAAACCAGGAAACAGAGACATCCCAAGGAATAAATCCTAGTGTTCACATTTAAATATGAAAATATACATTGTGCTACAAAAGAGCACAAGACAAACAAAGAAACAGGGAATGATAGTTAATCCAAAGGAATAGGATTAATATACATGAACAAAACACCAATAAAGGAGATGAAAATGTGGACAAACCAAAATGATCTTAAAAATGAAACAAGGAGATAAAAAAACATAATCAAAAGAGCTAAAGTTTATTGGGAAAACAATGAATGAACTATATGAGAATCTAAGTAGAGAGAGAAAAATTTTAAAAGGGTTCCAAACAGAACTACTGAAGTTGAAGACCACAATAACTGAAATGAGAAATAGCCAGCAGCATTTAAAGAGCCGAATGGAGCTATCAGAAGAAAAAAAGCAATGAACTTGAAGAAATGGACTTGAAATGAGTCAAGCTGAGGAGAAGAAAGAAAAAATAAACATTAAGGTAAACATAACCTAAGACAGCTATGGGACACCATCAATGCACCAATAGATCCACGTTGGGAGTCCTAGAAGGAGATGAAAGAGAGAAAGGGTAGAAGGAATAGTCAAAGAAATAACAATGGAGATGTGAATATGCTCATCCAAGAAACTCAGAGAACACAAAATAGGGTAAAAATGAAGAAAAATATACCCCATAATATGTTGATTACACTACTAAATGCAAAGGACTAGGAGAGAGTTCTGGAAGCTGCAAGAGGAAAGCAATGTGTTATGTACAAAGAGAATCCTAATTTGAGGGCTAATTTCTTATCAGAAACCATGGAGGTAGGAAGGCAGTGAGTTGAAATATTTACAGTGTTTATTAAAATAAATGATAGCCCAATATTTTATTTCTGATAAGGCTCTCGAAAATGAAGGAGAGGGAAACAGATGTGGCTCAAGTGATTGAGCTTCAACCTACCATATGGGAGGTCCTGGGTTCAGTTCCTGGTGTTTCCTGGAGAAGATGAGCAAGACAGCGAGCTGGTGCAACAGGCAGGTGCGGCAAGCTGATACAACAAATGACGCAACAGGGAGACACAAAGAGGAAAAACAATGAGAGACACAACAAAGCAGGGAGCTGAGGTGACTCGCGATTGAGTGCCTCTCTTTCACATGGGAACCACGTTTGGTTCCTGATGCCTCTAAAGAGAAAATGAGCACACAGCAAATGAACAGAGAGTAGAAAATGAGTGCAAACAATGAGGGTGGGAATAAATTAATTAATTAATTAAAAACAAAGGAGAGATTATGACATTCTCAAAAAAACAAAAGCTGAGGGAGTTCATCACCACTAGACCTGCCCTATAAGCAATTCAAAAAGGAAGTTCTTCAGACTAAAATGAAAGGACACTATGCAGTGGTTCAAAAGCAGCATAAAGAAATAAAGACCTGCAATAAAGGTTACTATTTGTATAATTATAAATGCTAGTATTATTGTGGGGTTTTGTTTGGTATGTAACTCCACTTCTTACTCCCTAAAGGTACTAAAACACAAATACATAAAAAGTAATGATAAAATAGGTTTTTAAATATACAGAGTACAAAGATGTATGTGGTAACAAGTCCAAAAAAATGGTGGAAAGTCAGAGATATAGGAAAAATGTACATGCATTCTATTGAAGTAAAGTTGGTATCAAACCAAATATAATTCTTAAATATTTAGGTTGTTAAATTTTATTTTACTTTATTTTATTATAAACCTATTTCAGTTCAGTAAAATAAAATAATAGATAAAAGGCAGATGAACAGTCTATGGAAGCATAAATTTAACAAACCCCGTCCATGGGAGCAGATGTTGCTCAAGTTGTTGAGTACCTGCTTCCCACATAAGAGGTCCTAAGTTCGATCGTGGTGACTCCTAAAAGCAAAAATCAAACAAGCAAACAAATGAAAAAACAACTTAGGGGAGCCAATGTGGCTCAGTGTTTGAGCAGCTGAGTGCTGGCTTCCCACATAAGAGGTCAGGGGTTCAATCCTCAGCCCTTGTACCACACACAAAAAAACCCAAAAAACAAAAAACAAAAACCTGTCCAGGCACATTTATCCTATCTTAGCCCCCTCAAAAAATCTCAAATTCAACTGTTTCTCAAGTGTTCTGAAAGATGAACAAATTAGTGCAGATTCATCAAATGTCGTGAACAAGGTCTCTTTTTTAATGAAAAAAAATTAAAAATGAATGATCATATTCATATCTCAAAAAAATCCCATATTCTTTTTTTTTTTTTTTTGGCCTTTAGCTTTAATATAGAACCTTCTTTGACTTTGCTACAAAAATGTTACAATATCACTGTTAACTCTAAACTCTTAGTTACATTAGCTGTATTTTCTCATGTATTGCCATATTCTCAACACCTTGTAATAGAAGAACATTCTTGTATTTGTATTATTAACCACAATCCTCATCTACCCTGAAAATCACTATATTATATAATTCCTAGATTATCCTCTAGTTGTCTTTCAATTAACATAAACCTCCCTAGGCTACCCTTTCAGCCACAAATACATTTATATTATAAACTAGCAGTGTTAGTTATACTCTGTACAATGTGTTATCATTAACTCTAACCATCTCCACATATTCACAATCAACATTATTAACTATTCCATATACATTCTGCATCACCTCCCCCTTCTCAACACACATTCTGTCTCCTACTAACCTATACTGTATAGTTTAACTCCATAAGGTTATACATTATATTTAGTTCATATCAATGAGCTTATACAATATTCATCTTTTTGTGGCTGGCTTATTTCACTCAACATATCCTCAAGGTTCATCCATGTTTTCATATGCGTCCCAATTTCATTTCTTCTTACAGATGAATAGTTATGATGTTAAATGTTAAACCTATGGTAATGACAAGGAAAACGATGAAACTATATCCAAATATAAGTGAGAAGACACTCAATATAATACAACAAGAGAAAGCATATAAATATAACTGTAGGCTTTAATGGAAGGGAGGGACAGAAAAGGTATAAGACCTACAATAGCTAAATAGCAAGTGGTAGAATAAAAGCCTGTATCATCAATAGTGACTTTAAACATAATTGGATTAAATGCTTCAGTCAAAAGGCCAAGATTGACAGAATGGATACAAAAGTACCAGTTAACAATGTGCGGTCTACAAGAGACTCCTTAAGTCAAAGGTGCAAGTAGGTTGAGGGTGAAAGGATGGGAGAAAATATACCATGCATACAGTAACCAAAAAGGATGTGGGGTGGCTATATTAATATCAGGTAAAATGGACTTTAAGTAAAAAACAGTTTTGAGGGACAAAGATGGTCATGACATACTGATAAAGGGGACATTTCAACAGGAAGATGTAATAGTTAAAATATATATATATATGTACCTAAGAGCAGATTCCCAAATTATATAAAGCAAATACTGACAGATTTGAAAGGAGAAATTGATGGTTCTGCATCAATAAGAAATTTTCACACACCACTGTCAATTATGAATAGAAAATCTAGTCAGAAGATCAATAAAGAAGTGTAGGACTTGAATGATATATTAAATCAACTAGACCTAATGAAGCACTCAAAGAAAACAGAACATACATTCTTTACAAGTTCACATGGACAATTCTCCAGGATAGACTATATATTGGGTCTTAAAGGAATTCTCAATAAATTAAAAAATATTGAAATCATGCAATGTATATTTGATGACCAAAATGGAATGAAGCTAGAAATCAAAAGCAGAGAGAGAAAGAGAAATTCACAAATACATGGAAATTAAACAACATACTTTTACAGAAGAAATGGGTTAAAGAGGAAATCAGAAGCAAAATCAAGAAATATCTTGATGTGATTGGAAAAGAAAACACAACATACTCAAAATTTTAGGATGCAATGAAGGCTGTACTGAGAATTCAATATAGCTCTAAATGCTCATACTAAAAAAGAAGAAAGACTCTGAATCAGAGACTTAACCTCAAAACAGGAAGAACTATGCTAAAAATGAGAAAACGAAACACAAAATGAGCAGAAGGAAGGAAATAACAAAGATTAGAGTAGAGTTAAATGAAATAGAAAACATAAATCAATAGTAGAGTATCAACCAAACCAAAAGTTGAATATTTAAAAGATCAGTAAAGTTATTGAAGCTTTAGCTAAACTGACAAAGTAAAAAAGAAAGAGGACACAAATAATGAAAATCAGAATGGAAAATGGGGACATTAGAACTCATTACACTGAAATTTAAAGGACTATAAGTGGATTCTATGAACAATATGGCAATAAATTAAATAGCCTAGATGAAATTGAAAAATTCTTAGAAACATAAAAACTACCTACATTGACTCAAGAAGAAATAGAAAATTTCAACAAACCAAATACTAATAAGTAGATTGAATCAGGAATCAAAAATCTCCCAAGAAAGAAAAGACCAAAGGAATTTTTCATGGAGAAATTCTACCAAACATTTTAAGGAGTCAACTCCAATTCTGCCCAAACTCTTCAAAAAATCGAAGACAAGGGAACACTCCCTAATCCACTCTATGAGGCCAACATCACCCTCATACCAAAGCTGGATAAACATATGACAACAAGAAAAAAAAAAAAAAAACAAAAAACTAGAGACAAATCTCTCTTATGAATATGAATGCAAAAATCCACAATAATATACTAGCAAACTGAATCCAACAGCATATAAAAAAAATTATACACCATAATCAAGTGAGATTGATCTCCACTATTCAAAATTGGTTCAATGTAAAAAAATCAATTAATATAATACACTACACTAGCAGAACGAATGGGAAAAAACAAACAAACACATGATCATCTCAATCAATGCAGGAAAGGGATTTGAGAAAATATAGCCCCCTTTCTTGACAAAATCCCTTAGAACACTAGGAAGAGAAGGAAAATTCCTCAACATGATAATGGACGTAAATGAAAAGCCCGCAGCTAACATCCTACTTAAAGGAGAGAGATTGGAAGCTTTGAAACTAAGATCAAGAACAAGATATGGTGGGCAACATGGGAATCCCAGTGCGTTCTGTGTAATATTTTAGGTAATCTAAGCACCTCTTAAAATATATGTATATATATATATATATAAATAACATTTTGTAAGCAAATACACATATATACATATATATTTATATATCATTTTGCAAATGTTTGTATGTATTGTGAGAATTTTGATTTTTACCCATAATAAAAAAAAATAATAAAAAAAAATAATAAAAAAAAAAGAACAAGATATGGATGCCCACTCTCACCACTGTTGTTCAGCATTTCACTGGGAGTTCTTGCCAAGTAAAAGAAATAAAAGGTATCCAAAATTGAAAAGAAGAAGGAAAACTCTACCTATTTGCAGATGGTATAATCCTATATACAGAAAATTATTAAAAATCTACAATAAAACTCCCAGAGCTAATATATGAATTCAGCAAAGTGGCAGGGTAAGTATCAATACTCAAAAGTCAGTAGTGTTTCTGTACAAAAGAAACAATCGTTCAGAAGGAGAAATAAAAAAATTTTATTCACAAAAACAACAAAAAAATCAAATATATAAGAGTAAATATAACCAAGAATGTAAATTATTTGTACAGAGAAAATTATAAAACATTGCTAAAAGAAATTAAAGAAGCCCTGAATAAATGACAGGACATTTCATGTTCTTGGATTGCAAGATTAACTATCAAGAAGATGTAAATACTACCTAAAGAAATTTATTAATTCAATAAAATCTCAATCAAAATTCTAACAACCTCCTTTGCAAGTAATGGAAAGTTAAACATCAAATTTAAATGGAAGAGTAAGGGACCATGAAAAGCTAAAGTCATCTTGAAAAAATAAAAGAATGAAGTTAGAAGACTCACATTTCCTGATCTTAAAATTTATTTCAAAGCACAGTTATCAAAACAACATGGTATCAGCACAATGACACATATATAGACCAATGAAACAAAATTGAAGCTCAGACATCAATTCTTACTTTACGGCCAACTGTTTTTTAACAAGGTGGCTAAGGCCACTTAATTGCCAAAGAACAGTTTCTTCAACATATGGTGCTTTTAAAGCTGGATCTCCGTTTGCAAAAAGAGAAGGAAGACCCCTAGCTCACAGCAAAAACCTAAATATAAGAGCTAGATCCCTCAAACACCTAGAAGAAATTGTAGCAAGCCTCTTCAGGTCCTTGTGTTAGGCAATCATTTCTTAGACTTTATACCTAAAGCACAAGCAATAAGAGAAAAAATAGATAAATGGGACCTCATCAAAATTACAAAGTTTTGTGCCTAAAAGAACTTTGTAATGAAATTAAAATGACAACTTTCAATGAGAAAAAATATTTGGATACCACATATCCAATAAAGAATTAATATCTAGAATATACAAAGAATTTTTTTTCAATTTAACAACAAAAAGACAATAAGCCAGTTGAAAAGTTATTAAGGGATGAGTTGAAGATAGAGAATAGGAATTTAAAACATAAAATGTACAGAATTCCTATATAGAATGATAGAAATATTTTGGTAATGGATGTTGATGATAGTAACAATTAACAACAATGAAAAATACATCTGAATATGATTAAAATGGGAAGTAGAATGTGTATATAGTAACTGAAAGAAAGATTTTTTTTAAAATTCCTTGGAATTACACTACAGAAACAGTGAATCCTAAGTTATACTATTGATTTTAATTCCTAGTATAATTATAAAAATGTGCTAGCATTAATTGTAATAAATGTTCTACACAAATATGAGGAGATGTGATGGGGTGGTTTATGGGAACCCTCCATTTTAGGCATGATTTTTCTGTAAACCCACAACTTAATAAAGAAAAAATAATGTACAGTAGTCCTCCACATCACAAAGAAAAATAGGTAAAGAGATAAAAAGGAGAGTCAGAGAAAAAGATAACACAATAGTCAATCCCTATATGAAATACACATCATCTTTACCATTAGAAAATTAAATATTAAAAAAACAGGAAAATTAAATTAAATCTCGGAAATTCCCATATAGTGGATTCAACATGGAATTCTAAATTTTTGCTTTGGAATATCTCAAATTGAGACAAAAATTTTTGGATGGAATTAATTAAATTGGATATGTTCATATTTTATTATCAAGTAGAAAGGAAATGGGAAAGTCTAAAATTTTATAATGTCTAAATTTCAGGAAGCACTCAAAAGAATCACAAAAAGAAACCAAAAACTTGATGGGTCCTGTCTTATAATATTTATAGAAGAAATGTAATCTAAATGGGAACTGAAAGATTATATCTATGAAAATATTTGGGCTTAAATATTTTCATATTTTAATAGGAAAAATGGAACTGTGAATGTCATTTCTTAAGCAGAATTTCTCTGAGTTCATCGGTTAGTTCAGCGCGTGTAGAAGTATTATTTCTCATTCAAAATGTTATGTCTACAGAGAAAATTCAAATAAAGACACCTATAATTTCAGATACATTAACAATAAATGCGATGTGAGAATAATTTCAATTTTATAAAAATAGTAAAATTAGCCAATTTTGAAAAAAGTACATTCTTCTAAAAGATACCAATGAAACAATATTAGTGAAAAAACTGAAGTATTTTAGCAATAACCATACATCCTGTAGTGTTCATGAGAGTACTAGGAAACAACATTTGTTTTAGTGTAATTATTAAAATACTGTTGCACTTTCGGTATTGTCCCTAAAATAGCAAAATAAAATATATATTCTCCATTAAAGTATGTAATATATATAATGAAAAATTATTCTGCTGATCTTTTTAATCACTAATATGAACAACTGGTTTTTAATTTTGCTTTTATTATATATGGTTATCTTTTGTTTTCTTTTGTTCCTACAATTATAGACTTCCCAAGGATCTCTCTACCCAGTATTTACCACAATGGATAAAATTAATGATGAGGTCTTAACTAGTCCCCAATAACCTCTGTGCTCTGCTAACAAAGCTTATTCATTATATGCCTTTTTGGGACATTAAAACAAAAAAATAATTAAAGAAAGAAGCAGACAATAGATTATGGCCAGGCTTTCTAAAAGTCAAATGTATTTCTAAGAACTAAATAATTATTACATGGCAAGGATGTCATCACCAGTTTGAAAAGAAAAAAGAAAAAGTGTACCAATGTTTGGAAATTCTTTTTCTCTGCAGAATTTTCACTCCAGTAAGGCTCTTAAGATCACCAAATTTTGTTTTGTTTTTATTTTTTTTATTAAAGAAGTTGTGGGTTTATCAATTTTTTTGTACAACTCTATGAAAGATTAGGATTCTAGGAGGACCTTGCTGCCACACATTTTTTCTTTCTTGTATCTCATATATTCTTCACATTTCTTGTTTTTTTGTTTTGTTTTGTTTCAATAAAAACACGAATTTAAAGCAACCTTAATCAAGTTTGAGTGGTCAATTATACTCATCCTTAAATATGAACCAGACTTTTGTATATCTGGCTCAATTGACTAAGCCTTGAATATTTTGAATTTAGAAAGCTATGCATTACTGAGTTAGTGAGACTTGTCTTTAGTGTGCCCGAATTTTCTAGACTTGTGTGGAGAGTTATTAACATTATGTGTTTGAGAGTCACCCTTGTTTTAAATAGCCATTTATCTACTTAACTGTTTATCTTTATGTAATCCACATAAACCATTGAAATCATAAGCAAAATATTTATATTTTAGTAAAATCTCAGGAATGGTGAATAGCAGCAGTAGTACCTTTAACATTGCTATTTTGTTGAGGTTTATTAAAATTTATTAGTTAATTATGTGATTATTGGATTACTGACAGCAAGCTAGTTATCTTAATAATTATCTTTGATCATACCTCATGTAATTAAGAAACTTGTTCATAAATCTAGAATTCTCTCAAATTTCTCCAATTCTGTAACCAAGGAGTAATAAATTATGGCATAATAACAAATATTTTTTTAAAAAGATTAGATTACAGCCCAAGAACAATGTGAGTGTAAACAAAGAACATATCATTAGTGCTCCCAATTACACTCCCAACACTCCTGTATGATTGTAAAACAGAGGTACAATTCAGACAGAGCTGAAGAACACACAGTGAATTTGATCAAGCTATGGAAATGGTTGGAAATTTCAGTTTTGGTGACCATGGGTGCATGGGAAGGCAGAAAATGTAGTGAAGTCTTAAGGTAACTACCTGGTAAACTGAAGAGTCAGATTTTAATTTGTTACAAATGGATATTCCTTTCCCAAACTCTTCAAAGTATAAGATAAGTCATGACCTAGAAAAGAGTCCAATTATGAGTAATAGACCATACAATTTTTGTCCTGTCCATCTATGATTGGTGAAGGTCTGAGGTCTGGAAAAGAGATAGAATAGCTGTTTTCTCAGAGGAAAAACATTCTGTGGCACAAGCAATACAGAGTGGCTAGCATAAAAAGGGAGTCACACCTTGTTGCTCAAATGTGGCCTCTCTCTAAACCAAACTCAGCGTATAAAGGCACTACCTTTCTCCCAGTGTGAAACATGACTCCCAGGGATGAGCCTCCCTGGCACCAAGGGATTACTACCAAGCACCAACTAGTGATGCAACTGGAAAAAGACCTCAAATAAATGGGGGGAAAGGTAAAGACAAATAAGTTTATATGGCAAAGAGATTTCAAAATGTGTCAGGAGGTCATCCCAGAGGTAATGCTTCTGCATCTCATAGCCTACCAAAGTGGGTACTACCTCAAATAGTGGAACTCCTGGGGGCTTTGGAGACACCAAGGTCCTATGGTCAAGGAAGATAGCTCCAAAGTTTGGTGCCTTGCCAGTGGGCCCTACTTTGGAGTTTGCACACCTGAGAGTGACAGAGTTGGACTCAGTTGTGGCTTCCCTAAACATGGCTCATCTGTCCCTTCTATTTGAACATATACTTGGTGCTTGAGTTGGTAGTATACATCCAAGATACTTGAATCTTCAGGCTGCCCATGTGACAGCTGGGCCCAGAGCCTAAGCAGAGTTGCAGCACCTACTCTCCAATTCACTGTACTCACCTAAGACAACTAACAAGGAGATTAGGATGGACAACTACCACACCAAAGAAAAGGGACAGCCTTTAACTTCAAGCAAGAGAGTCCCATCCATCAGATGTCCCCTCTCAATTAGAGGTGGAATGGACAAAACCATCCCAGAATCCTCAGGATTGGGGAATGAACTATGAACTAGAATAGACTTACTGGTATACTACTATAGATTTATTATGGAGACAGTGGCCACTGAAAGTGCTGAAGGCAGGGAAAGGGAAAAAGAGGTATAATATGGGGCTTTTTCATGATTTGGGAATCATCCTGAATGATATTGCAATGACAGATATAAGCCATTATATATCTTCCCATAACTTGCAGAATGGTGTGGGAGAAAGTATAAACTACAATGTGATCTATGGTCCATGTTCAGTGGCAATGCCCCAGGATGCATTTATCAATTGCAATGAATGTTCCACACTAGTGAAGGATGTTGTTTATGTGGGAGGGTGTGGCAGGTATGGGGAGTTGGGCATATGGAAATACCTATATTTTTGTGTAACATTTATATAATCTAAGTATCTTTAAAAAAATAAAAATATATATTTACTAAAAAAAGGGGGCCACAATGTCCACTAGTTTTTGAGTATACAACTATTCGACCTAGCTAACCTGGTGGCAAAATTTGAGCAAGAGTCAAGCAATGATTCCATTTGCAATGGATAATTGGTTTACCATCATGTTCATAAATGGTTTAAAATGTTAGAATGAAGGAGGGATTGCAGGAGGACAGTGGGAACTGTAGGAGATTGTTAATATTTTAAGAATTTGGAGTACTGGCTACAATGATTTATCTATTGAAAGGAATCTTGCCAGTGGTTGAAATTGATAGTGGGAAATAACTCATCTTTAGGAAAAGAGTTGATAAGGATCCCAACCAAGGCAGTAGTTTCCTAATACTAGGGAGAAAATTGACTCATAGAGGATATTTCAAGTACCATCTTTACTCATCTTGAATAAATATTATCTGATTCTGGATATAAATCACCAAATTTTATGTTTTTTAAATATAATTAATAATTACATTGGAACCAGCATATTAATAAACACTACCCAAAAGCACATTTTATTGGTCAATATAGTTGTTTTAGATTTCTGGGCTGCTTAAGTAAATACCATGAAATGGGTCAAGTTAAACAGTGGGAATTTATTTACTCATGGCTTGAAGCTGGGAAAAAGTTCAAATTAAACCATCATCAAGGCAATGCTTTTTTCCTAATGACTGTGGATTTTTGTTACTGGCTGCTGGTGATCCATGGTCTTTAGCTTGTCACATGGCAAGGCACCTGGTGGTGTCTTCTGGTCTCTCCCTTCTCTTCTGGGTTCTACTAATGTTCAGCTTCTTGCTTCCATGTCTTTCTCCCTCTGGATTTCATTCTACTTATAAAGGACTCCATTAATAGGATCAAGACCCACCCATCCTGATTTAGGTGAGACACACCTTAACTGAAGTAACCTCTGCAAAAGGTCCTTCTTACAATGGGTTTACACACACAGAAATGGATTAAATTTAAGAACATGTTTTTCTGAGGTGCATACAGCTTCAAACCATCACAATGGTGTATATAATGAAGTTAAATAAATACTAACTCTGTGATCACTGTAATTACTATGGTAAATTTAGAAAAATTAGATTAATTTTAGATTAGAAAAATTGATTTAAAAATTTGTGGTAAACAAAATACTGGCCCACAAAGATGTCCAAATCTTAATCTCCAGTTTGTGAATATATTAGGTTACATGAAAAAAGAGAATTAAGGTGGCAGGTGGAATTATGGTAGTTAACAAGTGACCTTAAGATAGCAAATCACTTTGGATTGCCTGAGTGGACACAGTGTAACCACAAAGGTCCTTTATATGGAAGAAGGAGGCAGAAGAGAAGGTTATCAGGATAATGTGATAATTTGCCATTACAGGCTTTGAAATTGGAAGAAGCTAAAGCCAAGGAATGTTTGCAGACTCTCAAAACTGGAAAAGGTAGGGAAAGAGATTCTTTCCTGCAGCCTCCAGAAAAGAACAAAGCCCTACCAGTACCTTGATTTTATCCCATTGAGACTCATGCCAGATTTTTTATGAAGCTGTAAAATAGTAAAATAGAAACATTTTTATCCAAGAAGAGAGTCTTTGACTTGTAATATCTTATTTGTGTAGTCTACATATTTCTACACAAAAGGTGAAGTAGGAAATGTGAGGTATGCCAAACCTTGAAAATCAAGGAAACTGCACAAAATGCAAGTTAACAATGCAAACTAGGAAAGAGAGGATGGTCAGAGACAAACAAAACTAGATGCAGAATGGTTGAAGTATCAATAGAAGCACCTAATCTTGGTATGAAGTCAGTCTGAGAATTATGAGGCAGAACTATATAATGGTATAAAGTGGGACTTCTCAAAAGCTACCTGCGTTTATTATATCTCTGCTCTGCCTTTTACTAAAGGTATGACCTTGAAAAAGTTTCTTAACCTCTAGGAACCAGTTGCATCATTTTGAAAAATAAAAAGGTACTTATTTTGTAAAGTTGTTATATTACATGAAAAATATATGGGAACCATGTAGAAAAGTATAAGGCACTCAGTATATATCTGGGTCAGGTTATTTAAAGAAGTAAAGTTACTCTGATCACTGTGAAAATGAAAAGCACTAAAGATGCTCTAATGGGAAATTTTTAAAAAAATAGATTTTACTCTATCTTCTATGAAAAATTTCCCTTGAAAGGAAAATAAAATAATTATATATTAGGCACCTTATATAATATATATATATATACATTTATAAATAAAATTATCAGTTTTATCTCATATTAGATGTACAATATGTACCAGTTACAGTTCTAATTACTGTGCCAGGATTAAATCATTTAATCATTAAAACTAAACAATAACAATTGTACATTTTTCTCCATTTATTAAGAAGAAATTGAACATAAAAATTTAACTAACTTACTCAAAATTTCACAGATAGGAAGAAGCATAGATTGGATACAAATGCAAGAAAATCAAATTTTAGATCCTTCAATATATAGCAAAACAGCATATTGCTGGATATCAGGAGGTGATGACTACAGTATAGGTTCATGATTTTTCATGATTTTTTATCTTGTTACCTTCAGTTCCTCAGGGAATAATGAGAATTTCATTGAAAAAAAGGAGTTCATAATAATTATGTATAATTTGAAAATCTATTTTCATTTTTGTTTTCATATTATATAATGAAGCTATAGTGCCTGGAAGACTGAAATGTGAGAAAGCCCATCCAAAAAACAACATTAAACATGATGAAAATTTGGGATAGTGAGTCATCTGTAGTGATTCTTATTAGAGCTAGATTGTGTTTGGACAGAAGGCTGAAAAATTGTGTAATGGTTACACTAATATGTCAACTCGGCCAAGTAATGGTGCCCAGTTGTCTGGCCAATCAAGCACCAGACTAATTGTAATACAAGCGTATTACATGGACTTTAATCATCAATGAGTTGATTGTATAGATGGCTGGTTGCATGAACAATCAACTGAGAAGACTGCCTTCAGCAATGAGTACCATCTTATTCAAACATTTGAAGGCCTTACAAAGGAAGGTGATTTCAGCATTTAGAGAGTGAATTCTCATCTCTACTGTGGACAGCCAGTGTCCTGGGGAGCTTATCAAAGACCTTCATCGGAGCTCCGTTTGCATCCTGCACTATAGAATTTGGACTTCTGCATTCCCATAGTTGCATGAGAAAATTTTATTATGCTTCCTAGAATTTTATAAATTATGGTTTGTGAATGTGGTTTAGTAATACTATAGATAATATCCAGTTAAATCAAACCCATCTTGTTTCTGACTTCAGGCTTCATATTATGAAGAAAAGATAATACCAAAAAAGCCATAGCTTTACTATTACAGAATTGCTTTTGGACATGGTATCACTACAATAATCTAGAAAATAGTACTTTAAAATTCAGTTTGGCCTAGTAAATTTACTTTGGCAACACTAATGAAATTCCTCCTCTTTCTTGTGAAATGCAAAATCCTAAAATGCTCCCCATTACACTGAGGTGAAAAATACATGGTTGCACACATTTTGCATGAATGAATTATGCACCTCTTAAAGTAATTCTCAAAAAAATCCCAACAAATAAATATGAATGATAAAGAATAAATAGAGCATATTAATTTTATTATTATTCAGCTGACAGATTTCAGCTACTAGATTTGAGCATTTGTGCATGTATTTACCCTTACAATTGACTAAGCAGATAGGCATTTTTAAAATTATTATTGTTTAAGCAATAAACAATTTACTTTTTATTATCTCCTCAACAGAACATTTAACTAAGTTCTATTATTTTGCCTAAGGAGAAGAAATCTTTGGTAGGCTTACATATCACAAAATAAAGTATCTTTTTATATTTTAATACTACTTTGTCAAATTCCTTGAAATATAATTAAAATAAGTATAGTTTTCTTCATTGAAATCATGTAAACTTTTTAAATTACATCATCACCCTTTGGGGTAGTCAAGATAATTCATAATGCTGTTCACTTGACAATTATTCCAAATATTCTAAATATCCAAATAAACTTCTTATCACTTGACCTCCCTGGTGACCTGATTTTTCCTCATAAAATGTTCAGTTTTATCCTACTCATCTACAATACTCTACTTAGTTGGTTTTTAAAATAACATTCAAAATGAAATATGAATACATATAGAACATGCACAAGTGTACATATTGCTGAATTTCACAGTGACCACATCCATGCAATGAGCATACAAATCACAAAAAGAAAAATAGCAACACTGATCAAGTCCCCTTTTCTTCTTCTCCCTGACACTACTGTTCCAAATGTTATCACTTTTCTGATTTTTAACATTAAAATGTTTGCTGCCTAATTATGAACAATATGTAAATGTGTTCCTATAGTGTTATAGTTTCCTTGGCTGCTTAAAGCATTACCATGAAATGGTTTGGCTTAAACAATAGGAATTTATTCATTCATGATTATATTATTCTTGCTTCCATGGCTTTTTCACTTTGTCTTGCTTCTATTTATAATGGACTCCCTTAATAGGATTAAGACCCATCCTCAATGAGGTGAGTCACACCTTAACTGAAGTAGCCTCATCAAAATTTCCTACATAAAATCTTACTTAAAATGGGTTCACACCCACAAGAATGAGCTAAATTTAAGAACTTGTTTTTCTAGTGTACATACAGCTTCAAACCACCACATATAGTATATATTCTTTCTTGATCATGAAGATCATTTAAGTGGCTTCTACCCCAGAATGTATTTATTATATTTAAAAAAGAAGCTTTATGTAAATATAAAGTAACTCTTTATAATACCATTATGGACTGAACTAATTCAATGCAATAGAGTTGCCCATAAACTAGAGCATGGTTGATACTACATTAGTATCTCATTATGCAAAGGGGTAAGAGAAGCAAGAGATTAATGTGAGTTGATTCATTAGAGAGGTTTTATAGAAGAGGCTTATCAACATTTTACTTTTCTTCATTTCTTTCTTTTATTTAAACCATTAATATTTAAGTTATTAACATTTATTAACATCTTCTAATTGTATTGCAGTACTGACAAAGAAACTATGCAGGTTATATACAACATAAAGGTTTACAAAATGCATTTATAGGTCTTCCAGGTATTAAAAGATAATTCCAGAATATCTTATTTTGGAAATTCTAAGGCAAAATATGCAGTACTGAAATTGTAGGTGACTTTTAAAGGGCAGAAACTTAATATTCCACTTTGATAGAGTCTATAGTTCACATCACAAACATTTTTCAAGGAAATGACCAAGTTAACCTTGGCTTTTAAGGTCTCTGTTAGTTTGTTTCTTTTTATTTTCTCTTCTACTTTCATACTACACTTGTAGTTCAAACAATAAATTTCAGAGCAACATGATAGTGTACATATCTTCAATTTAATGCATTTAGAAGTCATTACTAATAGCTTTTTCCTTGTTCTGTAAATGTTGAAATAACCCCCAAAGCTATTGGGTTCTAAAGAACACTTTCTTTTCTATGTCTCAATTTCTCTGATTATAAGGTGAGAACAATGTGTCTCATATACTTTGGTGTTAGGGAGTTTCAGACTTAATGAGTGCAAAAAAGTTTCTAAGAACTTTACAATAAAGTAGGCATATTAATAGTATTAATGACATATCTGCTAAATAGCAATAGGAAATGTGCAAAACAGTATTTCCAAATAACAAAAATGTCAAAAAATACTTTTATCAGCTCTTAGCAATAACCTCTAAGAAGATCAAAGCCCTCTCTTTTGTGTAATAATCTCTGGATGCTATTTAACTTACGTTTTTTTAAAGAACATATTGAAGTGATAGAAGGTTCACAACATTAAGAAAAAATGTAAAAGTTTAATATGGACTTATAGAAATAATGTGAGTAATATGGCAAATGATGCTTGAAAACAAAAAGAGTACTAGATCCTCTATGGAACAAGATGAAAATGGAATGGATAAAGCTGTTATCTATAAAAGCTGGTGTCATTTTTAAAGTTAAGAAAGTGACTGAAGAAGTATTCAAATTGTTTTCTTTAGAAAGAGGTGTGAACTTCAAAATAGAAAGAACAGAACAAATATATACAGTATATCACAGGTAAAGAAATCATGTTGTCCTGAAAGAATTCAACTCTTCAGGCTGAGGAGAAAAAGAGGAGCTATTGGAAGTTTTCCCCACACCAACTTTGATACACTTTTTTTCCCCTTAGTACATGGTTTTTTTTTTTTTTTTTTTTTTTTTTAAAGATACTTTGATTATGTAAATGTTACATAAAAAATGTAGCAGATTCCCATATGCCCCACTCCCTAGTCCTCCCACACTTTCCCACATTAATAACATCTTCATTAGTGTGGTACATTTGTTATAATTAATGAACACATAATGGAACATTACCACTCAGTGTAGATCATAGTTTGCATTATAGTTTAAACTTTTTCCCACACAATTTGGTAAGTTATGACAAGATATATAATGGCCTGTGTCTGTCATTGCAACATCATTCAGGACAATTCCAATGTCCCCAAAATGCCCCCATATTATACCTATTTTTCCCCTCTCTCTCCCCTCAGAACCTCTGGTGGCCACTGCCTCCACATTGTGATGAAAGTTCTTCCACTCCTAGAATAACAATAAGTATATAGTAGAATAACAGTAACTCTAGTCTAGTCCAATGTTCATTCCCCAATCCTGAAGATTCAGGAATGGTGAGGCCATCTCTGCCTCTAATTGAGAGGGGGCTTAGATCCCATGGGGCAGATGAATGGGAGTATCTTACTTGCAGTGGTAGACTCTCTCTGTTCCTTGGGATAGTCATTGTCCATCATCATTTCCTTGTTAGCTCTCCTGGGTGAGTCCAATGAACTGGAGAGTAGGTGTTGCAACCTATCAACTCTAGTATGAATTATAGGTTCAAATATAAGGGGCAGAAGAGCCATGTGTAGGGAAACCACAACTGAGTTCAACTCTGTCACACTGGAGAGCATAAATTCAAAAGTAGGGCCCACTGGCAGGCACCAAACTCCTGAGCTGTCATCCATGCCAATAGTGTCTGGATATCTCGAGAGCCCTCAGGGGCCCTGATATTTGAGGCAATATTTACTGTGGCAGTCAATGAGATCCTGCTGAGATGTGCATAAGCATAACCTCTGGAATGAGAGTTAAGAGGAGTTATTGGAATTTTTCCCCACAACAGGTTTGATAGACTTTAAACAGTAATGAGAAAAGAAAGACTTCTCAAAAAAAACTGGATAAGGGCAAAATTTTAAAGAATATTCTGATGATTTTCTGGATAGAATATATCAGGAAGATTTTAATAACTTAAAAGGGAATTAAATTCTAAGGAGTTATGTGGAATGGGTGTAGCTCAGTGGTTGAGCCTGTATTTTGTATGTACAAGGTCCTGGCTTCAATCCCCAATACCTACTTTAAAAAAATTCCTAAGAAATGATAACCTTCTTTTGGAATTAGAATATATATCAAAGTTCACCTGTTCCAACATCGTCATTTTACAAATTATGATTCAATGTGCAAACACTTTAGTGATTTTTTCCCTAAAGCATTTGCCAAATAGCACTACATTATTGTATGTGAATAATGAAAAATATTTAGGGATTGAGTCATTTCCCCTACCAATATATGGTCAAGTCATAATCTCAGATCTTGTGGATATAAATACACTTGTAAATAGGATTTTTGAAGATATTATTAATTAATTATCTGTATCAGGGTGGACCTAAATCCAATATTACCAGAGCCTTTATAAGCAGAGGACATTTCAGCACAGTCACAATTATGGGATGGAAAGAGACCAATGGCCATGTGATGAAGGTAGAAATGGAGTTATAGATTTCTGGCACCAAACCTGTCATTAAACAGAGAAAGCATGATCTTGCTGACACCTTAGTTTTGTACTTTTGGCCTCCATAACTATAAGACAATAAATTTATACTGTCTGAGTCATACAGACTCTGGTATTTTATAGTAACTTTGACAAATTAACACACTTTTTATAACTGGAAATAGTGTTGCTACTATAACACTCTCCCAAAAATATGGAAATGCCTTTCAAATTATGTAATGGATAGAGGCTAGAATCATTGATTTGAAGAGACTATTGGTAGAAATATGAATATTAAAGGAGCTCCCAGTGAGGCCTTAGAAGGAAATGATGAATGCCTTATTGCAAACTGAGAGGAAAAGTGATCCTGTTATAAAATGTCAGAGAACTTAGCTGAATTGTGTTCTAATGTCATATGGAAGGCAGGATTTGTAAGCAAAGAAATTGGATATTTCACTAGTTTTTCCTTGCTGCCTATAGTAAAATGTGAAAGGAAGGAGTTAAATTGAGGACTGAATAGTTAGGAAAAATGGATCCAGTACTTGATGATTTAGAAGTCTTTACCTATCTAGAGAGCATGCCCTGGGTCTAGAGCCAGAAAATGCCCTAGCAATGTCTCCTCTGAATTCCTGGGAATGAGTTCTCAGAGATATGGGATCCATGTATGGGTATGACTGAGCAAATGTTTACTAAAGACATATGATGCATGGATCCAACCAAACATATTGTCAAGAAAGGAAATACAGTTATCCAGGAAAGATCTGTGGAAAATTCATTTGTGTGGTGGCTTAGAAACCCCCAAATTGCTCCAAACACCAACAAGGGTTTTGAGAATTTTGTATAAGCAGACAAAACTTAAGCAGATTTAAGCCTGAGCTGAAAGTTACGGATGGACAAAATGAAGTAAGAATGTTCCCAGAGCAGAAATATGGATGCAAATATCTGGGCAGAAGGGACCTCCTTAGATCAAGAGAGAGGGGTCTCTGCCATGTGTTTGGAGAGGGCAGGCCCAACCCGGCATTTGGGAAGAGCAGGCCCACTCTGGCATTTAAATAGGGTTGGCCTCTGTTCTGGGCTCAAGAAGAGCACAGCAATCATCCTGGTGATCAGAAAGGGTGCCCCAGTGTATAGGATGAGCTTTTCTGGCAACATGGTATGCAAAGAAAGTGGGGTTGTCACTCCAGCAAGCCAGAAGGAAAAGCATCAAGCCACAGATTACTCTCAGGTCTTGATTTCTAATGGTATTTGCCCTGCTGGATTTTGGATTTACTTGGAATATATGGCCCCTATTATATTTACAACTTGTCCCTTCTGGAGTGGGAATATCTACCTTATACCTATCCCACCAGTGTATTTGGGATGCAGACAACTTGGTTTCTAGGTTTCACAGATTCACAGGTAGAAAATAATTTTACCCAGGATGGACCATACCCATGGTTAATTTCAATGAAATTTTTTACTTAGAGTTGTTTCTGAAATATCTTAAGGTTTCTGGCATGTTGGGATGTGGTGAATGTGTTTTGAAGGTGGAAGAACATTTCTCTTTGGGGTTCAGAGGACACACTACTATGAATTGAATCATGTTACCCACAAAGACATGTTTAAGTCCTAATCCAAGTTCCTGTGGATGTGAACCCATTCATAAATGTGATCTTTGAAAATATTGTTTGTTAAGATGAGGCCAAACACAATCAGGGTGTGCCTTAATCCAATATGACTGCAGTCCTTATTAGCAGAGGAAATTGGCTACAGTCTTGAATAAGAGACAGAAGTAGGCAGATAGCTTATGTGATACAGATAAAGATTGAGTTATGGATAACCAACAAGTTGCCAAGAGAATGTTCAGACTTCAGAGAAAACATGATCCTGGTGATGCTTTGATTTTAGTCTTCTCGGCTCCAAAACTGTGAAACTATAAATTCCTGTTGTTTAAGCCAATCAGTCTGTGGTATTTATTATAACACCCCTGGAAAACAAAGATACTATGTAATCATCCTATGCCTTAGTTTCTATACATATAAATTAGACTTAAACTAAGGTAACACTTAAAATGCACAGTCCCAATTCCAAAATGTATTTGTTCTAATACAAAATTTTAGTTCCTCTTTAGACCTGAAAAATCTAAGACTATGCATTTTTGTGACAAGTATCATCATTAATACACAAAGTATGTGATTTTTCTCTAGTATATATGCATATTGAGAAATTATTATTATTACAATTTTTGAACATGAAGCTCATGTGATTTTTTATGCCTTTTAACAGAGACAAATTAATCTTTACATGCATCTTTTCCCTAAAGTTATCATTGCTTCATGTCCTTCCAACCAGTAATTATTTGGCTTAAATTTCCTCTTCTAAATTCCATCAACTCCCCTGCCTCCAAACCCTTTTCAAATTTACGTTACTTGTGTTTTTATCCTTTCCTTTAATACTCTGTTCTCCTGACAGCATCCTCTGAAACTATCTCATAAAGAAGCTGCAAGTAGTTGGGATTAATATTATCTTGAAAAAGGAATTGAAAGGGGAGTCTGGCAGCAATGTTAGCTCATTTTTTTACTGGGTTCCTGATAGCACCTGAGACCTAATAGCAAACAACTTTGTTGCTCATACAACTCAGTAGACTTGACAGTGGTAGAAAGAGGCAAAACACTAGAGCAGTGTTTAAACATGAGAATCACCCACTGATCTTTTATAAAATAGCTATGATTAAGCCAGTTACCATACCAATTAAATCTGAATCTCTGGAGGTGGGCCATGCATATTTTTTAAGAGCTCTACATTACTCAGCAAAAAGGATGCTGATGCAAAATACCAGAAATCTGTTGGCTTTTATAAAGGGTATTTTGGGGGGGGGAGTAGAAGTATACATTTACCAGGCCATAAAGTATAAGTTATTTCCCTCTCCAAAGTTTGAAGCCACGTGTTGGAGCAAGATGGCTGCCAACATTCAGCCTTCCTTTTCCTCTTAAGGTTCCATGGACCCAGCTTTTTCCAGTATCAACTGTAGGCTGGGATAAGTCTCATCTCTCTCCCAGGGCTCATTTTTCTCTGGGCTCAGCTGCTCTGTTCTCTCCACAAGGTTAGCTGTAGACTATCAGGCTCTCTAGGCTTTGTCTCTCTTCCAGAGGCTTGATTCTTTCCAGGTTCAGCTGCTCTGTTCTCTCCCATGTGTTTAGTTCCTAGGCTCCAGCTCAGAACTCCAACCTTCCTTTTCTGTGGTGTGGCTTCTTTCTGAGTCCCTGCCCACCAAGAGGGTGGGGACTCAATGTCCTACAGACATGTCCAATCAAAGCCCTAATCATAATTTAATCATGCCCAGAGGAGCAGACAAGTTTACAAACATAATCCAATATCTATTTTTGGAATTCATAAACAATGCCAAACTGCCACACTCCATCCTCCTAATTCCAAAAAGACATTAAAATATTTTTAAAAACCTTATTTCAATAGCAATACTAAATACAAAATCATACCACAATCAGTTTAAAGAAATACAGTTTGTCTGGGGGAAAGTCCTTCCTGGCTGTAGACCTCAGAAACTTACAATTTATCTGTTTCCAATACACAAATGGACAGACAAAGAATTAACATTTTCATTAAAATAAGGAGAAATTGGGAGGCAAACATGAATCAGGTCTTCTACATTTCAGTAAACCTGCAGGGCATACTCCATTCGATTTCAAAGTGTGAGAGTTATTCTCAAGATGATGGCTTCTTCTCCCTGGGGTCTTGTGGGAACCCACCCTTTTCACAGGCTTGCCCAATGGCCATTTTCTTGGTTCGACCCTCACCAAGCATCTGGGTGGTGACAAAGTTCCAGACCTCATCATTCAAGTGCATTGGGGTGATTGCAACACTTTACTCAATCTTTGGGTTAAAATTTTAACACCTCTAGTACAGTGACGTGAAGAGAATATTCTCCCTAACCTTTGCCTTAGAGGGCCAATCCTCTCAGAGAAACGAGGTGGCAACCTGGCCTTCCCTAATCCATGGGGGATAGGCTAACCTGATTTGGGCCTGTAGGGTGGTGACCTCAACCTCCCTAATCCTTGGAGAATGTACTCCACCCTCTCTGTACCCTACAATCGCAAAAATCTCCCTGAACTGTGGGCAGGAGCATCCACCCTCTTCAACTGTTGGGGCAAACTCACCCTCTCTGTACACATGAGTGGGATTCCTCTCTTGGCCCGAGGTGATGTCTTAATTCCAGATTGCAACATCCATGGTTTTCTTCTTGAAGTTGCTTTCCCTTCAATCTCTCCCTTTCATGTCCCTTTTAGTCCAGGCTGACAGTGGTTTTGTTCATACAGCTCTCTCAAAAGCTTGTTGGTTTAGCATGCAAGAAGAAGAGGTCCAAGCCATCAGACAGTAAGACTTTCCACAAGTCTTTCCTAAATAACTGCAACTTCAATCCTGATTTACAAGTTCCAAGTTTAGTTGCATCCTCTAATGGGGCTCTATCATCTGGGAACTTGATTGCCAGAGGCTTGAATTTCTGGAATCAGTTTCTGTTTTCTTTGTGCCCAGCAATTCAGTCCTCAGACTATCTCTCATCTAACATTTTGCTATAAGCTTCAAGGAGAAGCCAAGTCACATTCTCTGAGTTTACTTTGGAAAGTTCTTCAGCTAATTGCCCAAGCTCTCCATTTTCATACTCTGTCATCCTTAAAACATCAGGAGTCAATCTTGTCAAGTTCTCTGCAACTTTAAAACATGGATTGCCTTTCATCCAGTTTCCAATAATAGTTTCATCATTTACTTCTAAGGCATCATAAAAAGTCTATTTAGCATCCATATTACTATCAACAGTCTCTTCAAAGCACTGTAGCTCCTTTCTACAAAGCATCTCACAATTCCTCCAAAAAATACCCTATACCCGTTTATAAAACCATTCTAGCATTTTGGTAATTGCAAAAGCACTACCCCACTTCTGGAACCAAATTCTGTATTAGTCAACCAAAATGGTGTTGTGCAAAATACCAGAAATCTGTTGGCTTTTATAAAGGGCATTTATTTGGGATAGAAGCTTACATTTACCAGGCCATAAAGCATAAGTTACTTCCCTCACCAAAGTTTGTTGCCACATGTTGGAGCAAGATTCCTGCCAATGTTCAGCCTTCCTCTTCCTCTTAAGTTTCCATGGTCCCAGCTTTTTCCAGTATCAACTGTAGGCTGGAATAAATCTCATCTCTCTCCAGGGGCTCATTTTTCTCTGGGCTCAACTGCTCTGCTCTCTCCACAAGTTCAGCTGTAGACTATCAGGCTCTCTAGGCTTTGTCTCTCTCCCAGGGGCTCGGTTCTCTCTGAGCTCAGTTGCTCTTCTCTCTCCCATGTATTTACTTCCCAGGCACCCGTTCAAAACTCCAACCTCCCTTCTCTGCAGTGTGATTTCTCTGTGAGTCTCCACCCACCAAGGGGGTGGGGACCCAATGCCCTACTGATGTGGCCAATCAGAGCCCTGATCATAATTTAATCATGCCCATAGGAACAAATAAATTTACAAACACAATCCAATATCTATTTTTGGAATTCATAAACTATACCAAACTGCCACATGCTCCCTAGGAGATTCCTATATACAGTCATGTTTGAGAACCATTGACCCTTGAGCCAAACATCTCTTGGCTCATCCTTTCAGAGTTAAAAGTAGAGTCTCTCTGGGACTTTGGTGAAATTATTGGCAAATGAAAGGAGAAGCAAAGCCAGATGAGAGGAGAAATAAAGCCACCCTATTAGAGTTCAATAATAGCTCAAGTCATACATAAACAACATTAACAGCAGATTTATAAGGCATTGAAATGAAAATAAAGACAATTTATTTCCAGGGAGCAAACCAATAAATTGATCCCCTACTTTTAACAGCTAACTTACTAATAAATTGGGTAGGGAATCTCAAAAATCAATCATAATTTAAAAAAAAACAACCAGATGAGCTATGGCACATTTCCTTCACAATATAGTTAGTGTTTCAGAATTATGGAAAGGTAATGCATTTTTGTCATTAGAATATTAAATTGTAAAATAAAAATGATTATGTCTTTTTATTCAGCTTATAAATAAATATATTTTATATATTCATATTTGATACCATGCCGAAAAATGATAAGGTTAGCTTGGATCTTTCATATCTGCCAATCTACTCTTTCATTCAATAACAACTTAAACTGACTTATTACAAGAATTAAAACCTAAATGGGTATATTGGTATTATGCATTCCTGTATCCACAAAAAATAAAAATGTCAAATGTACATAATTCTTTTTGTTTCTTAGTCTCCCACATAAATCAATATTTTATATTGGACATATATATATGTGTGAATGTTTGTACATGCATGTGTTAAGGGTTGTGAAATAGCTTGTCAATTGATAAAATACCATGATCATTAATATGTGTTAGTTTTTAACCTAAAAAAATGGATATTTTAAACATTTCTTTAAAAAAGTGTGAAGATGTTTAGATATTAAAAAGTCTAAAATTATATTTTTTATCTTCATTAATATTTAGACATTTTAAACTTTTTTATTAAAGTTTATCATTCATACATGATGATATTAGTCAGCCAAAGGGGTGCTGATGCAAAATACCAGAATTCTGTTGGCTCTTATAAAGGGTTTTATAAAGGTGGAAGCTTACAGTCACAAGGCACTAAGGAGTCCAACTCAAGGTACCATAAGAGGTACTTTCTCACCCAGAGTCTGTTGCCACATTTTGACACAAGATGGTAGATGATGTCAGTGAGGGCTCAGTCTTCCTCCTCCTCTGAAGTCTCCGTGGTTCCAGCTTCTTCCAATCTCAGCCACAGGCTGTGACAAGTCTTGTCTCTCTCCCAGGTCTCGTCTCTCTCTGAGCTCAGCTTCTCTGCTCTCTTCACAAGACCAGCTACAAACTGCCAGACAAATGGTTCTTCTCTGTTCCCAGGGCCTCTGCATTGTCTAATGGAGCCTTCTCTCTTTCCTCATATATCTGCTTCTCTGTGTGCTTAATTCCCAGGCTCCAATATCAAAATTCTCTTGTGTCCTCCTTCTGCATGTCTTTACTTCCCCAGGCTCCACATCAAAACTCCAACTGTCTACTCTGCCTGGTCATTTTCTCTGAGTCCTTGCCCACCAAAGGGGTAGGAACTTGATGTCCTACTGGCATGGCCCAATCAAAGCCTTAATCATTATTTAATCAAGTAAAAGTGAAATATCTGAATCCAGTACAATATAATATGTCCAGAGGAACAGACCAGTTTATAAACATAATCCAATACTTATTTTTAGAACTCATAAACAGTATCAAACTGCCATAAAGAGCATACATAAATAATAAGTGTACAGTAAAGTTTGTGAACTTAAAAAACAGACATGCATGTCATCATTCAAAGTACCCATACATCTTTATAAATACAATTAGCCACAAAATAAAAGCAGCAATTCTTTCTTTGAATGGCACACCACCTGCGTATGAATAAACACTTAATAATCCATGGAATGGAATTCTAAGAAAGCATAATCTATGCTTCTGTATATTAAAATTATATTTTAGATCTTTCAGACTTTTTTTATCCTAAACCTATATATCATTGTGGAAAAATAATGTAAATAATGAATTCTAAAATAAATAACCTATTTCATGTTTTTTTAAATTAAATATACGTGGAAAATAACATACACAAAGTAACATCAAATGTCACCCAACTACATACACTAAACCAGAAACACTAAACCAGAAACACTAAACTCAGTGACTTATGTATCATTCACCTTTACTCCTAAAAAAAGAGGGCCCTTAGTATATATGCTTATTATATTAAGCAATTGTTCTAATAATTGAACAAATAGATTTGGAAAGATATAAGGTCTTGACACCTTTAAATTTTGTTAAATATTAAGGATTCTAAGTGCAAAAGCCAGAGAATGTGTATATACAACCATCTCCCTGATATTGTTAGGATTAATGTAATTGAACTGAAGGTACATACTCCCTTTTTGCCTATAAACTTGTAAAACATTTTAAATAGAAAGTATTTAATGAGGTAAAATAATTTATACCCCATTTTAAAAATAATATTTATAAAATTTATTGTGATGTTTTATTTTCTACCATTGAAGGGTAGAAGTTTTTATCATTATTAAGATTAGTTCTAAAGATAATAATTCTTGTGGAAATGAGTCTATGATACATGAATCTTACACAAAAATTCACAATTCCAATATATGTCATTTTTACCCAATTCATTAGATTTTAAAGACTGATCTGGAAATCTTGACATAGAAAATACCCTGATTATATTTATAATTGTTGGAAGTGCTTTAGAAATTATGTAGCAACAAATTTCTTGGCTGCTTTTAATGTTTTGTAATGACAAATTTCTCTGAAACTGTTTTTAATGTTTTTCTTGACTCATGATGAGTGGTAAGAGGTATCAATTTTCCAAATGATGGTTAAGATCATCTTTCCCATAACTTAATTATAACTAAGGTGCACCTGTATGTTAACATTTCATAATTATCCAGTAATTGATTGAAAAAGTGTGATTAATTTTCTCTAATTAAAAAGAAATGCCAGAATGTATAATAGGTCAATCATAATAAAGTTTATTTCTCAGTCATCTCACAGTAAATATAGGTGTCCCTGACCTGTGGGTGTCACTCATCCATGCTGTCATTAGGGGATCTAGGTTCTTGGAAATTCAGTCATCTTCAACACATACCTTCTGAAGCATGCCATCTTCTTTCCAGTCACCAGGAATGGAACATTGCACAGAGAAGGCCACCTTTTTTCATGGACCAAGTTTAGAAGTGGCCCAAGTCACTTATATTCACAATTTAATGATAAAACTCAATCAGATGTTTATACCCAGGGAAACTGGTTCATACAGGATGTCAGAGATATTTTGGTGAACAAGTGGAAATTTCTACAATTACAAAGGCCTTGGGTCAGGAGAATGCCAGGTTTGTTAAAAGAACTGTGAATATGTGAAAAAATATGTATGGCTTGAGGAAAGCAAGTGAGGAAGAAGATGCTTGAGGTCAGGGAGATGGTGCATAAGAAGGATGGGAGATGTACATGTTTATAAGAACTTGAAGATCATTTGAAAGCCTCTGACTTTGATGCTAAATGATATAGGAACCTTTAGAAGTTTCTAACAGTAATTCTATCTGCACATTTAATTACCAAAATTGAAATGGCCTTTCATTGACAGGACAAGAAGGAAGCTAAAATATCTGATATACTTTGATCAAATTTCTCTTGGCAGATAAATTTGCATACATTTTCTACAAAAGTTTGTTCTACTTGAATATAAATAATCTAAGTTATTTTATTTTATTTTTCAGTTTACAATGTATAGTGTTTTCTTCCATCTACTGTTTTATCACTCCTTTATCCTCTGGTGATTTTGCCACCAGAATTCTCTCATATGAGCAGTTCTATTGAATTCCTTTAGCTGTTCCCCTTAAGGAACACATCTCTTCATAACTTCCACTACTTATTCTCATGTACAAGAATATAATTCAATCAGATTTACATATATATTTTCTTTTTAAACCATAGCCAGGAAATAAATCTTTAATTTATTATTATAACAATATGCAGACTTCATAAAGTCAAGAAGTATGTTTTTCATGTCCCCTAACAAATTCTATTTCCTGGCCCAGTGAAGCTGGAGCTTAAAATATTAATTATCAATTTTTTTAAATGCATAATTATCACAATTAGAGGTATTATAATCAATATTGAAATTACTCCAATGTTATTTAACCAGTTACTAATCCCCATATCATTAAAATATCAATTATTTTTTTATTAATTTACTCATATAAGCTATATCGGTGCAAAAAAAAAACCCACAATCTCTTCACAGATGATTAAAATCTGTCCTCTGTTTCAAATGCTCTAGGCCTGCATTTTCTAAAATGGTTGTTAGGTAGCTATTAGTAAAAATTCAATGAAATTAAATTTCTGGTCCCTTAGTCATGCAATACAAGTCACAATTCAAGAGGTTAATAGCTACATGCAGAAAGTGGCTACCATAGTGGGCAAAGCAGACACAGAATCTATCTAGGGATTTTGTGTGATGCCTTAATAAATCAATAAGCAGAGACAATTTTGCTTAAATACAGGTATTCTTTTTGGAGATCATGGTGTCCAACTCCTTAATTGCTCAACATTCCTGACTGGTCTTTGTAGAAAGCCTCCAATAAATATCATTTATTTATACAAATACCATAAGAGAAATTAGGTATCTTTGTCAAAAAGTTTGGCACCAAATGGAAATGTGCATGTATATGAGTATCTTATGCAGGATTTCTCATTTAACAAGATTCATAACATCCACACCCACAAAGCACTTACAATATGGGTTGTTGGCATGGGTTTGGAAACACTTTAATTTAAAAGAACCATATATTAGATAGTATTTATTAAATTAAAATAATTTTCTGTGTGAATAGAAGCATTTTTGGAAAGACTTGTTTATTATGGGCTGTGAACACTTGTCAATTCCTTACAGATATCCTCATTTCATTTTAGTTTTTTTGAAGCTTAAAGGAAAAATGTAAGAAAAAATAAATCACACACATCTTAAAACAGATAATTAGCTGTTGTTCAGTGAGCTTATTTTTATTGCTCTTGTCATCTATTGTAATTCCCACCAATTGTAACCGGCTGGCAATAATTAAATGATCATTTTAGTATATATTTTAGAAATATATAAAAATTTAGATTGAGCTCAGTTTAAAATATCACTGTCTAGAAACAAGAGAGCAAGATTTGTGAGAAAATAAGCTATTAAAACCATTTCATTTTTAGTTATACAGTGTGGGACTCTGGAGCAAATAAGTAATAAAAGGCAAAACAATTGAATCTCCTCGGGTGTTAAATTAAGAATTTATAGTCTGAGTGATGTCTCAGTAATCTCATTCAATTTTCTATTATTGCAGATCTTAAACAATTATAGACACAGATGACATAGCAATTTTTGCTTATAAATCTGCAAAGTTGATAAATATAACATGCAAAATTCATTTTAATGGTAATCTTAATTGGTCTAATGTTCTCAAATAAAAGTAATGGATAGTTAGAGAAAGCAACATTTTGAGCAGAAAAAAAAAACTCACTAGAATAGTTAATATGAACTATTTTTTAAAATTTTAAAACAGATGGGGCATTCACTACATTAAAATGGTTACTAAATGTAGGCAATATTCATATAAGTAAATGTTACAAATGCTCTGAGAATTAAGTTATTTTTCTGGAGTTAAAATTTAACAACTGAAAGAATAAAAGGGGTTAGAAATATTTTTTGGCAAAATTATATATAACCAAAATTGTTTCACTGAAAAAAATTACTAGCTATTGAAATGTGGGTGAGTCAATGTTTTCTTTACCAAAAGAATTTTAGTTTTTCTGTCAGCTTCCAGGAACCTTCCCTGAAGTCTATTTAAAATGATCTTAGGATATTCGGCTTAAATAATTTATCTAAGTCATCTAAAATAGTAATGATTACAGAGGCATACAGATAACTGAGTATGCCTAGCCATCAAACCAATAACAAAAATCAGCTTTAACTTTGGATAATTGGCTTAATAATTCAGAAAAATTTTGGAGAAGTAATTAATCTTTGGAATAGATTCATTCACTACTATTTAGTTGTTTTTTTCAACTTTGATTATACTCAGAAGTAAGGTGCCTTTTGCATTTTAATGTAACTGAATTTTACAAAAGCCAAGTAACTTTTATGTTAAAATATGTCCCTTTTCTAACATGCTCTTCATAAAAGGAAATCACGTTAAAAAACTTATTGTGTCAGTAAAATATAGTGACTATAGTTAAAAAGGCAATAAATTCATGAATATTAACACTCTCTTTGGCAGCACATATACTAAAATTGGAATGATACAGAGATGATTACATGGCCCCTGTGCAAGGATGAGATGTAAATCGGTGAAGCATTCCATATTTTTAAAAAATTGAACAGGGCCTAAGGGAACTAAATGACAGAAAAGGGTGTGCAAACATATGTTTCATGGGTGCCCCAGAAGAAGAAGAGAAGGGAAAAGGGGCAGAAGTAATATTTGAAGAAATAATGGTAGAGAATTTCCCAACCTTATTTAAGGACATAGATACCCATGTCCAAGAAGCATAATGTACTCCCATTCATACAAATCCACAAATAGACCTACTCTGACACACTTACTAATCAGAATGTCAAATGCCAAAGACAAAGAGAATTCTGAGAGCAGCAAGAGAAAAGTGATGCATCACATACAAGAGATACCTAATAAGATTAAGTGCTGGCTTCTCATTAGAAATCATGGAGGCAAGACAGTGGTATGATATATTTAAGATACTACAAGAGAAAAACTTCCAGCCAAGAATCTTATATCCAGCAAATTTTCTTTCAGAAATAGGGGCCAGTTTAGAATATTCACAGATAAACAGAAACTGAGAGAATTTGTAACCAGGAGACCAGCTTTGCAGGAAATACTAAAGGGAGTACTACACCCTGAAAAGAAAAGACAGGAGAGAGAGGCTTGGAAGAGAGTCTAGAAATAAAGATTATATCAATAAACATAACTAAAAAAGTGTAAAAATAGTGGTGAAATGGGTAAAGTAATAACTGCATTTATAATAATAACATTGAATATTAATTGATTAAACTCCCTAATCAAAAGACACAGACTGGCAGAGTGGATAAGAAAATATGAGCCATCTATATGTTGTCTACAAGAGCCTTACCTGAGATCCAAGGATACCAGTAAGTTGGAAGTGAAAGGCTGTGAAAAGATATTCTACACATGCAGCAACCAAAAAAAAAAAAAAAGAGAAGAAAAAAAAAAAGCTTGAATAGCTATACTTATATAGAATGAAATAAACTTTAAAAGCAAAATTCTTATTAGAGACAAGGAATGATATTATATATTAATAAAAGGGGCAATTCACCAGGAAGATATTACAATCATAAATATGTATTCACCTAATTATATGAGGGTAACACTGGCAAAACCAAAGGGAGAAATAGATGTCTCTACAATGATAGTTGGAGATTTCAATACAACACTCTCAGCATTGCATAGAACATCTGGGCAGAAGATAAATAAAGAAACATAGAACTTGAATAATTTGATAAATGGATTAAACCTAATAGACATATAGAGAACACTGAACCCCCATGCAGCAGGATATACATTCTTCTCAAGTGTCTATGGATCTCTCACCAGGGTAGACTACATGTTGTTTAACAAAGCAGATCTTAATAAATTCAACAAGATTGAACTTATACAAAGAACTTTGATCATAACGGAATAAAGCTGGAAATCAACAGCAGGCAGAAATAAGGACAATTCACAATTATATAGACATTAAACAACACACTCTTATATGATCAGTGAGTCAAAGAAGAATTTGTGGGAGGAATAAAGAAATATCATGAGACAAATGAAAGTGAGAACACAATATATCAGAAACTATGTGATGCAGTGAAGACAGTTTTGAGAGAGAATTTATAGCCCTCCATCCTTACATTAAAAAAAGAAGAAAGAGTTAAAATCAATGACCTAACTACCATCTGGAAGAACTAGAAAGAAAAACAGCAAAGTATTACCAAAGCAAACAGAAGGAATGAAATAACAAAAATCAGAGCAGAAATAAATGTAATTGAGGGGAAAAAATAGTGGAAATAAGTAACACCAAAAGTTGGATATTCAAGAAGATTAACAACATCAACAAACCCTTAGCTAGACTGATAAATAAAAAAGAGAGAAGATGCAAATAAATAAAATAATGAAAATGGGGACATTATTATTTTCACCACAGAAATAAAAGAGGACATAAGAAGATACTATGAACAACTGTACACCAATGAACTAAACAATGTAGATGAAATGGAAAACTTCTAGGAACATATGAACAACCTACACAGACCCTAGAAGAAACAGAACCCCCCCAAAAAAAAAACAAACACAAGTTAAAAGATTGAAACAGTCATCAAACACAACAAAATGAAAAGCCAAGGACCAGAAGATTTCACAGGTGAGATCCACCAAGCATTCAAAGATTTAATACCAATCTTACTCAAACTCTTACAAAAATTGAAATAAAGGAATGCTAACCAACTCATTCGATGAAGCCATTATTCCCCTAATACCAAAGCCAGATACAGATATTACAAAAAATAAAATAAAATTACAGAACCATTTACCTAATGAATATAGATGCCAAAATCCTTAACAAAATACTTGCTAATCGAATCCAACAATATTTTAAAGGAATTATTCAGATAATTCTTTTAAGGGGCAGAAACAGGTGTAATATGGGTGCATTTGAGGGACTTGGGAATTGTCCTAAATGACATTGCAATGACAGATGCAGGCCATTATATGCCTTGCCATAGCCTACAGAATTGGGTGAAAGAGAGAATAAACTACAATGTAAACTGTAATCCATGCTTAGTGGTAATGCTCCAAAATGTGTTCACCAATTACAATGACTGTACCTCACTAATGCAGGATGTTGTTAATGTGGGAAAATGTGAGAGGTGTGGGGAGTGGGGGATATGAGAATCTCATATAGTTTTTAATGTGGCATTTGTGTAATTTAAGTATCTTTTAAAAAATATTAAATTATTTAAAAAATAATTTTAAAAAACAAAAAAATAAAAGAATTATTCATCATGATCCAGTGGGTTTTATACCAAGCATGCAATGGTGGTTCCACAAAAGAAAATCAATCAGCATAATACACCACATTAATAAATCAAAGAAGAAAAATTACATGACCCTATCGATTGACACAGAAAAGGCACTTGACAAAACACAGGATCCTTTCTTGATAAAAAAAAAACTACAAAAGACAGGAATTGGAGGAAACTTTCTCAATGTCATAAAGGTCATATATGAAAAACCCACAGCAAACATTGTACTCAATGGTAAAATCTGAAAGATTTCCTAGTGAGATGGGAACAAGACAAGGATGCCACTGTCACCATTGTTGTTTAATGCAGAGCTAGAGGTTCTAGCTAGATAATCAGGCAAGAAAAAGAAATAAAAGTCATCCGAATCAGAAGAGAAGAAGCAAAACTTTTGCTATTCTCAAATGATATGATCTTATACCTAATAAGTCCTAAAAAATCTACAACAAAGCTGCTGGAGCTAAAAAATGATTTCAGCAGAGTAGCAGGATAGAAGATTGATATGAAAAATCAGCAGTGTCTCTATACATTATTAATATGCAATCTGAGGGGGAGGCCAGGAAAAAAAATACATTTACAATATTATCTAAAATAATCAAATATGTAGTAATAAATTTAGCAAAGAAGGTAAAGAAAGCACTTGTATTCAGAAAACTATAATGCATTGATAAAAGAAGACCTAAATAAATGAAAGAAAATTTTGTGCTCATGGATTGGAAGATTAAATATCATTAAGATGTCAGTTCTACCCAAATTGATTCACAGATTCTTTGCAATTCCAAAAAAAAAAAAAAAAAAAATCCACCAGCATGTTTTAAAGAAATGGAAAATACAATTACCAAATTTATTTGGGAAGGTAAGGGGCCCCAAATAGCCAGAAACATCTTAAAAAGGAAGAGCAAAATTGGAGGACTCTGACTTCCAGACTTTAAACCATGTTACCTAGCTGCAGCAGTAAAAACAGCATGATATTGGCATAAAGATAGACAAATAGATGAATGAAACTGAATTGATAGTTCAGAAACAGACCATCACATCTATGGTCAATTGATTTTTGACACCCACCCAGCTGGGGCAGAGCCATATATTCAACAAATGGTGGTGGGAGAATTGACTGTCCACAGCCCAAAGAAAGAAAGAGGACTTCTATCTCACACCTTATACAAAAATTAACTTAAATGGATAAAAGACCTAACCATAAAATCCACAAATATAAAGCTCCTAGAAGAAAATGCATAACCCAATATGTGGTGGATTCTTAAACCTTACATTGAAAACTTGAGCAAAGAAAGAAAACATGGATAAAAGGGACCTCTTCAAACTTAAACACTTGTATTTCCAAGGACTTCACCAAGAAGGTTAAAAGGCAGTCCACTCAATGAGAGAAAATATTTGGAACCATTTGATTTCCATTCTAAATAAAGAAATCATAAAACTCAACAATAAAAGAGCAAGCAATCCAATTAAAAATGGACAAAAGATTTAAATAGTCATTTCTCCGAAGAGGAAATAAAAATGGACAAAAAGAACACGAAAAAATATTCAATATCACTAGCTATTAGGGAAATGCAAATTGAAACAGCAATGAGATATCATTTCACATTGCATAGATTGACCATTATTTAACATCAGAAAACAATAAGGGCTGGAGAGGATATGGAGAAAGAGGAACACTCCTTCACTGTTGGAGGGAACGTAAAATGGTGCAGCCTATGTGTAAGACAGTTTGGTGATTCCTCAGGAAACTGAATATAGAACTGCCATATGATCCAGCAATTCCTCTACTAGGAATATATCCAGAAAAACTGAAAACGGTGATGCAAACAGATATTTGCACACCAGTGTTCATGGTAGCCTTATTCACAACTGCCAAAAGATGTAAACAACCCAAGTTGTTTCATCAAATGATGAATTGCTAAACAAAATGTCATATATACATACAATGGAATACTATGCTGCTGTAAGAAGAAATGAAATTGGGACACATATTATAACATGAATGAAACTTGAAGACATTATGTTAAATGAAATAAACCAGACAAAAAAGGACAAATATTGCATGGCCTAACTAATATGAACTAAATACAAAGAATAAAAGCATGGATTAAAAACCTAGAGTATAGGTTATTAGGAGATAAGAGGAGGGCTGAGAAGGTATACTGGTGCTTAATGTATGTAGAAATTTTAACTAACTTGATTGAAAATGTGTGGAAATGGATAGAGTTGATGGTAACACTTTATAGAGAGTAGAGTTAACATAGCTGGTTTATAAATGAGATTGTGGCTGAACAGGATAGTCCAGCGATGTAAACGTCAATTGAAAGAAAGCTAGAGAATAACCTAGGTACTGAATAACATAGTGAATCCAGAGGTGAATGAGAATTGTGGTTAATAGTACAAATACAAGAAGGTCCTTCTATTAACTATAACAAATGTACATCACTATTGCAAGGTGGTGAGAATATGGAGAAGTGAGGGAAAAATACAATTAATGTAACCTATGGACTATAGTTAACAGCAATACTGTAATATTCATGCCTCAAGGCCAAAGATGCACTATGTTAATAATAGGAGTTTATAGTGAAAATAAACCAAATGTATGCTAGAGACCACAGTTCATGGTAAGAGTCTGATGATATTATCTCATATTCTGTAACAAATATTTCCCAACAAAGTAGTGTGTTGGTGAAGGGGTGTTGTATGGGAATTCCATAAATGTGCATGGTTGTTTTGTAAGTTCACAACTTCTCTAATAAAAATATATTTTAAAAAGTAAAAAAAATTGATCAGTAGTCCTATACAAATTATTGTACATATAATATTATTATAAGCAATGAAGTAAGTACCAGGAGAATACAAGAGTGAAAAACCAAACAAGAATAGCATGCAGGTTAATACTAATGAGGCAATGTGGCGCTGAGAGATTGTAGAATAACATCAAGTGGAAATGGGAATGAAAATTATATTGAATAGTATTAATGTTTAGATATCAACTTTAACTAAAGGACTATGACTGGAGTTTATGGCTGAATTATTCTTTTAACTGAAGTTTTATACAAGCTGTTCTGTTATTTTATGTGCATAAGATAGCCATACAGGTGACACAGCTTTTTGTGGCATGCAGCACTTGAGAGGTTATACAAAAAGTAGAGTCATTAGGGGAAAAAAAATCATGAATATTAGTAAATTTTAAAGATACTTTCTTGGTGAATGTTTATGACAATATAACAGACTGGTTTTTATTTATAATGTTCAATATGTTTGGCCTGTATTTATTTCTAAAGATGTCAATGGGGCATAAAGCAAAATATTGGATATAAAATGTGGAAATATCTAAATAAAAATGGAGGCATATTTTTTGTGGTTATATGGGAATTGAGTTGAAATAATTAGAATGTATGTTTTTGTATAAATTTGCATTATCATAAATCTGATACCCACCTCATTTTTTTTCACTTTAAGTATGAAAACTGGATTGAAATACAGGCAGTGTGGCTCCATTATCTGCACTGTTATATGCACTACACTACAGTTATAATGTATTAGATACAACATAATGTTTTAAAAAAAAATAGTAATTTAGAGACTACAAATATTTGCTTTGTAAATACATATTTAAAACATCAACAAATAGGTAATGAGTAATGTTAATGGAATTAATGAATTTATTTTCTTTCAAATCATATATTTGGTAAATCAATTGATATTCCCATTGTTATAAAACTGCAGAATAACAGATTATGTAAAAGAGTCATGTCAAATATATTCTTTTTATCAGAAAAAGGAATATTTTAATCACTGAATAACTTAAAATACAGGCAATATATTGGCAAATTGGATAATAGATCTATATATAATGTGTTCCATATTGGTATTATCTAATTCAATTTACACAACATTAGTCTACCTAAAAAGTTTTTTAAAATTATACTGGAAGTTAAAATTAGGATATACAGATTCAACTTTCTCAAGGAGAAATATTCTTAGCTTGGTACCTTCACCTTCTACAAGCATGTTATTAAATTTTAGTTCACAGAACAGAAAACCCCAAACTGATTTTAAAAGCCTGCAAAGAAAGATAAGGAAAGGCCAGCTCTGCAACTCTATAGTCATATATTAATAGCATTTTCTATAACATTTTATAACTAACAGATATTGAATATTTTCCTATCTCAAAGACAAAAACCCAAGGTAGGTTGAAGGGAAGGAAATAGGATGATACACTAAAATATTCTCTTCTTAATATATATTTCTTTATTTCTATGTATATCAACATAAAATAAATCTCATAAGGCTCTACACTTTAAAAAATCCAACAATTCAAACCTGTATTTAAGATCAAGCTCAAACACAACATTTAAATAAGACAAGGCTTTAAATTTTGCAGTTGAGGGTGTAATTGTGAATGTAATTGTGAATCTAGCAAATTAAATTAGAAGATTTTATTATAGTTTGGAAAAAAATTTCTAAGTCTTCATCTTCCAGGTTAATAAGACACATCTGGGGAAAAAAAGAACACAAAATAGGCTTTACATTTTTGAGCATATTATCTGTGTAGGCTTTGCTGTTGGATTTTCTCTGTAAGATAGAATGGTTTTCTGCATGCATTAGAGACATATTTTGGTGCAGACTGGTTAACTGATTTTTTCTGATCCTACTTTTAATATATCCATCTTTATATATACATGTATAACCACATGTAAATACTATATGTAGGGAAGCGGCTGTGGCTCAATCAGTGGGCTCCCGTTTACCATATGGGAAGCCCCGGGTTCGGTTCCCGGGGCCTCCTGGTGAAGGCAAGCCTGCCCACACGGCGCGGTTAGCTGACCCAGCGAGCACAAGCAGCAAGGGGGGGATAAATGAATAAATAAATAAAAAATCTTTAAAAAAAATACTATATGTATGCACTATGTAAGTATACCTTTATGCCTTAATAAGTAGGCAGAAATCAGAACCCTTACATATATATGTAGACACAGAGTTATACGTCTGTATCCATGTAGCATCTAGGACACAATGTGAATTATCTATTTTTATATCCTACATATTGTTAGTTTGAGATTTCAGATTGGTGGTGGTACGTTTTCATTTCACTGTAATGTTTTTACAACCATTTAGCAGTAAGCCAGTAAGACACTCCATGTTTGATATCGAAAACAGATAGCCAGTTTAGTGGATTAAATTTGAAACCCTTGATGTTCTGTTTTACAGCTGTACCTTACATTTAGTGTTTGAACTTTTAAAAAGCTCTTGCTGCTCTGCTGAGTCTCTGTGCCTGACTGAGAATCATTCAAGTCCATTCAAAGTGAATGAAAAAGTATAATTCTGAATTTATCATTTAAGACTTTGGTGTTGATATAAAAATAAAAAATGACACAAGCCTATCGCAACTAGAATATTGACTCTCAGAGCTTCTCTCTATAAATTAGACTGCCTACTAGTAATCTTCCTGAAATCTTTCTTCAAGATATCTGTTTACTTTCATTCTACAAAGAATCTATGTATATCTGGAGGAAAAATAACTATGTATTTTGCTAAATTCTTATGAAAAATTCCAAAGTGTCTTTTTTTCTTTTAAAGATGGAAAATAAGTATGTTCAAACTCCTACTTTAAAATATGGTTCTTGTGGGCTATTATTATTCTCTTGGTGTTCTTAAATACACATTCAGTACTTTCTTTTATGCCTTCCAGGTCAGCATCCAACAGTAATTTTAATGATTTAGAATTTTCAAAACTCAAAACCACCTTTTTACAGTTGTCTTTTGAAGAATTTTATTAAACTCTATACTGTTTCAAAAACAAATTGCATTTTCAGATTCTTATATTTATTGGACAATTTTAATACCAGAAATGGAATATTTTAAAAAGTAGAACCATAATATTTTCAAAGAGTCATCAAATCAAATATTATTAATGAGGTGATATTGGAAATAATTGCAGAATAATACTGTTTGATAAAGATAATATATAAAAACTTGAAGGAAAAATCCTCTCAATTCATATTTTATTTCTCCAATTACTTCAAAAAATAGAAGTGGGAAATATTTTCCTTCACTCTTAACAATACAATAGTGCAATAACCACTGATACTTGACTTTAAGATCTGGTAGTCAATAGGAAATAGCAGGAACTTTGATGACTGCAAGTCTCATGACTAACATAATAATATATATTCATTTTCTTGAGATAGTTCTGATTTCTGCCTACTTATTAAGGCATAATTTTTAGTATGATTCCTTTCATTCTTAAAATTTTCTCACTTTGACTGACATAGTGATTCAATTCTATGTCAATAAAGCATGCAGTTCATCACAGCAGAGTATTTGATACTGCCAGAGACTCTAATCCAAAAAAAAAATTTTTTAAACTTGTTTTTTTGTGTATTTATTGATTTTTAAAATATTGACAATGTATTCAAGTTCTCTATAAACCTAAGTAGGTCCATACTATGCAGATCAATAAAACAAAACTAAGTATTGCCTAAGGCCAATAATGACAGTCAGTCTTCTACTCTGAACAAAAATACAAGGAAGATTTCTCACTCACCAGCAGGAAGAAAATACTATGTGTATGCCGTATTTTTTCCTACTTACTGATGATCATAAAGTCATAGAGTACATTGTAAAAATATTTCCAAAATAGAATGTAAGTCTTGAATGTCTATTAACCAGGAAGAGAAATTTTAACTGTTTCTCTATGATGTTTTAGCTAAAATGTAAATTTATCAATAATGATCTTCTAAGGTACGAACTTCTTCTGCCACACTTATCCAAATATGCACAATCATGCCGCTTCATTCTTTTCAAATTTTGCTCAAGTAAGATATTCATGACATACTGATAATTTATAAGTATGTTTTTCTTAAGATGTTATTAAAAGATAGATTTTAAGTGAAAATGAGAAGACCAGGAGGGAACAACTGAAGCCCAAGAGTATGGAATTGGAAAAAATTGGGTTCACAAGTTATATTTGCCTCTCTGTTATCTGAGTAAATTATTTAAACCTAACTTGGAAATTTTGGGTTGAAGAAACAAAATAATTAAAATATGCAAAATATTCTAGCATAATTATAGTTCTACAGGCTTTTGAGGTCAAATGATACTGGTTTCAAATTCTTGATCCAGCTTATACTAACTCTGTGACTCTGGACAAATTTGGTAAACATTTGAATTCTCAGTTTAGCCATAGATAAAATGGTGGTAACAAAACTAATTTTTCATGATTATGGGGTTATAAAGAGATTACATAGTATAAAGAAGATTAAATATCATCTTTCTCAGAGGAAAACCTAAAATGATATGACAAAGGAGGTAGTAGATATTTTAAAAATGTAAGTAATAAAAATGTGTTTAAATTACCAGGAGACTCACCTATGCCATTTATTTATTCTGTTGTTATAATTATTTTCAATTGTCTCTGGAATATTCAAGACTGTGTATTTCGTGCACAATATATAGTTAGGAATAAGGTGTATTTTGTTTGCTTCATAAATTGTCATAAAATTCTCATTTTAAAATGACTTGGGAAAACAGCTACTCTCCCACTCTGTGGCAGTTTGGTATATTTATGAATTCCAAAAAAAAGATACAGATTATATAACCCTTTGATTACATTAGATTCAGCTGAGGCCTCTGATTAATTTATATTAAGATTAGGGCTTTGATTTAAATACTTCATTAGAGTGAATTGCAGCATTGAGTCCCAGCCACCCTTGGTGGGCTGATAAAACAGACTCTCACACAGGAGAAGTAGACACACAGAAAAGAAGAACACAAGAGAAGAACACAGAGGAATAGAGACAGATCAAAAGACCTGGCAGAGGCCCCAGGAAGAGAGATGAACCTGATAGTCTACAGCTGACCTTGTGGAGAGAATAGAGAAGCTGATCCTGGAAAGAAACAAGCCCCAAGGAGAGAAACAAGCCTTATCCCAGCCTACAGCTGAGATCAGAAGAAGCTGGGACCATGGAGCCTTAAGAGGAAGAAGGAAGGCTGAACCCTCACTGACATTATCCACCATCTTGCTTTAACACGTGGCAACAGAATGGTGAGAAAGTGACTCTGAGCTGGACTCTTTAGGGCCTTGTGACTGCAAGCTTCTATGCCAAATAAATACTCTTTATAAAAGTCAACAGAGGTGGATGTGGTGGGAGTTGTGGGAGGTGGGCAACATGGGAATCCCAGTGGGTTCCGTGTAATATTTTAGGTAATCTAAGCACCTCTTAAAATATATGTATATATATATATATATATAAATAACATTTTTGTAAGCAAATACACATATATGCATATATATTTATATATCATTTTGCAAATGTTTGTATGTATTGTGAGAATTTTGATTTTTACCCATAATAAAAAAATAAAATAAAATAAAATAAAATAAAAAGGATAGTATACCCTAAGTGGTCCTTAGGGTGCCAGACGAGCCCACAAAAGCCTGTTAGAGCTTAACCATAAAGGATTGTGAATTGGGGGGAGATGATCCTTAACCTTGACTGTGCATTAAAATAACCAGGAGAGAAAAAAAAAAAAAAAAATGATGCTATTTATCAGAAACTCTTAAAGGGGATGGAAAAGCAGCAAGGATCAATAGATTAATATTTATAAACCATAATTCAGGTGATAAAAAGTTTGCAAATGCATAAAATAAACATTATGTTAATGATAGACTATTGATCATTTAAAAAATTGCATTTTTCCAGGGTAACACCATTCATTTGTTCTGTAGGTTGTGTGGTTCACTGTTGGACTCAGATAGATATTAAGTAATAGTAATAATTATCATTTAATAACCCAAGACTTATGTTGAGAGCAGAGGTCTCAATATGTTTTCTATAGGGTTTTATTATTATTATTTTTATCATCAAAATTATCTTCCTGAGACATGAAACAAAGAAAATCTTTCATAATGCCTGGTCAAATAAAGTTAAGCATATTCTAAGATGGCATAATAAACTTCTCCTGCTCTAGTTTTTCACTTAGAAATCTCATTAAAAAATTCATTTAAAAAAAAAAAAAAAAAGTCAACAGAGTTCTGGTACTTTGCATCAGCACCTCTATTACACACTCAGAGAAAGATCAATGTCCATCTAGAATTGTTGACTCTGAGAAGTTAATAAAATTAACATCCATACATGCATAGTTATTTGTTTATTCCAACAAATTCTAAAATATAGTATGATGAAAAATAAAAGCTACTCTTCTCCATGTTATAGTTTAAAAAGTCTTTAACTGAAGAAGCGTTTTCTTCCTCACTCTAAATTTATATACTTCTGCTCCCACTCTAAATGTCCTTATGACATTTGATGTATCTCCTTGAAGATTTTCCTAGCTCACTCAGAAAACTTGAAGAGTTAAAGCTAATCCTGGCATTTCTTTTGTGGCTGGGTGAGAAGGAACATTTTACACTGAACAAAAGAAATCTAACTTGGAGAAAGTTTGTCCGTATGTGTTCCCATAGATATCAAACAACAGGATATTTTGTAAAATGTGGATATAATAAACAGACATCACTGACAATCCTTGGCTAAAAGGCAAGCTGATGGTTTAGAATTATGGGGAGATGTAAGGAAAAAAGACAAACTCAGAAATTACTACCACTCTTTATGGATTCATAGGTACTTTTCATGAGAAGTTGGTAGAGAATGGAAGGGGGGCAGATATGTGAACCTTAAAATAAGGGAGAAAATGTTAGGGACCATAAGAAAATATTCTTGTGTAAAGCAAACTATTTTCATTTGTGATTTTGGGTTAAGTTCAATTGTGTAAGCTTTTAAAATACCTTCTCCTCCTACCATACACACACACACAAACACACACACACACATTTATATTGACTTGCTTTATGGGAAAAAGAAAAGCTGTATATTTGTTAAGCCTGGTGATAGGCCTTCCCTATATGCCCCCTGGCACAAGGGAAGATGGTGAGTATTACCAGGGTAAACAGCAGTTCAAGCTTAGAGACAAATACAGAATGAGGAGAAAGATTACCCTACACTACACTGAGTAGAAATTTTTTCAGAAACAGTAGGACTTCATTATACAATTTAGAGTAAGTGATTTCTGAAAGGATATGGGGTTGCCATCTTTCTACCATACACATTAGATAAAAAAGACACTAAAAATTTGGTTCAATTTAATGCACATGTAGCATAAACTAAATAAAATCTAAGAAAACAGTGCTAGTTGTTGGTCATAAAATGTTTTCACTTATAATCTAGTTAATCTTTGATAATTCTTTCCACATATGATTCATTCAGTTAATAAATCTATTAGAAAGAGTAATAATAACTATTCGAGAAATAACTCCCTTTTGAAAAATTATTTCAACAATCATAAGGTAAGCAATAAACAGTAATTAACATAGCCAGGCATTGTATTAAACTCTTTATATGCATTCATATATATAATTCTCCCTGCAATGTTAAAAGAAAGTTATAGCACACTGTAATTTAAAGAACATAAATAACTTCTCTTAAGGAAGTTGTAAAAGTGAGAAATAGACAGATTGAATATAACATTCTCAAACAATACAGCTAGTAATTTGACAGGACATGGCATTAAATGAGGCAAGTACACTTCTTTCAGTTTCTGTTTCTGTTTTCTCTTTTGCTTCTGTGACAGCCAAACCAGACATTAATTTTTAAATTTAAATCTTGTGATGATTAATTTTAATAGTCAGTTTGCCTAAGATATAGTGCCCAGTTAGTGAATCAAACTAATGTACGATAAATACAGTATGATTGTGTTACTATGAATAAATAAAATGTGTAATAATTAAAAAAAAAAAAAAAAAAAACACTAATGTACGTGTTGCTGTGAAGGCATTTTGTAGATGTGAGTAACATCGACCATTAGTTGATTTTAAGTAAATATTACTCTTAAAATTGTAGTTAGGCTTCATCCAATCAGTTGAAGGCCTCACAAGCAAAAACTGAGGTTTCCCAGAGAAGAAAAAAAGTTATCTACTTATACAACAGTAGATAGAGTTAGAGATACAGACATTATAGATATAGGTATAGGTTCTGTTTCTCTGATACAAATCTGAATACTAAATTTCAGGCATTTTATTTGAAATTTTATCTATTAAAATCATTTGCAAATTAATATGAACATATGGGGAACCTTTTCATAACTCAAGGATCAATTCATTTAAAATATATCAAAAGCAGAGAAGTAAATGTTAGAGTAAGTTTCTTAACTAAATTATTTGAAATGTAGGATCTTTTGATAGTTAGCAAAGGTTATTTTATACAAACTACAATCAAACCCAGAAAGGCACATTAGAGTCAATTACATTTATTTCACTTGAAATGATACTTGCCTCTGCTACATAATTATGTAGAATCCTATATGGATGTATAGAATTAAGTGGAAAATTCTCCTAATTTTGAACTCATTATGCTCAAAAGCATAAATCTCAGGATAAGTATTCTGTGGGCTTAATAAAAACAATTAAATGCTCATAGAAATATAACTCAAGAATTTTCACAGTACCATCAGTACTAGTATTGATTATAAAGAAAATTATACCCTCTTGGTGGAGCTGGTTTCCAGGTTTCTGCCAAAATTCCTTAAGACTTTCTGGGTTGCCCCAGTTTTGTAGGAGAATGGGCTAAACTCAAGGGGAGTAATAGTTATAAACCTACTTCCTAGTGTGAAAATTGTCTGTCTTCTTTTAATAAAATGTACTAACAAATAGCCCAATTATGAAGGAACATATATAATATTTGAGAATGAAATAGATGATAGATAGATGATAGATAGATAGATAGATAGATAGATAGATAGATAGATAGATAGAT
>JAKSZT010054458.1:6374399-6513672 GCA_026826555.1 Tolypeutes matacus
GATAGATAGATAGATAGATAGATAGATAGATAGATAGATAGATAGATAGATAGATAGATGATAGATAACTTAGTGCCAGATTGAGAATGAAACCCAAAACTAATCAGGTAGTTTACAAAATCATCTGTGAGTAGTCTACCAAATTCAATTTCCCTTTATCCCGTGAAAACTAACAAGCAAAATAATCAAATGGGAAACTACAGCATTAGGTTAGTTAGGTTAAGGTAGTGTTATTTAGTGTTATTGAAATTGCTGATGTTATCTCTGCAGCATTAAAAGATCTAAGGTAATTTCAGAATCATCCTCAAACAACATTTAATATCATTCATATGCTAAGCATATACTACATCATTCTATTATTTACAAAAGAACTTCACAAACTGTAATTGCTTTTTCAAAATTTGGTTATTTTCAAAATTCAGATCATTCAATTATTTAGAGCACTGAATTCCACAGTAATCATGTTGAATTAAAGTGTAATGCTTACATATTTGAAATGGTGAATATGCACAATATATTTTAATTGGCTTTCCCATACCACTTTATTTATAGCAATGTCGTAGAGTGCAGTGTTTTCCATCATTGAATTTCTTCACTCACTGGCTAAAAGGCCCCTTGTTGACTACATTTCAACTTTCAAGCATATGACACTATATGATTCTGAATTTAATTACCAGGCTGGGCCATTAGGTGATAGAGTCTCAGTAAAATATGTAATAATAAATATCTATCCTGTTTCTCTGTATGACACATGATGTTGAAGAAATTTCCTATAAATCCAAAATATCAGCTAAAGTCCCAGTGCTAAGAAGAATAGTTGGTTGAGTTCAAATTCATTGCCAGAAACTTCAGAAAGAGGGTCTTGACCCAGTGAGAATGCTCTGAGAGCAAAATTCATAGAAAAATTGCAAGCACTGTGCAAGATGGGAAGATGGGCATCCCATTTTGGAGACTGGAACTGAAGAATCAAATAAATATAAAGAAAAAAAGTTGGTTAGGAGCACATTGCTGTATAAGGTAACTTTTCAGTGTACAGATATTCAGTGGCCTTTCAAGAAGTATACATATTGTGGCAATTTGGAATTGTTTATGAATTCCAAAAATAGATATTGGATTGTGTTTGTAAACTAGTCTGTTCCTCTGGATGCATTAAATTGTATTAGATTCAGAGGTTTCACCTTTACTTGATTAAATTAGAAACAGTAGGACATTGAGTCCCCACCCCCGTGATGAGCAGACATTCAGACAGAAACACAGTACTGCAGAGAAAAGAACTGAGTTTTTGTATGCTGGAGCCTCAGGGAGAGAGATGAGCCAGTCATCTGATAGTTGGCAGCTGCAGAGACTAGAGCCCTGAGCAGCCGAGACCAGGAAAGAGACAAGCCCTCCAGCCTAAAGCTCAGAAAAAACTGGGCTCACAGAGCCTTAAGAGGAACAGGAATGCTGAACCCTTGCAGATCTCACCCGCCATCTTGCTTCAATATGTGGCAAATGACTTTGGATGAGAAAGTACCTCTTATGGTACCTTAAGTTGGACTCTTTAAGGCCTTGAGCATTATTACATAAAGCATGATTTCTTTCCAAATCAGGTCACATTCTTAGGAACTGTGGGTTAGAACTTCAACTTATCTCTTTTGGATGAACACAATTCAACCCATAAAAGAGCCTTCTTACTAAAATGTGATATGTTGTCATCAAAAATATCTCCAAGAGGAAAGAAAGTAAGATCTAACTGAGCATGTATAAGTCATTAATTAGGAACATAGATTGTTCCTGTTTCTACCTACAACAAAATCAGAGTGTACAAAATATAATTCTCATGCCTTGTAGAAAGTGTAATACAAGCAACATCTATGTCTTGCAATGGAAAGGAATCATGCTTTATGTAATAATGCTCATGTTTGGTAAAATGTTTTTTGCTAGAAAATGACAAATATTCTGTTTCAGTTAGCCAAAAGGCTGCTGATGCAAAGTAACAGAAATGGGTTGGCTTTTATATAGGGGATTTATTTTGGATATAAAAGCTTATAAATTACAAGGTTGTGAGAAGTCCAACTCAAAGCACCATAAATGGTACTTGCTCACAAAAGTTAGCTGCCACGGTGTGAAGCATGATGGCCACTGATCTCTGAGAAGGTCTCCACCCTTCTGCAGCTATAGGCAAACCTGGCATAGGGCTTGTCTCCTATTCGGCCTCCTCTCAGTCTCAGTGGCTCTGTTTTCTTTCTGAGTTCAGTTGTAAGCTATTAGGAGTATGGCTCATTTCTCCCTGGTCCTTAGCTCTTTGAGCCTTTCAGGGACGTCTCTCCTTGGAGCTCAGCTCTTTCATCATTGCAGGATCAAATATGGCTGCTTCATTTATCCATATCTGTGTCTCTTTCTTTCTGTGTCTCTGTTTTTATCAGACTCAGCCAGAGGGTAGAGACCCAAGCTGGCTCACACCTCACTGACATAGGCCAATCAAAAGCCCTCAAGTAATCTTATCCAGTAATCTAATCAAAGGATCCTCAACCAAATTTAATGCAATCAAATGGTATCATACCCACAAGAATAGATTAGTTTAAAAACATAATCTGTCTCTTTTAAGGATTTATAAAATAATCTCAAACTGCCACATATACACTTACATGTAGTAAGGCAACTGACTTTTTAAAAAAGTCTATGCTTCCTCTTATCTTTATTTTTTTTTAAAAGTTATATTTCGTTTGGTGTTTTAGTTTGCTAAAGAGCTATCAATACAAAGTACCAGAAATTGGTTGGCTTTTATAAAGGGGATTTATTTGGGGTAAAATTTCCAAGGCCATGAAAAGTCCAAACCCAGACACCATTAGAGATGTGTTCTTTCCAAAGTCAGCCGCCATGTGGCAAAAAAGGCCATGGATCTCTGTCGAAGACTCTCCCTTCTGCTCCAGCATCTACCATCTCTCAGAGCCCAGTTCCTGGAGCTCAGCTGTCAGCTATCAGGCATAGGGCCTGTCTCTTCTTCAGCTGTAGTGTGGGCCCAGCCTCCTGGGGACTTTGTCCTTAAGCTATTCTTTAGTCCTCTCTCACATGGCAGAATCAAACATGGCAGCTTCCATTTCCCCCTGTTTGTATCTCTATTTTTATCAGACCATGCAAGAGGGTTGAGACTCAACATGAATCATGCCCAACTGATGTAGTCCATTCAAAACCTCAAGTGATCTTATCAAGTAATCTAATCAAAGGACTGTCAACTGGATTTAATGCAATCAAAGAGTGTCACACCCTTTAGTTTAAAAATATACTTTCTCCTTCTGGAATTCATAAAATAATATCAAACTGCCACAGCTGGGAACATTTTTAGATTTACAGAAAAATTGAGAAGATAGTAGAGTATATATTAAGATAAGGATATTAAGGAAATTCCTATTTCCTTAATATCTTTTTTTCTGCTCAGGACCCCCTCCAGGATACCATATTACATTTAGTTGACATGTTTCCTTAGGACCCTTTCAGCTGTAACATTTTCCTTTCATTTGATGAACTTGATGGTTTTAGAAATTATGTATGTCCTTTGAAGGGCAACATCTACTGCAATTTTTCTGAAAATTTTCTCATGATTATATTAAGCTTATGGGTCATCACATCATATGAAGTGTAAATACTATCAACACAATGTATGACTATTAATGTTAATCTTGAACAGCTGATTGAGGTATTGTTTATCAGGTATGGTCAACGTAAAGTTGCTCTTTTTCTTTTGATCTCCTTTTTGAAGTAGTACTATGTACATATATTATTTGGTAGTCTTCTGTGTGGAGCATTTGTTTATTCTCCCCCATTAATGAATTGATTGATTGATTAATTGATTGATATCAGTGTGACAATTAAGTTCATGTGTGAACTTGACTAGTTGGTGTCCAGTTCTTTGTTCCAGTAAGCACTGGCCCAATTGTTACTATGAGGGTATTTTATGGATTTAAATCATTACTCAGTTGATTACATCTATGGCTGATTACATCTACAATCACCAAAGGAGATTGCCATTGGAAATGAAATCTCATCCAGTCAGTTTGAAGGTCTTAAAGAGAGAACTGAAGATTTTAGCAGTTAGAAAGAAGAATTTCTATCCCTACTTCTGTGAGCAAGCTTCTCCTGGTGAATTCTTTGAAACCTTCAGTGAAGTTTCCAGTTTACACTCTGATCAATGGAATTCAGACTTGCAAAACTCCACAGCCCTGTGAGCCAATTCTTATAATAAATTATAAATCTCAGAATATTTATATATGTAAATACAGGTGTATTTGTAATTGTATATATGTCAAATGTAAATATTTAACTTTAGTCTCTCAAAATTTACAGAGAAATGAATATAAACCCTTGTATCTATTTACATATCTGTAAATATTACATATGTTACAATCAATATCTATATATTTCCCATTAAACATGCATTCTTATTGATTCTAAATCTAATCTTTTTCAATATGGATCAATGTAACACCTCCCCTTGCTTATATGTAAATAGTACTCCAGTAATGAAAAACTTGGTTCCCACTATCCACCATCTGTTTACTTAACTGTTCTTTTCCAGTATACATGTTTTGAGTTATCAAAAATTTTAACTCATATCACTGAGGGAAACAACTTCATCAGCAAGAGTACAGTTCTAATTGCAGTTTCTTTTGCCTTTAGTCTTACATTTGCCACTCACTTTCAAAATTATTTAGATCAGAACATTTATCCTATCATGTACTTCTGTAAGGTTGTTACATACAATTGTAATACAGTTAGAGTCTATTCTCAGTCTACAAACCTTCCTGGGAGCTCCAAACTCCTAAAACATTTTTTTTCTTTGTATAAATTAAGGTTAACTCTCTTTATTGTAACATTCTGTGAGTTTTGACAAATTCATACTGCTATATATCTATAAAAACAATATCATACAGAATGGGGTCATAGCACTAAAAGTTTGCTTGTGCTTCACCTACTCAACTATTAGCTCCTATTCAAAGCCCTAACACAGACCTTATTGACCTCTCTATATTTTGCTTTTCCACAATAACATAATTTGAACCATACATTATGTAGCATTTCCTACTGGCTTCTTTTTCACTCAGAAATATGTATTTAAGGCCCATTCACAACTTTTCATTACTAGATAGCACATATATATTTTTAATCACTGAATACTATTCCATTGTATGAACATATTGTTTGTTTACCCACTCACTTATTGACGGGCATTTTGGTTGCTTCCATATTTTGATGATTATGCATAAATTTGCTATAAATATTTAGAAACAGAGTTTTTATTGGACATATGCTTTCACATCAATTGAGTAAACATCCTGGTGTTTGACAGCTAGATTTATGGTAAAACCATAATTATCTTTGTTAGAAACTGGTAAACTGTCTTCTAAAATGTCCATGCAATTTTGCATTCCATCACCAATGAACGAAAGTTTCTGTTGCTCTGGATCCTCATCAGTATCCATACTGTCAATCATAGTATTGACAGTTTTGTGTATGTTAGCTATTGTAATACATATACAGCAATATCTTATTCTGGTTTTAATTTGTGATTCCCTCATGACATATGATGTTGATTATCTTTTCATAAGCTTTTTGACATCTGTATGTATACTTTTATGAAAGTCAGACTTATTTACCCATTTTTAATTGTTGTTAAATTGCCTTTTTCTTCTAATTGTTGAGTTTCAAGATGTCTTTGTACATTTGTATACACATCTTTTACAAGATATGGATTTTGCAAATATTCTTCCTAAATCTTTGGCTTGTCTTTTGAGTTTATTAACAGCAATTTTCACAGAGTAGAAATTTTTAATTTTAATAAAGTCCAATATATCAATTTTTTTATTTTAAAAATATGCTATTGGTGCTGTATTTAAAAACTCATAACCAATTAAGGTTATGTGTTTGTCATTAATTTTACAAAATTATCAGCCATTATTACTTCAAATATTTCTTCTGCTCTTTTCTCTGTTCTTCTGATATTCCAACTCTGCATATGGTCTACTTTTTGAAATTGTTCTAGAGTGCTTGGATATTCTGTTATATTTTTATTGTTATTATTTTATCTCTTTGCATTTTAATTGGGAATTTTCAATTGGCATATCATCAGACTCATTAATTCATTCTTTGACCTTGTCCAGTCAATTAAATGCTTTCAACTCTGTTGCAGCATTTGTGATTCTTTATATTTCCTTTGATTATTTCTTAGAGTTTTGGTCATTTTGATTAATTCATAAAGTACTTTTTAGAGTTTTCCTCATATTTCCTTTGATTATTTCTTAAAATTTAATTATTTCTTTTTTATTTTTATTTTTTATTTTGATACTTTTATTTAGTCATTTTGGCTTACAACTGAAACTCTGGAAATTCAAAGTTAACATTCTTGCCAGTTAGCTTCTTATGCAAACCAGAAAATGTTTCCGCCTTGTGTTTTACATTATTCTGCTGTGCTTTGTCCAAATGAACCATTATAAGCCGACTGCCATCCAGTTTTACACAGATTTTCTTGCCCACAATTTCACTTGAGAAGACCAAGTCTTCAAGGATTGCATTGTGCACAGCAGTTAGAGTACTGGCTCCTGGGACACTTTTGCTTTTTTTTTTGTACGGCTTTTTCGAGTTGGTTTAGGCAGAATTCTCCTCTGAGCAGTAAAGACAACATGCTTTCTGCTGGACTTTTTCTCCAGTTCACATACTAGCCGAACTTGGATTTTCTGGAAAGATATCAGTTGAGGAATGGGAACAATGAGTATAATAGCCTTCCGACCACCACCAACTTCAATTTCCTTGGCTGCTGTTATATTCTGCTCCCTTAACTGAACCTTTAGGTCTGAGTTCATCTCCAGCTCAAGAAGAGCCTGAGAAATGCCAAACTTGAATTCATCTGGGTTTTTGCCATTGGGCTTCATGATCTTTGCGCTCCAATGGAAAACGGACTTTTGATAGTGTTTAATATTTGTTGTAACTGTAAGAGACAAATGCTTCAAATTCACCAAATGTCCTAGCTATTGTCTCTCTTGTAGTCTTTCGGGATTCTCTAAGAACTCTTTTAAAAACAGAGTCTGAAGATTATTAAGGTGAACTAAAGATAAGAAGAGAGACAATAGAGTGATATGACAACAGTCAAAGGACAAAATAGATGAAGTAAGTAATGGCTTTACAGTAAAAACACTGGATGTTAATTGATTGAACTCCCCAATCAAAAATCAGACTGATAGAATGGACAAGAAAATATGAGCCATTTATATGTTGTCCAAAAGAGACCCACCTCAGACATAAAGACACAACTAGGTTAAAAGTGAAAGATTGGAAAAAGGTATTCCATGCAAATGGTAACCAAAAAAGAAGCTGGAGTAGATCAAATAAATGTAAAATAACAACATTACAGTATATGGACATTAATTACTCAGTGCAACTGGTAAATTGTTACTGCAATCAGTTTTCTGTATTTTTTTTTCATACAAAATAAACACTTGTTTTCAAGTGAGGGGGACTAGAGAAGAGATATATTTTTGGATACTTCATTTTTCTTTAACCCTTTCTAATCCATACTCTTTAATTAAAATAATCTATCTGGATCAATAATGATTTAGCATGACTACTGTTGAACAAGATTTTGAGTTTTTTTGCCTCATAAAATTATAAGTTGGCAAATTATCTGCTGTAATTCATTCCAATAAGATGTGAAGAATTCCCAAATAGGAATTTGATTCACTAGAAAGAATTATGGCCTAAATGGATAATAAGTAACTGAAACAATAATTTATTTCATTCTTAGAGATTATTATGTTCAATTCTTAGAGCTGTAATATAAAATTAGAATTATGTTATAATTAATTTCTATTATATTTGAATTATTATTTACATTTATAAAGGTTTGTTGGTATGCCATCTATTTTTTACAATTGATTATATTGACTCTAACTTGGTTTTGCATTCTCTTTTAAAATTTGTTATTTCTTCCAGTCTATTTTTCTCTTTATTTTACAATTTTACAACAAAGGACTTTTTAACAGCTAAAAAAAAATAGAGTCTGTACCTTTCAACTATCTCAAATGCAATAGATAATTATAGTAGAGCCTTGTGGATGGGGTGGCAAGATCCTGTGGAGGAGTCATTTTCTATACTCATGATTAATCTATGTCTTTCAATGGCCTGTTTACCTGGTCTATGTACTTCACGAATGTTTCTTAGCTTTGTTTTGTTTTAACTCCTCCTAGATGAGACAGGAAGGCTAAGAGTTCTGGAATTGGGTAAATTCCCTTTCCCTAGATGGGATAAGGCTCTGACAAAGTCTTTTAACCTAGAGAGAATGCTTCTGCTATGGAGAATGCTCTAGGCACATTTCAAATAATAACTTTTCCCTCCCATGCCAGTGCCAAACAGACACAAGTGCCGGCTCTTTCTGGTTTTTCACTGTGAGAACCTTGTGGGGATCCTGGAAATAAAACTCACAAAAGAGTAAGGGTATCCCTAATACTGCTGTTGCCAGAATTTCTTACTTTTATGCTAGTCCACACTAAGCCTCCAGGAACTTGCCAAAATTACCATATAACATTTCCTATCAATTTGTGTCTCTAGTTGTTTCTGTTTTTGATATGCAGTTCTTGTCTGTGACTCCCTGCATTTGCCTGTCTCTCCAGATTTCTAGGTTCTAATTTACCTTGGAAACTCAAGTCTCTGAAGGATACAAGAAGACTCATGGATTTTCAATTTCCTTATCTTTTTTCTTGTTGTAAGGATGAGAATGATGACTAACAAGTCCTCTTCCTATCACAGCAGAAAATGGGAGAGAGACTACAGGTCAAGCAGGGTAAAATAATGACAGAAAATTTAAAGGAACTACTATAAAGATAATTTATAATAAAAAAAATTCAACTTAATCAATTAGATGAAGAGGAAATATTTTACAGTTGTGAATGATGGTATAACTTTGGTGGACAAAAGGAATTCAATTAAAATCATAAATATTTGGAAGTTCCTTTTCACTCATTTGATAAAACAATAGAGTTTTCAATACACAATATGTCATTGAAGCCAGGACCACAATTGAAACTTCTCAAATCCTGCAATTGCATATGAATTACAGATATTCAGAGAGAGGGAGAAAAATAGAGCATATTTGTTCACATTCGATTTGTAATATCATTTTTTAGGACATAAAAACGTTTAGATATTTTTATTAATATGGGAATGTTAATAGGACACATTTAATTTTTGTTTCTTTGTTTTAACTTTATTTTTAAAGAAATTCTAGATTATAGAAAAGTTACATAAAAAATATAGAGGATTCCCAAGTACCCCACTTCCTCCTCCTCTCACATTTTCCCCTGTTAATAACATCTTATATTAGTGTGGTACATTTGTTATAATTGATGAACAAATCATTGCTGCTAATCAGGGTCTATAGTTTACACCATGGTTTTCACTTTGCACCACTAATTATATAGGTTTTGACAAAATGTATAATGGTCTATATCCTTTAGTGAAATATCATGCAGAACAATTCCAATGTATTAAAAATGTCCTATATTCCAACTATTCTTCACTCACCCTTCTCTCAGAACTTAGGATAGTCACTATCTTTATATCAGTGTTATCAGTTCTTCCATTCCTTCAGTAATAATACATCTATTTTGGCTTGTGGTTGCATCCCACCTTATGTTTGTTCCTTCTTCAATCTTGAGGATTTTAGGATGGTAATGCTTGCTCTGCTTCCAATTGAGAGGACGCTTAGATCTTGCAGGGCTGATGAAAAGAAATATTTTGCTTGCAGTTGTAAATACTTTTGCTTTTTGCGATGAGGGTTGCCCATTATCATCATTTTGTTAGTTGTCCTGGGGGAGTCCTATGAACTGGAAAGTTGATGTTGTCTGCCACTCTGCTAAGACTCAGGGCTCAAATGGCATATGAACAGATGTAAGAATTAAGTTTCTTAGACATATATTTTCTGGGTATAGTGCTAATTTCAAATAAAAGGGGTAGAAGAATCATGTGTAAGGACATTAAAAATGAGTCTAACTCTGTTATGTTGGAGAAATAGTTCATCATATATTCCAAGGCAAGGTCCACCAACAGAGTGCTGATTTCATAGCATTGTGTGCCTTACCTATGGTACCCAGTTATCTCTAGAGCCTTCAGGAGCACCATTCTTTGAGGCTTTGTTTACTATGGCAGTTAGTGAGATCCATCTGAGATATGCATAAGCATAACCTCTCAGACTAGGGTTGGCTTTTATAATGGAGATTTTATTTATGATATAACCTTACAATTCTGAGGATGTGAATTGTCCAAATCAACGCACCATCAGAGATGCTTCCTCACCAAAATCAGCTACTGGTGATCCTGGTGTCCTGCCATGTGGCAAAGATGGTGGTTGATCTCAGCCAAGGTCCCTGTCTTCCCCTCCAGAATCTATCATTTCCTAGAGCTCAGCTTTGGGCAGCCAGACATAAGGATTGCCTCTTCCCAAGCCTCCTCTCTGTCTTGGCTGCTCCCAACTTCTCAAATTCAACTCTGGGCTATCAGGCATATGGTTCATCTCTTCAGTCTTGAGCTGCTCCAAGGACCCAGTCTTTAGGGTCTTTATGCTTAAGATTTGCCTGCTAGGGTTCTGCAAGTCCTCTCTCACATGGAGGGATCAAAAAATTGTGGCTTCCTCTTTCTGTCACTCTCACTCTCTTTGTGTTTCCATTTACATAAAACTCCAGTTAGAGGACAGAGAGTCATGTTTTACTGATTTAGTGCAATCAAGAGTCTCACACGCACAGGAATGTATTAGTTCAAGAACATAATCTCTTTTTGGGATTCACCAAATTCAAACTGTCACACCTCTCAAGCAAAATCCTCATTTGGAATCCATCTCAATTTCAAAAGAATATTAAACAAAGGAAATTTTGCACTCCTTATAATCTTTTTAAAATAAGATAAATTAATCATAAGCCTAATTAAATTAGCAACATTAAAATTGGATATAATTGGGAAACAAAAAGTAGTAGCTATACAATTTACAAAATGATATTTTTAAAATCTGAATGGTTTAGAAGAGAAACAAATATTTTCAACAATATTCTTAATCATTTCTATCATTTCTATTTGCAGCAGGAGATTCCTTGGTGATGTCGCTCCTATTTTTTTTTTTTTTGGTTCAGTTTAATACATCCTTCTGAGGAAGTAAAAGAAAATCGAGAATTTTTCTCCTTTTGCTTTTAATACTGAAAGTATTCATAGTTACATGCAAAACACTAAGGTCTTGACACACTGGTCTGTCCTCCTCAATTACGAACTTCCCAAAGGAGTGAAATTAGGGAGTCTCTGTGAGCTCCGAGGAGAGGGGGAAGGAGGAATTGAATAGATCAAACAGGGGGTATTTAGTGGGCAATGGAAGTATTCTACATGATCTTACAATGATGGACACAGGCCACATTAAATATTATCAAAATTTATAAAAGTGTACGGTCTAAATTGTAAACCATAATGTAAACCATTGGCCATGTTTAATAGCTATGTTTCTCTATTTGAATATCAGTAATAACAAGGTTCCATTCACATATAAAAAGGTATTAATATGGCAAGGGGGAAAAAGGAAGGATGTTGGGTATATGAGAGTCCCCTGTATTCTGTTTGTGACTTTACTGTGACCTAAAACTTCTTTGAAAACAAAATGAAAAATAGTAAGGCACTGGGGAATAAATGGAAGAAAATGCCACTGTACATACAGGGCACTAGATATTGGTGAGGAAAGGCAAAATGTCAAAAAAATTTTTTTTTAATTTTTCATTATTTTTTAATATCCCCATCTTTTAATTTTATTTTATTTTTAGTTTTTTAAAAATGTTTATGTATTTTATTTCTTATATTTAAAGTTATCATTATTATTTCATTTTTCTATTAATTGTATTTGGCTATTTTAATGGCTTCATTTTTGAAGAAGCTTTGGATCACAGAAGGGTTACAACTGGGGCAGGGGAGGATCATTAGTATGGGGTGTCAGTGATGGGGGATACATAGGAGGAAGCTTACCTGGGCATACATATAAGGTACATAAAAATGTTCATGTGTTCACTGGGCATTGTCACAGTGGGTGGAGACTCACACAATAACCAAGAGAATATTGAATTCCCATCCTGGAGAGCTTTGCCACATTCTTTAATGGGGCAGTGACAGTCCCCTGGGTGCAGGGGCAGTGACTGGCAAGGGAGGATGATCCATTGATGGGCCCTTGGTATTGACAACTATGCTAATGAGCCTTTGCTCTTGACATTGAAACTTGATCTATTGTTGTGGGGTGCCTAAGAGTTGCCTCCTGAGAGCCTCCTTGTTGCTCAGGTATGGCCTCTCTCTGGGCCAAACTCAACATGTGAATACATTGCCTTCCCTCCTGGCATGGGACATGGCTCCTGGGTATAAGCCTACCTAACACCGACGGATTGCTACAAAACACCTGCTGGCAATGCAACTGGAAAGGGACCTTGACTAAAGGGGGGAGTGGGTAAAGACAAATGAGTTTGTATGGTTAAGAGGCATCGGAGTGGATCAGTAGGTCATCCCAGAGGTGACGCTTTAACATATCTCATACACTGACAAAGTGGATACTACCCCAAATAATGGGGTTCCTGAGGGCTCTGGAGACACCCAGGTCTTAAAGTCAGGGCAGATAGCTCTGGAGTTTGGTGCCTTGCCAGTGGGCCCTCCTTTGGAGTTTGTGCTCCTGAGAGTGAGGAAGTTGGACTCAGTAGTGTCTTCCCTACACATGGCTCATCTGTCCCTTCTATTTAAACCTATACTTGTTGCTGGAGTTTGTAGATATACGTCCAAGAGACTAGAGTTTTTTGGGCTTGCCATGTGCCAGCTGGGCCCGGAGCCTCGGTGGAGTTGAAAAAGCTACTCTGTAGCTCGTTGAACTCACCTAGGACAACTGGCAGGGAGATGATGATGAATGACAACTGTCCCAGGGAGTGGAGAAAGTCTGCAGCTGTGGGTAGGATGGTCTCATCCATCTTCCCCATGGGATATAAGCCCCCTTTCTATTGAAGGTGGAGTGGGCACCACTGTCCCAGAGTCCTCAGGATTGGGGAAGGAACTGTGGAGTAGAGTGGACTTACTGGTATTCTTCTATAGACATATTGTGATTCTAGCAATGGAAGAAATTACAACATTGATGTAGAGTCAGTGGCCACTAGAGGCTCTGGGGGAGGCTCTGGGGGAGAAGGAAAAAGAGTTGTAATATGAGGGCTTTTTCGTACTGAATGACATTGCAATGCCAGATATAGGCCATTATATATCTTCCCATAACTTGCAGAATGGTGTGGAAAAGAATGTAGACTACAATGTGAAAAATGGTCCATGTTTAATGGCAAAGCCCCAGGATGCATTTATCAATTGCAATCAATGTGCCACACTAATGAAGGATGTTTATGTGTGACGGTGTGGGAGGTGTGGGGAGTGGGCCATATGGGAATCCCTATATTTTTTGTGCAATATTTATGTAATCTAAGTATCTTTTTAAAAAAATTAAAAAAATAATTATTAATAAATAAATAAATACATTACACTAACCATAAACTTGGGAAGCATAGATCTAAAAAGTAGTGGAAGTAATGTTTTCAAGTGGGCATAAAGTAATGACCATCATATTTTATTGTGCTAGGAATTTCTTTTAAGACATTAATAGCAATGGACACAAAAAAATGTGATAGCAAGACAGCATGTTAACACATTTTGAGACTGGCAAATCTGTAACAGACCCAATAAAGTAGTAGATCGCTTCTTTAAAGAACACTTATGCTTTCTTTCATTATTTTTTAACTACATGCTAAGCCATGGCAAAAAAGAAAGGGGAATTTAGTTTTTGAAGTTTAATGAAGAGGATTATTCATTGCAATAATCTATATGGCATATTTATTCTGTCTTCAGATTAGGATTTTTAAAGAAAAAGAAAATATTTAAGTAAAATAATTGGACAAAAAATAGTGCAATAAAACATTTTCAAAGAAAATGCCCAGATGTTATTTATTCAATCTGTGTTTGAGTAACACTTAAGTAAATGTGAATTCCAATCTTGTTGCTCTAATATATTTATTCAAATGCTGACTTTATGAAAAAAATTCCATTTAAAGCCTCAGTTTTGATGTTGTATACACATATTCCAAAGAGAAGTTCAAATATTAATGATTAATATTACACATTTTTATATCATTTTCTCAATTAAAAACTCTGCATACTCATATTTTATTGTATCCATTATATATGAATTTTGCAAAATTAATATTTTATTATTCGTAAAATTTTTAAATACTTAAGACATAAAACTGGGTGCATTTAAATACATTTTTATATGATTGGCCCATTTAATATGGATTAAAACAGGACTAAAACTGTCCAAATTTATTTATAGATTTCTAAAAGAGCATCTGTTTAGGAGCCCCAGGTGAGGCTTAATCCCAAACCTACAAAATATCCAATGAAAACACAATAAGTAAAGGAAAATTCACATCATTCAGTGAAGATTATAGTACCTCTTCCTAGGAGTGGCTTACCACTGAAGTAAGGTAAGCAGAAGGCATGAAGGTATTTGTCCCGAAACTGCATTTTCATAGGTCGTTAACAATGTGGGAGATTATGAGAGGAACAAAAGAATCTCTCAAGCTTCCCTTGGCAATGTTATTAGAAAGTAATTCAGAAAAAATAAAATAAAATAACAAAATAAAATAATTAAATTAAATTAAATTAAATTAAATTAAATTAAATTAAATTAAAAAGCCAGACAACCTAGGAGGAAGTTTTACTTAAAAAGGAGGCCAGTGAAGATGTAATTAGCAAAACAATTGAGAGCTAGCTAGGCTTTCTACAACAAAGCAACCATACACATATTAATTAAAGTCGGGAGATACACCTATGTTCTGCTTAAAACTTCAAGTATCTGAAAAACCTATAGATCATGGAAGTTATCATTTAACTGCAATGGGTATTGTTCATCTTGACTGGCCAGGTAGCCTGAGTCATGAAAGAGTTGGGGTGGGGCTTGAAGACAATAGGGTCACTTCTCAGGGTCTGTGGCTTACTCAATTTTAATGTCTTGGGTTCTGAGTGAATAATTTATCACCAAACCAACAAAAGAGAAGCTCATGGAGGATCATGTAGCAGAACGTTTAATGCCAAGCCTCGTAGAGGTACATCAGATCCAGACATGTTTTACTGACTGACTAGAGATCATTCTTATGGTCATGCTTGATATCAAGGGACCTTGAAAATTACATTACAGATAGGATCTCAGGAAAAAAGAGTAAATGGGGTTGATTAACAGCTATCCAGTGTCTGACACTTCTCTTTATAACTTATTGTATTTAATCATGTTTGTCTGGAATGGATCTACTTACCATTTCCCTTATCCCATGGGCTTGAACTCAATGGCAATGAATAAATTTTCTTCTTGTGCTTTTATTTAAACACATATATATCTTTTAAAATGTAATACATATTTGTCTTTGTCTTTGTGTTTAATTTACAATGTATTTTGGTATTAACATCATTTTGTTTCCTACTAATTTGTCCTCATTATATTTCACATTTATCCAGGTTGTTATAGGTCAACCAGATTCTTTAATTTGGGATGCCTAATAACGTTTTATTATACTTATACCAAATTTTACGTCTCTATTCTCTTGATAGAAATCTAGGTTGATACCAAGTGTTTTTCACAGCAAGCAATGCTACAATAAACATCACTGTCCATGCCTCTTTGGGGACCTGTGTGTAGTTTTCTTTTCATTATATACACAATTATGGGATTGCTGCGATGTGAGGTTTTGTAAATCACCAGAACTTTCTAGAGTAAATGAAAGGGTAAAACACTTGTGATGCAGCCACACAATGAAATATTTTTTTTAAAAAGAAAGAAATAGACTAGATATGCAACAACCCTGATTGAATGTCAAATACATTTTGATAAAAAAGTTCTGAAAGGTGAAACACTTTATGATTCCACATATGTGATATGCTGAAAAGGGAGAATTATATAGACTTTGGTTGGTTGCAATTAGATAAGAACAGCAATTGCAAATAGATAAGATAACAAAATGAGGTATAAAACTGAACAAGGCAAAATAATAAATGGCTAATAATTTTACTTTTAAAACTAAAAATTATAACTTGATTGATAAACTCATTAAAATAGTATTTTATATCTACCAAATTTAACTATTAAATTCATATTTAAAAATAATTTAAGTATAGATAATAAATTTATATATAAAGTAATAGCAACAAATCAGATCCCTAAGAATAAATATACTAAGAAAATTACAAGTTAAAGCATATGGAGAAAATTTTAATTTTACTAAAATACTTAAAATAATTTTTAAAAGGGAAATATAACTTTCATTATAGTAGATAAAGGTAACGCAAAGATGCTAATTTTCATAGATTAATATATAAATTAAATATGAACTTAATTAAAACACTGTGATTATTTGTATAATTGACAAAATGGGATGATTAAACTTCCCAGATTTTGAAATCTGGGAAATCAAAGTTATGGCTTTGAAGAGCAATAGTAAAACAAATGGGTCAACTGATTTGCCTTTCAAATGGAATTAAAGTACATCACAATGCCTGTGAAGTTAATGAATAATAAAATGTTATTTCATATTAGTGGCAGAAACTTTTTAGTTGTTTTGGGATTTTTGCTTATTTGCTTGTTTTGTTTAGAATTTGGATCCTGAAATCAAAGCTTATAGAAGATAAAAAAAAAAAAAAAAAAAGGAAAACAGATGGCTCGATTTAGAATGTAAAATTTAAGTTATGACATTACCAGGAAACTATAAATCTGGACAAATCCATTGTCTCAGTGATGGAAACTCGTTTTCCAAATAGGACATTACTACCAAAATCCACAAAGGAAAATGCTGATTAATTTCCTGCATAAAATAAATGTTCTGCTTGAGCAAAAATATTACAAATGTAGGAAAATACTTTAAAAGACTACTAAAGTAGATAACCAAAAGCTAATTAATGAAAATAGAAATATATTGCAAATTAATAATAAAAAAAAGTGAATAACCAAACTGAAAACTTTTCAAAATACATGGACAATTAATCTTAGAAAGAGAATAAAACTATGCATAGACTCCATGAGTATAGGTTCATCCTCACACAAAATTCTAGTAAAACAAATCACATAAAAATGGGAAGCACTGACTTCACAAGGAGGGCAAAGTTTAAAAAACTTGATAATGCTTAGTATTTGAAAGTTTATGTAATATAATATTGTCCTTTTCATCTTTTTAAAATTGTGCTGTACAATATGATAGTCTAATATGTGACTACTTAAATTTAAATTAATTAGTATTGTATAAAATTTAAAATGTTTTCTAACATTCTAAAAATTACACAATTTACATTAACTCCTTCCATTCCAGATGAGCAAGATATTCTTTAGGTCAGATTCAAGTAGTGATTTTTTTTTTTCATTCACAAATTTTCTAATTACTATGAGATCCTGCTGAGACATGTATAAGCATAACCTCTGGAATGAATTCCCGACACACTTTGAAGTCTCTGCCATATAAACTCGTTTGTCTTTACCCTTTCCCCCTTTTCATAAAGGTCTTTTTCCAATTACATTGCTAATTGGTGCTTGGTAGTAATCCCTCAGTGCCAGGGAGGCTCATCTCCAGGAGTCATGTCCCATACAGGGGGTGGGGGAAAGGGGAAAGGTAATGCATTTATATGCTGAGTTTGGCTTAGAGAGAGGCTACATCTGAGCAACAAGGAGGCTCTCAGGAGGTAACTCTTTGGCAATATATAATAGTAGGGTAAGTTTCAATTACAAATGAAAAGATTCGTAAGTACAGTCATCAATATCAAGGGCCCATCAATGGTCTGTCCTCCTTCACTAGTCATTGCCCCTGTACTCCTGGGATTCTTGCTCTCCCATTAGAGAATGTGGCAGACCTCCCCAGGATAGGAATTGGATATTCTTTCAGTTAATTTGTGGGTCTCTAACCATCATGACAATGCCCCATGAACACTTGAATTTCTTGATATGCCTTATAGGTATGCCCCAGGTGAAACTCCTCCCATTAATTCCCTATCATGGAAACCCAGCACCAATGATCCTCCTCTACACAGTTATACTATATTATATTTAACTATTCAAAGTTGATGGCTATTTATACTATGTCCTTCTGTTTTCTAACATTCTAAAAATTACACAATTTACATTAACTCTTTCCATTCCAGATGAGCAAGATATTCTTTAGGTCAGATTCAAGTAGTGATTTTTTTTCATTCACAAATTTTCCACAAACAATTTTTCTAATAATATTTTCTAAAAATATTTTCTAAAAAATATTTCTAATAATATTTTAATTATTAGAGAAATTGAGTATTTGTGATAGGTTGATGACCACTTTTACTTCTTTCATATACTTATATGCCCTTTGCATGTTTTTTTTCCCCTAGGTTGTTGGATTTTTTCATCTTTATTTATTAAAAAATAAAATCTACAGAGGCATGAGTTCTTTGACACTTGTGACACAAATAGGTTTTTGTTGTGTTTTTATTTGTTTGTGATTCTTTTCTTGTTTAGAAGCTTAACTTTTTTATGTAGTCAAATTTATAACATCTGGGCTTCATGTTGTCTTAAACAATAACAACTGTTCCAATCCAAAATTACAAAAATGTTTTTCCATATTATTCTAGCACATTTTTTTTTTAACTTTAAAAGAACATTTTCTCCCAAAATGTGTTCAAACTTACAGGACAGCTGAAAAAATAATACAAGGCCAATAGAATTCCAATATAATTCCAATGTAGGTTTCCAGACCTACCAAATTTTAAAATTTTGCCACTTTTGTTATATCGTTTTATCATCTACCTACCTATCATCTGTCATAATATTCATCTATTGATCTATCTATATAAATCTATAATCTATTATTATCTATTTCTTAACATTTGAGAATAAATTGCATATACCATGCTCCATGAACACTTAACACTTGCATATATATTTCTTAAGAACAATGGTATTCACTTATGTGATCATATAAAGTTCAGTTATCAAATTTAGAAATTTAACATTGATATTAAACATACAGTCTATTATCCAGTTTTTCAATTGTCCTAATAATTTCCGCTTGGGCATTTTCTTCTCCATTATGAAATCCAGTCCAACATTATGTATTGCATTTAACCATCACTGTCTCCTAAGCCTCATTTGTTTTTGTCTTTTGTTTTTTTTATACTATATTTTTTCTTTTAATTTTTATTCTAGTAACATATACCCTACCTAAAATTTCCCCTTTTAAGCATATTCACATATATAATTCATGTGGTTAATCATATTCACAATATTGTGCTACCATCAACACCGTGTACTACAAAAACTATACAATCACCCCAAATATAAACTCTGTACAATTTAAATATTAACTCCACATTCCATAAATCCAATCCAATCCCTGGCAAACTATCTTCTAGATTCTGACTTTGTGTTTGCTTATTCTAATTATTTCATATCAGTTAGATCATATAATATTTGTCGTTTGTGTCTGGCTTATTCCACTCAACATGTCTTCAAGATTCATCCATGTCTTCATATGAATCAGAACTTTATCCTTTTTAATGCTGAATAATATTCCATTATAAATATATACCACATTTTGTTTATTTATCTATTCATCTGTTGATGGACTCGGGTTCATCTTTTGCAATTGTGAACAATGCCACTCTAAACATCAATGAATAAATGTCTGTTTTAATCCCTGCAGTAGATTGTTTTGGATATATACTTTTTAGTGGTTGCTGGGTCACATAGCCATTCTATTTTTAGATTTCTGAGTAACTGCCAAACTGTCTTCCACAGTGGTTGCACCATTTTATATTACCATAATTAATGAATGAGTGTTCCTATTTCTACACATGCTTTCTAACACTTGTAATTTTATGCTTTTATTTAAAGTAGCCATTTTAGTGGGTGTGAAATGGTTTCTCATTTTGGTTTTGTTTTGCATTTCCTTAATTGTTATGGATGTTAATCATTTTTTTCATGTGTTTTTTTAAAACTATTTGTATATCTTCTTTGGAGAAATGTCTGTTCAAGACTTTTTCCCATTTTTTAATTGGCTTCTTTAGCTTTTACTTGTTGAAGTCTAGGATATCTTTATATATTTTGGATATTAAACCCTTATTGGATATGTGGTTTCCAAATATTTTCTCCCATTGATTGGGTTGTCTTTTTACTTTAGTGACAAAGTCCTTTGATGCACAAAAGGTTTTAATTTTGAGGAGTTCCCATTTATCTATATTTTCTTTCATTGCTTGTGCTTTGGGTGTAAAGTCTGAGAAATTATTATGTAACACAAGATCCTGAAGATACTTTCCTACATTTTCTTCCAGGAGTTTTATAGCCCTGGTTCTTATATTTAGATCTTTGATCCATTTTCAGTCAATTTTTATATATGGTGTGAGATGGTGGTCTTCTTTCATTCTTTGTATGGCATACCTTTCTTTGTGTGTGTGTGAGGTATCTGATGTTTTTCTCATTTTTGTTTCTTGATATTTTTTAAATCCTTTCTTTGTTCTTACCCTGGAATTTATATTACACAACCTATATCTATAACCTATTATTTTGAAAAGATACCAACCTAGATAGCATACATGTTTATGCTCCCATATCCCTGTTTCCCTACTTTATGTTGTTTTGTCCCACTTTACCACTTTATGTTTTGCATGTCCATTTTCAGAAAATATGCCATTTTCTCACTCAAATTTATTCTAGCCCTTATAAGAATTAGAGTAGTGTTGTATATTGAGGATACAGTCCTATTGGTTTTGCATTTACCCTTTTACTTACCTTTACTGATGATCTTCATTTCTTCATACTACTCCAAGCCACTCTCTATTTTCATGTACATTCAACCTACAAAACATCCTTTAGTAATTCTTATAGGGCAGGTCTTTTGTTGCTGAAGTCTATCAGTTTCTGTTATCTATGACTATTTTAAACTCCCTCTCATTTTTGAAGGACAGTTTTGCTGGATAAAGAAATTTTGGCTAGCAGTTTTTCTCTTTCAGTTTATTAAATATATTGTACTATTGCCTTCTAGCCTCCATGGTTTCTGATGAGAAATGGACACTTAGTCTTATTGAGTATTCTTTGTATGTGGCAAACTGCTTTTCTATTGCTGCTTTTGGAATTCTCTCTTTATCTTTGGCATTTGACATTCTAATTAGTATGTGTCTCAGAGTAGGTCTCTTAGGGTTCATTCTGTTTGGAGAATTTTGAGCTTCTTGGACATGTTTATTTATGTTTTTCATAAAAGTTAAGAAATTTTCAGTGATTATTTCCTAAACATTCTTTCTGCCTCTTTTCCCTTCTCCTTCTGTGACATCCATGATGTGTATGTTTGTATGTATCAGGCTGCCACTAACATCCCTGAGACACTGCTCAATTTTTCTACTCTTTTGTCTATTGTTCTGACTGATTTCAATTATCCTGTCTTCCATTTCACTGATTCTTTCTTCTGTCTGTTTAAATCTGCTATTGTATGCCTTGAATGTATTTTAATCTCTATTATTGTGCCTTTCATCTTCCTAATTTCTGTTATGCTTCATTTTAAACTTTCTAATTATTCCTTATGCTCACACATTGTCTTTTTAATATCCTTTAGCTGTTATCCACCATTAGTTTATTTCTATCCATATTTTGCTTCAGCTTCTTGAATTGATTTGGATTTTTTTGTACTTTGATTAGTTTTCAAAAGTTTCAATGTCACCTCTGAAGTTTTAATTTGTTCTCTTGACCAAGCCATTTCTTCCTTTTTCTTAGTATGGCTTGTAATATTTTGCTGATGTCAGAGTGTCTGATTATTTTGATGTGTTAACTCTGAAGTTCAATATCTTGTTCTTACGTAAGATTTTATTATTGATTGACCTTATTTTAAAGCTCTTGTTTGATACTTGTTCCAACTTATTCTAGACATTTAGAGTAGCCTGTGTTTAAATGTTCAGATTTTCTCTGATCTTCTGCAAGTGATTGTTGCCCTGGATATGTGGTACAATTTTTAAGATTGCCATTTTTGTGTGTCATTGTTTCACCTCCAGGTGAAAACTTCTTTTACTCTGGATTCCTTCTCAGGGACTCTTAATCTGTTCTGTTTCTCTGTGTGCAGAATTTTCTCCCAACTCCTATAATTTTTTTTTTTTTTTTAATTCTCTCCCTCACTTGTTGTCCCCTTTCATTACACTTTTCAGTTCTGGGGATCATCCTCTCTTATATAAGTTCAGTCCCCCCTTTCTTCCCCTGAGGCTTGTCTGACTTTTTTTTTTCCCTGTTAAGGTTTTCTACACCAGTGATCCATATGGAGTCAATTTTGTGTTCGGGTGGTCCAGCAAACAGACTTGGCTGGGTGTGTGCAGTTCTTTTTATCATTTTTCCCTGGGGGCACTTTTGAATATAGCACTCCTTAGCTGCTTGTGTGTCACCCTGGGTCTCTGTGGACTTAGGTCTTTGTGCCTGAATAAGTGTTTGGTTATAACAGTCTTGAGTGTGCCTCTATGGTCTGAATATGTGGCAGGAGGATCCTCACCTGCTGCTTCTGTGCCATTCCCAAGCTTCATGGGACTGAGTGAAGCGTAGGGTCTGGATTGGTGGGTCTGAAACATATGCCTCCTACATAATTTTGTTGTTTCTTTTTCTTCAATTCAGCATTTGTGGGCTCCTTATCCAGGGTCTATCATCCTCCAGAATTCCAGGTAAGTGGAATTTGTTCTACTAGTTGATTCTGAGAAGAAACTTTGCCAAGGAATATCTTACATTGCCATGTTGATGATGTCACCTACAAGTAATGAAATTTTGAAGACCATTAATTTATATGCATTTTGAGTGTGAACAGACACCACTAATTTGCCCTTCAACTTATCTACTAATTTATAATACAATTAGCAGCTTATGAGAGAATAAGAACACCAAAATCCACCATAAAAATTATGACACAAGGCTCTCATATCATGGATTTTAAGAATACTTTTAGTAGAAGTTTGTTAATGTTTTTAAAATATGAATGCTAAAATTCTATGAAATATTATTATTCAAGACAAAATATTAATTTAGATAATACTTATTTAATAAAATTTAACATTTCTTAGGATGCCAATATTTATGAAATAATATGAAATAAAGTTAATAGTTTTATCTCATTTAGCACAAGATTTTTTTGGAAAACAATTTTTTTGCAGTTTCTTCCTTTTTTGTGATGATGCATGAAAAGAATATTATCAAGTAAATTACCTCAAATTTCATGAGAAAAACTCTAAATTCATGTACTATAACATTCCACAATAAATAATCTTTTATATAGGCATAATAAAATAGAAAAAATATCTTAAAGATTGTTATAGAAAATAAGGTGTTAAATGAAATTAATGAGTAGGAATAGGAAAACAGCATTCTGGATACTTCCAAACATAAATTCATAAATCAGTGGTGGAATGACTTCCTAGGTTTCTCATTGGGGTGAATTATAAGTTTCTGAATCAAGAAGGAGTGGTGAAAAATCTGTATACTTTCAAATTATATTTCCATGTGATTTTGTGGTGGTTATAAACTTTATTTTCAATTTAACTTGTGTGGAGTAAAATTAACCAAATTTCTCCTAAATGTTAGTAATACTTTAGGTCAATTGTGGCTCTTACTATTGAAATAATAATAATAATAAAAAAGAAGCTATTTCAGAGACTACTAGAAATATACTGTTTTAAACTGGGCCATATTAGACCGAATACTTTAAAATATATTTTAAATAGAATTTGGCATGCTTTAAAAGCAGACAAAAACACATCATAAGAATTATTTTTTATTTTTCTGCCTTTTTAAATTCTGAAAACTGACAAACAATTCATTAGAAATATAAATATTTGATTTTTTCTTTGGCTTCAATTTGAGAATAATCATTTTAAATCTCACATACAATTCATTGATATGTGTTTAGGACTGTAAGAAATTTTAGAAAAATTTATGAAAATAAGTATAACTGTATTTAGAATCTTGAATCAAAATCAATTTAGAGACAACTCTACATATTTTTCTCAAATTTTTGTATTTAAATTGTTAGGTATTATTCAGCACACAAAACTTCGTAAGACATTAAGAAATCTTTATAAAAACATTTGCATTTACTGCTAAAATTGCTCACTTCAGAACACAGAAATTAGGAGCAAATTACAATATTGTTATGAATTAATGTCACATGAAATAAAAATAAGACATTAAAAAGTGTTATCCATAATTAACTTGATACAGAGTGGCAATACAAAACATATACTTATCATTTTTAAAAGACATGATTCATGGATGCCTATCCTACATTTGATAAGCTACTATGATTATTCAGATCATCTATTAGTCTATCCTTAAATGAAATTAAAGCATGTCTTTTTAAAAAGTGTTATTTAGCACCTATCTTCTATTACTATAACCATTGTGCAATATGAGATAAAGCTGAACATACTGCTAATAAATTTAGCTGAAAAAATTTTGATAAATTTCAGTCTTCAGCTCTCATTGATATTTCCTGTTACAGTCATGCTATTGCATCATAATATTGATTAATGTATTCCTTTAATTTTTTTGGACAATTTTCATGGACATAAGGATTAACTTTAAGGAAGTAACCAAGAATAAGACACAGTCATTTATTTCAAGGGAGCTCTATGCCAGTTTTGATATGAAGGTCATGTAAAGACACAACAGCAAACAAGTTTTATACATGGTACAATATGTTCACCATACCGGCACTAAAGAGTGAGAGGTCAATTAAGAATTGGGCAGTAGGCTATGATAGTTTGACTTGAAATTTCACTAGGGCATCTAAAAATTCACTCGTTCTGTATTTGGAGCAGGACAACTTGAATCAAGAACAAATGCTTAAATATAGCCCCAGAAATGGAACTAGCTATTAGTTGAATACTAACAATGGTTTGACTAGTGCAATTCAGATCTGGAAATCCTTTCTACAGACAAATCTGTTTCAGCAGATGTTACTTTGGGGAGGATGGGACCTATTTCTTGATCAATGGTTAAAAGCATATATAGTTCCCATAGCAAGAATCCTTAGAAAATAAAATATGAGGGCATGTAATTTGATATAAATTTTATTTAGCTTTCTAAAATCTTAAGAGTTTTTAAAACTCCTAAATAATGTCAAAATTTTTATGGAGAATGGAAGTAAGGACTAGATTAATATCAACATTATATGTTTTAGTACATTCACCTTTCTGATCTCCCCACCTGATGTGCTATAAGAAAATTATTAAGAATTGTGAATTCATAAGCTTTCTAATCAATATGCTCTGAAATTTCAACTTAGAATTGTGAATGATTAACTTGTCCTTTGTCCTTTGGAATGTTATAATGCTGCTATGCAGGCAACCCCATCACCCATTACCCAAAAAAACAAATGTTTAAAAGGAACAAGTTACTATATGTGGTCCTTGCACATCTGCTTATGTAACATTAAGTTAAAGCTGATTTATATCAAAACCCTCATGTTCCTGTTTAGTGTACCATGAACAGAATAGAACAAAAGACCCCTTGAGGGTCTCTCTTGTGGAGGGCTGGCCACACCCCACCAGATGGATTCAGTTACTTTTGATGAAGTTATTCCTCATGCGTTGCAAGACTCATTGGAGTTTGAGGTTTGGAACCCTTTAAAAGGGATAGCCCCTAAGCTGCCAGTTGAAGTCCCACCTTGGTGGGAGGGGGGCGGGGGTGGGGGGCTCTGTCTGGAACCATTTTCCAGTTGGGACTCTGATCGGCTGCAAAGGGACTTCCCAACCTCAGGAGAGATCAGATGTTGTGTTTTATCCTGATTTGGTGAGTAGTTGTATATACTTTTATTCTTGCCTATGTCTTTAATTAATTACTCTTCTTTTCTGTGATTGCTCAATTGTTATAATCATTTGATATAACCTGAAACTCATTTGATTGAATAAAGCTGCTTCTGCATTGCAGTTAGAATTTCTGCCTCTTCCTTAGCAAAACATTTTGGTGTAGTCAGCAGGATTTGGGTACAATTACATTATCAAAATGTCTCTTTTCTCGTGTTTTCATGTAACAGAGGGAGCAGTGATGATATGGCTGTGGGCTGATAGGATTAAACTGCTGGAGGAGTTGAAAAACTTAACAAGTTAACACCACCCACCAAGGATAGATTAGATTTCACCAAATATTTACTAAAACTTTCAGATATATTGTGTTATAGGTACAAATGTCTATACTGTAATAAAATGAAAGAATGAATTAAATTGATAGAATTTTTGTTATTAGGTATTATTTGTTCTGAATTTGATAATTTTCTCTACCAGGAGAGATAGAACAAATAATACAAAATGGCACACATTTATTTCACTTATGATATTTTATTATTTTAATCTTATTTTTCACATAAAGATTGGAAAATTCTTATACTGGTAAAATTTTAAGATATGATCATAAGTTTTAGGTCCACTAACAAAGTAAGGAATAAAATACTGTTACAGTTTCCATTTTTCTCTTAATCCTCCTCTCAGGAATGGAAAAATTAAAATACAATCCTCAGTTTGAACTATATATACAACTGAGAATTTTCAATAATTATAATGAGCAGCTAAGCCAAAAAATGTGTGTAATAATTTTCCATTTCATAAGATAGATTTTGTAAAGTTCTATCTTCAAGAAATGGAAATTTTATCGACACAGTTTTTCCTTTCCAAATCAACACTCAAAGCAAACATACATAGCAACCCACCCCACACCCACATTTATTACATTCAAACCTGCATGTTACACATAAACATGCACAGACAGGTTTCCGTTACCATATATAACAGAATCTAAAACTCAGTTTCTTAATAGCTATCAAGAAGATTTAAATTCATATAGGGATACATAAAAGTTTACCTTTAAACAGGAAGGTAACAACTCCAAGGCTGAATGATATACAAAAGAACACAAGATTTCAAAGTGATTTAGGAAGACTTCAGTGTAGCCTGAATACAAGTTCAATAGTGTATCTTGACCTTGGAATAGACACATAAACAAATAATTAAATAAAACACAATAAATGCTATCACAAAAGAATATACAAAACACCATGGAAACAGAAAGCAAAAAAAAAAAATGTTGATTTTTATTGAAAGTTTTGGAGAAAGCAAAAATAAGATTATATATTTGATTTTTAGAATGAAGATTGTATAAGTAAATAATGACAGGAGTGTAGTCATAATAAGTGGCAAAAGCAAAGCTACAGAAGTAGGAAATCTATGGTATTATGTAACATGCTAGAAACAGTGATTAGTCAAGTGCAAGTAAAAACGCTAGCTTCGTATGAGTGTGGGGTTAAAAGAGTATTGAAATGACCCAAAATTGCTCCCATATTACACCTATTCTTCCCTCTCCCATCCCTCAGAACCTCTGGTGATCACTGCCTTTATATCAATAAGAGTTCTTCCATTGCTAAATAATGATAAGTCCATAGAATAATAATAATAATAAATCTGCTTTACTCCATGTTCATTCTCCAATCCTGAGGATTTGGATATGGTGATGCCCACTCTGCTTCTAACTGAGAGGGAGTTTAGATCCCATGGGGCAGATGGTTGGAACTATCTTGTATTGGAGTTGTCTTGCATGACATTGCAGTGAAGGGTACAGGCCATTGTATATTTTATCATAACCTATAAAATTGTGCGGTACAGAGTGTAAACTATAATGCAAACTGTAGTCCATGGTTGGTAGCAATGCTTCAATATGTGTTCATCAATTGTAACAAATATACCATACTAATGGAGGATGTTAATGTGGGAAAGTGTAGGAGGCGATGGGGTTGGGCATATAGGAATCCCTTTTATTTTTATGTAACATTTGTGTAATCCAAAGCTCCTTTAAAAATAAAAAAATATAATCTGTTTTTTAAAAAAAAGAGTCTAGAAATGAGATAAGAAAAGTAACCGGGGTCAGAATTTGAAGAGACTCATGGCAAGTTCAGGAGTGTATACTTTATATAGTAAGAAATGCGAAAGTAGGGAAGAATTTATTTTTATATACATACAGTACTGTATGTAAAACTTGTTCATAAAACAAAACACAGGGCATCAAAAGCACATCTATAATTCCCTGTGTTCCCCATCTATATCATATACTCTCTGCACCCCCGCCCATAAGATTCTCTGCTATGCTGGCATTGTTTTATCTTCACTATATATGTACCACTTAATGATAAATTTGTTTTGCCTTTGTTTCTAATATTTTGAGACTTTTTCCTTCAAATTATGGTTTTGTGAGATTTATCATTCATTTTTATACCTGCGGTTCATTGATATGGATTGTTGCATGATATTTCATTAAATTCTGCTTACAGTTGCTATTATTATATAAGCCTTCTAAAGGACATATGAACAAAATTTTCTCCAGGGTATGTACTTAAGAGTAGAATTTTTGGCTAAAATATTTGTGCATTTAGAACTTAAATAGATGTATTAGTTTCCTAGGGCTGTTGCCACAAAGTGCCACAAACTGGTTGATTTCAAACAACAGATATGCATTGCCTTGCAGTTTTAGAAGCTAGAGGAACAAAAGGAATAAGCCGGGTCATGTTACCTCTGAAGAATCTAGGAATGACTTTGTTATTGCGTCTCTTTAGCTTTTGGCGATTTGCCAGGGATTTTTGCATGACCTGACTTGGAATTGCAGCACTGCAATCACTGCCTCTTTTGTCACATGACATTATCCACATATCTCTATGTTTATATGTCTCTTTTCTTCCTCCAGGGACAGCAATCATATTGTTTTTTTTTTTTTTTTTTTTTTTTTTTTTTTGAGTAGATAAGGTGATTAATTTTATTTAATTATTTTTTTAAATTTATTTTTATTGTGGGTAAAAATCAAAATTCAGGAATGGAGAGGGCCTGCATCTGCAGGCAGGATCATCCCACCCACTATATCCATGGGATATAAGCCCTCTCTCACTTGGAGTTGGAGTGGACATCACCATCCCAGTCGCCTCTGGATTGGGGGAAGAACTATGGACTAGAGTGGACTTGATGGTATTCTCTTGTTCACATATGGTGATTCTAGCAATGCAGGAAATTATAACAATGCGGTGGAGCCAGTGGCCACTTGACACTTTTGGGGTAGGGAGGGGATGAGCAGTTGAAATACAGGGGCTTCTTTGGAAGTTGGAGGTTGTCCTGAGTACTGTTGTGGCAACGGATGTAGGCCATTTTAAATCAGCACACACCACTCAGAACTGAGTGGGAGAGAGTGTGGTCTACAGTGTGAACAATCATATTGTTTTAAGGCCCACTTTAATTCAGTATGGACTTATCCTCACTTGATTACATCCACAAGGACTGGATTTCCAAATAAGGTCACATTTACAGGTAATGAGGGTTAGAACTTCAACATATATTTTGGGGGGGTAGGCATAATTCAATCCATAATAATAAAAAAAAAAAATACCACAATCTTTTCCAACCTGATTCTACCAATTTATACACTTCCTATCAGTATATGAAAGTTATTGCTGCATGTATTCACCAATATTCAACAGGGTTTTTTTATTTTTTTACTTTTGTGATCTGGTGCATGATGGTTCTCATTTTAGTTTGGATTTGCTTTCCACTTACAGTGAGGCCAAATATTTCAAAGAGTAATTTGCCATATGGAGTGCAAAATTTTTGTTCAAGTGTTTGCTCATTTTGTAATTATATTTTCACCATTTTTCTTATGAATATTCTGTGGTTTTCTAATACTTTGTCAATTATATGTTTCATACATATCTTCTCTCATCTTGCAGTTTGTATTTTTATCTTATTTGTGGAATTTTCTAATGAACTATGGTTTTAAATTTGTAGGAGTCAAAATTCCATTATTGGAATGAGCTTTGTGTGTGGTTTAAAGTAATATTTCTTATTCTGATTTCATAAAGAATTTTTCCTTCATTTCTAAATATTTCACAGTATTTATTTATTTAATCTTTAAGTATTGAAAATCCATGTGGATAAAATCAAAGCTGTTCTAAGACCATTTAGTCTTCTTTCATTTTCCCTTTTATTGGACAGGGCCAACTATGTCGTATATCCAGGATCTATTCATATGGGACACTATCAATAGGCTCTATATTTGGCTCTTTTGTTCTAATGACTTTGCTTCACCAATAACACACTTTTTAGACATCATAGCCATAAAATGGTTATTCATATCTGATAAGGCTAGACTACTCCCTTCATTTTTTTTTAAGCTTTATTTTATTTATTGATTGATTCCCTCTTTGTTTTTGCATGAGAATTGAACCCGGGACCTCCCAGGTGGGAGAGAGGTACCCAATCACTTGATCCACCTCTGCTCCCTGCCTCTCACTGTGTTTCCTTGCTGTATCTCTTTCTTGCATCATCTCTGCATCATTTTGTTGTGTCAGCTTGCCTCGCCAGCCTATCTCGTCAACTCACTATCTTACTTGTCTTATTTAGGAGGCACCAGGAAGTGAACCCAGTACCTCCCATGTGGTAAACAGGGGGCCAATTGCTTGAGGCACATCCACTTCCCTCCCCTCATTTTCTTTTAGAAATTGTGTTGGTCTCTTGACTATTTTCTAGTCCATTCAAACTTTGGAATGAGTTTTTCTTGTCAGGCTTCACAAACAAATCTTTGTTTGGGATTCCCTTAATCTATTATAAAATTGACATTTTTAAAGTGTTCCATCATTCAATACATAAACATTTACTTGGGCCTTTAAATTTTTTTCGTAATGGTCTTGCAATCTTTTATTATTTCTCAAGTACTTGATATTTTTTGTAACAATATGGTTAGTATCTATAGTGGACACTGTTGAGCCCTTCCCCAAATCTTCCCACCTGTCTTTCCAAAATTCTCCCTTTATCATCAAGTTTTGCCTATTTTGCTGCTAAAAAGTCTCACACCTACGAACTTCAGGGATTCACTTGAGTAAGAGGGCTTCTTTGCTAGCGAGGAGTTTTAAGTTCCCAAACACTAACAAAATGCAGCTTATATTGAATCAATGACTATCATAAAAGTATTAAAAACCTACATCCTTTAAATGGAAAGTGGAAACTCTGAGATATTTTGGATCTGCAAATCTCCCAGGCTGAGTAATGGGTCTCGACTAAAATCATGCCTTTGCTTAGCTACTTCCCTTCTCTATCCTTCCTCATCCATACCTATACTCCTTTATTTTGGGAGCACTTACACCTGAAACTTTTATTGAAAATCTAATTCTGGTACACTTCAACTTATCAGAATATGATTTTTAGTATGTTAAACCTTTATTGCTTGAATATGTAAATGAATATTTGCATGTTGATATTTTTAATCTGGGAAAATTTTAAACTCTTTATTTAATCTTTTAATTTACCTGTAGCCCTCTGCAACTTCCCATATACAAGATCATCTCATCTGCAAATATTATGCTTTTATTCCATTACAAGCCTTAAAATATATTTACTTTTCTTGGGTTACTCTACTTCGTGTTCTCTTATTTGAAATTTTAAAGGAAAAGCTTTTAATGTTTCCCTATTTTACTTGTTTAACTTTCTTATACATCTCTTATTTCAACTTAAAATGTCCTTTGTATTTTGAGTCTTTAAAGACTTTTATCACGAATACATGTTTGATTGTACAAAATGATTTTTGTACATAATTAATTTAATTAAATGATTATTATTCTTAATTCTGCTAATTTATTTTCTATTGTTTGACATTTCAATGCTTTCTCTCTCCTTTCACTTCCTTCTCCCCACCACGCTCTTTCCCCCTCTCTCTGTCATCATGATTTCAGAGCATTGTGAAATTAATATTTTAAAGATTTCATGGGTTTCTTCATTAACTCTCAATTTTTTATATATTTTTTCAATATAATTAATTTATCCCATTCTCTTTATTATTTGTTATCTTATATTTAGGGAAACTTATTTTATTCTAAAATTGCTAATTTCTTTTTATTGTTAATTTTATTTATATATATTCCATACCCACCAAGCATATAATTCCCATTCCCAACTCCCACCATATCCTGGTAAACTCTAATCCATTTTCTGTCTCTGTGGATTTGATATTTCTATGCCGCTTTGTTCCCGGGCCTGAGGGTGATCAGCCCTGCTGCAGCCCGGGGGGCGACACTGGCTAGTTGTGGACCGTCTGGCGTGCACTCCGGGAACGGTGGGGGGGTGAAGAAGTTGTCAGGAGAGCGCAGACCCGGCTCCCTGGTCTTCACGGGGGTTAAGGAGAAGTTGTCACAGGGTCGCCGTTTGGTGCCCTGTGGTCTCCCTGACAGTACTAAATGAAGAGACACCACTCGCTTGCTGGAAGGTAAGACCTTTATTCAGGGAGAGCTGTGCAGTTTTATAGGCAGTGTTGGGTGGGGGTGAGCGTGTTGTCTTCTGATAGGGCTAAGCTGTTGCTGGGCGTGGGGGGAAGATTTGGGAGGGAGGGGGGAGGCTAGAGGAGAAGGCCAACATGTCCAAATAAGGTTATGGCTGTGAGGGGGTGCTGTGATAGGCTGCGGTGAATAGGGAAGTTGGGTTCGGGGAAGAGAGAAGTTGGCTACGGGAAGCGGGTGGGGCATAGCGCCCCACAGACACCTGTGGCAAGGTTTGACTTGGGTAAACATTACCTCATTTCTAGAGAATTTTTTAAGTGATATCATACAGTATTTGTCCTTATGTGTCTTGCATATTTCACTGAGAATAAAGTTTTTGAGTTTCTTCCCTGTTGCAGACTGTCTCAGAACTTAATTCTTTCTTATGACTGAATAAAAATCCCATTATGTATATGTACCACATTTTGTTTCTCTATTCTTTTGTTGATGGATACCCACATTGTTTCCAACTTTTAGCTATTGTGAATAATGTTGCTTGCTATAAACATTGATATACAAGAATCTGTTGGAAACTTTATTTTCACTTCCTTGGATATATATCTAAGACTGGAATTTTTGCATCATATGGAACTTTATATTTAACTGTTTAAGGAACTTTTAATTTGAGATCTTTCTTCTCTGTTAATATAGGTCTTCATAGCTATAAATTTCCCTCTGATCACTGCCTTTGCTGCATCCTATAACTTTTGTTATGTTGTGTCTTTATTTTCATTTGTTTCTAAGTATTTCCTAATTTCTTCTTTAACTCATTGCTAACTCTAAGAATATACCATTGTGCTGTTTAATTTCCACATGTTTGTAAGTTTCCAGTTTTCCTTCTGCTATTAATTTCTAATATCACTCCATTGTGGTATGAGAAGTTGCATTGCATTATTTCAACATTTTAAAATTTATTTAAACTTCTCTTGTGCCATAGGGTCTGTCCAGGAGAATGATACATGTACACTTGAAAAGAATATGTGTGTGTTCTATATATATCTGCTTTATAGTATTGTTAAGGTCCTCTATTTCCATGTTGATCTTTTGTGTAGATGCTCTATCCAGTTTTGAAAATGCTATATTGAACTCTCTACCTATTATTATAGAACTGTTATTTTTTCCTTTATTTCTGTTTATGTTTCATATATTTTCAGGTTCTAATTCAACAATTTAATTGTTAAATGTGGCAAGTACAGCTTAGTTTATTAATCATTTTCTGTCTTCTTCTGACTCTTTTTCTTGGCCTGAAGAGATCTCCTTGGCACAAAGCTCTGTTTCCATGGTTCTGCCTTTAAAGTCATTTTCACTTAATTTCATCCCATCTCCATGCTGTTAAATTCATGCTTGAAGTGTTTATACAAAATGCTCACACACCTTGATAGTCTTCCGTGCAATTCAAGGGGGCCAAGCCATGATGCAAAAGGAGGTCACACAGATCCTCATGGACAATTGCATCTCCATTTCTGACTTTATCTGAGATGGTTGATTGGATCTATTTGTCAGATGAATAATCTCTTTAGAATATGGATGTTTGCTAAATGGAAACACAGAGTTCCATTTTCTGGGAAATCCTAGAATTCAAGGAGTACCCTCTGAAGCTACTTCTGGCTCTAATTTTGGTGCATGTTATTGGATAGGCTGAGAATATTTCAAAAATATATATTTTTAAGTTTTGGGTGGTTTTTTTTTTTGCCTAGTAGTTCAGACCTTGGTTTATTTCTTTCTTCACAAATTTTACTATAAGTATCAAGGAGAAACCAGGCTCTACATGCCACACTTAGCTCAGAAATCTCTCCAGCTAAATATCCAAGTTCATTGTTTAAATAGTAAGCCTTCCATCTGACATCAGAACTCAATTCTACCAAGTTTTTTGACTTTGTATAATAAGGACTATCTTTCTTTTAGTTTCCAATAACACATTCATTGTTTCCTTATAAGTCCTCACCAAAAGCACCTTTAATGTTTAACATTCTGTTTAAGACAATTTAGGCTTTTTCTATCGGTACTTCAAATTCTTCCAATCTATACACATTACACAATCCCAAAGACAATTCCACAGTTTCAGGTATTTTTTATAACACTACCCCACTTCTGGACCCAAAAATACTGTGTTAGTTTGCCAAGGCTGCTATGACAAATACCAAAACCTGGTTGGCTTAAACAACAGGGATTTTTTGTCTCACAGTTTGGGGGTCAGAAATCCAAATGAAGGTATCAGCAGACCAGGCTATATCTGAAGTCTTCGGCTTTCTCATGCTAGGTTTTTGGCAATCATTTCTGCTTCTGTTATATGTCTATTTTTCTTTTTCTGTCTCCTCTTATGGCTTCTGTTTCCATATCCAAATGTATTCTGCTTATAAATACTCCTGTCATACTAGATTAAGTATATTTCACTTTGGCCTCTTATCGTCAAAGATCCCATCCATAAATGATTTCATACCCACAGAACTAGAGCAAGGTTTAGTACTTGAATCACATTTACAAATGAGTTCACCCTCACAGGACCAGGGTTAGAACTTGAACATATGCTGGCATAGTATACTTCTCAATTTACCACCTAATAAGTACATACATACCATACAAATCTGTTTTAAATACTGTGTATATCCAAGTTTTTATATACAATATTATTGTCACCATTCACACTGAAATATTTCCTAAGTTCTGTCATAGATTTATTTTCAAACATGTTTCTTAATTCATATATATTTTTAGGATATGTTTATATATTTTACTTATAATTTTGTTGTTTCTGTTTAGCTTACAGAACAGTATATTGTCCATATTTACAAAAGTTCCCCTTTATATTTGAAAACAAAGCGAAAATTAATTTTGATAAGAAAAGTGTTCAAAATACGTCCATTATGTCAGGTTTTCAATTTTGCTCTTTGGATCTTCTGTATATTTACTGATTACCCTTTTTATTTATCAATTACTTATGAAGGTCATTTAATCATTTCTATTCTGAATATATAATTCTTTCTCAATGTAATTCCAACCTTTTTAGCCTCAAACTTTCTGATGCTATGATATTAAATCAATGACATTTCTGATGCTAAGCTACACAAACTAAAATTCCTTCAGTCTTCATGGTTAATTGACCTTTTTAAATTAAGAAATAGCCTTTAAATCTATATTTTTTTGCATTAAAGATTATTTTTCCTATAAGTAATATAGTCAAACTACTCTCTTTGCTAATGCTTGCATGACATATTTTTTCCATTCTTTTACTTAAAATAATTCTGTATATTTACATTTGAAATGTGTCTCTTTTAAACAACATACAGCTGGATTTTAAATTTAGTTTGTTAGTGCTTTAATTATAATTGTTGGATTACAGTATTTACAGATAATAAAATCAATTATAAATTTGTTTTTTAAACTTTTTTTTTGCTTTCTACTTGTCCTAAATCTTATGTCCTTTTTGTTCTCATTTTCTTGCATTAATTTTCAATTTACTAGTTTGGGGGTTCTATATACTGTTTCCCTTCTTTGGTAAGTACTGTGGAAATTTCAACACATACACTTAACTATTCAAATTCTAAAATTTATTAATAACTTTACCAGCCTCCTAGACAATCCAAGAAATTAAAAAGTTTTAATTATTTTTACCCACATTCAAAAGTATATGTTATTAAAGCTGTATATTTTAACTATATATTGTCTCAATTTTAAACATATGTTTAGTTGCCTTTCCTTTTTTTAATCAACCTGATAATGTAATTTTTAAAATTCTTTCCCTGCCAATGTTTTCTAAGCAAGTTTTTATTTTTTAGAATTAGTAAGCATAGTTATTTTATAATCTCTCTGATAATGAAAATATTTGAAGAATTTGCTTATCTGTTTCTGCTTCCTATTGATTCACATGTTTCTGCTCTTTTCCCTTCTTTTCTTGGGGATATTTTTATTTACATTCTCTCAATTGCCTGGGAACACTATCCATTTACTCTTACTTTAAACTAATTATTAGCTTGCATTTTTGGTATCACCCACGGAATGTGAATTTGAGCTGCAAATATGTACTTTTCCACTTGAAGTTACAAGTTACAAGAAGGTCTTTCTCCTTACTTTGCTTGGTCTCAAGGCAAATTTATGTACAATTTTCAAGACGTGGTGGAGACACTGGTCAGTTTATTTCTGGTTGTGATGGTTTGGCTAATGTGCCAACTAGGCCATGAAATTGTGCCCCGTTTTTGGTCAAGGAAGCACTGGGCTAATTGTAATACCAAGACATTTATGGGCTTTAGTCATTGGTGAGTTTACTGCATAGATGGCTAATTACATCTGCATCAACCAAGCAGATTGCTGTCAGCAGTGAGTGATGCTTTATCTAATAAGTTGAATGTTTTAAAGGGGGAAGTGATTTCAGCACTCAGAGGGAATTTCCCAGCTCATCTTTGGACAGCCAATGTCTCCTGGAAACTCATCAAGGACCTTCATTGAACTTTCATCGGAACCCCTGGTTTGCAGCCTGACTGCAGAACCTGGACTTTTGCATCCCCAAGGTCACATGAAAGACTCTTATAAAATCTCATACTATTTATAGATATCTCCTGTTGATTCTGTTTCCCTGGAGAACCCTGACAAATACACAGATTCATACTTAAACTGAGGCTATAGACCTTTGGGTACAAACTGTTTAGGGAAAGGTCATCCTTTTGTACTCTCTACCTCAGCTGCGTTGTAGCTTTTGTCTTTCTATTCATGTCCCTTGAGTCATATAAACAAAATGTAAGCTCTCTGCATTCGACAAGTGCTATTGGTCAATATTGACTTCAGAATTACCTTTACTTCTCTAGATCTCAGGCTTCTTTTAAGCTCTGATCTTATAATTCTTTAACATATCGTCACTTCAGTTTTAAAAAATTGTTTAAAAATATGCTAGCAGGATTTTTTTGTGCATTCTTTTTATTTGAAGGCATTGTCCAAGATATGTCTAGTCAAATTATCAAAATATAGTGAAGAATTTCAAATCGGGTAGTAGCATGTTAAACAATATATTTTAGAAATATCATTCTGCTAAGGGCAGGAAGAGTTGGTTAAATGTGCTAAGGTTAGTGACTGAAACAATTTTTAGAAAGTTTTTGAGATAGTTCAGAGAAACGATTAATTTCTGGGGCTAGGAATTCGGCACCATAAAGAAGTCCAAGTAGCACAAAAGCTGTTAACTAGCCAGGAAATCTTTTATTATATATATTTTATCTATTAAGTCTCTTTAGTATGCACATTTTAAAGAAAACAATTTAAATTAGCTGCAGAGGGAAAGTTAGCATTTTTTAAAAAGACACTAAAGTATGTCTTCCTGGATCTAAAGTTGAGATATTCAATCAGGCTGTACAAGGACAAATAATAAAGTACAGGAAAGCAGTTAAAAATATTTGGCCAAGGAGAGGAGACTAATGTCCCTAAGATCCAATTCCGAATTAGTTTTAACAGGAACATATATGATCCAACCTGACTCATGATTCTACTCCTGAGTCTATTAGCTATGGCCACCAGTGTCAAATTGTGAATTTATTGATTAAAAAAATATATTGATCACATACTAGATGCTCAATTTTCCTCTATACCTAACATTTCTCTAAAAATAGTGTATAAATGTAAAAAGTGAGCAATAGATTAAAAAAAAAATACTTGACAATTAAAGAGTATATTTTCCTTCCTTAAATACTAGATAACAATTCTTAAATAGGGGCACCTTAGAGACTTGACAGATACACATGTGTGCTTGAAAAAGGATTTTCTTTAGTTGAGTCTTGGGAAAGAAGTGTTAACAGAAGTATTGGGGAGAGCTGAGATATCTGAATGCAAAAAAAAAATGTTTGTGTCTCTTTCTCAAACCATATGCTAGAAGTTTGAAAATTTTCCCTAAGAAATGTTACACATTTCTTATCAGGCATTTCTGAGTTGATCTCACAGAGTCTTCTTGGAGCCCTTAATACATGATTGGAAAAGTAACATAATCTCATATACAAAAAAAAGTCATTGAAAGAGTAGAAAAAGGAAATAACTTCCAAAGGAAGGAAGGAATATAATTTACTATGGTACTGGGCACTTAAAAAAGTAAATAAAAACACTTTCGAAAGATCTTCAAAAACTCAAAATCCCAAGATAAATGAGTAGCTCATACACACACACACACACACACACACACACCCAACTGCAAAATATCCAAGGGTATAAGAAACCATGAAATGAAACCTGCAGAAACAAAAGATAGAGAAACAAATCCTAAAAGACTTCAGAAATTTTAATTTGAAACTAAAACAATTGTTTAAAGTAACTGTAAAGAAATAAAATGAGGTTTGAAAAATGTGCAAAGAGAAACAAATTTGAAAATAATTACAGAGAACTTCTTGAAATAAAGTTACAAAAAGTAAAGTGAAAATCCCAATGAAAAGCTTAACTAGCAAAATAGACATAATGGAAGGCAGGTTTAGGGAACTAGTTATAGTTTTCAAAAATATTAATCAGAATGCTGCTCAAAGATACAAAAAGTTGCGGAGTATTAACAGGAAATTTAGAGGCATGGAAGATGTAGAAAGACTATCTAGGAAATTTTTTTTTCACATTTCCAGAATGCGAAAATGGAAATGATGAGGAAGAGAAAATACTAATAGATGTTTTCTGAAATTGCTGTAAAGCAAAAGAGAAAGCAACTCAAAGAATAAAATACATTGCCTTCAAAATAAAAAAGAACTAGACTGACTACTTATTTCTCATGAACAGTAACAAAAAATAGAAGATAATGGACAATATCCTCATTTTACTAAGGGAAAAAAGCTGCCATTTATAGTTTTTATAGTATTAATATTTATTATACAATAAAATTAGGATAATATATTTACTTATTACTAAAATTATTGCAACAGATACTATAAAATACATAGTGTGGACTACTGAACATGGAATGGATGACTCTTCAATTTAGTAAATGCTGCCTATGTATTAACACACAGATGGAATATATATTTAAATGGGCAACAGACAATCTTTTCTATGACTTATTTTTTTTTAATTTTTTTTATTTTTAAAGAAGCTTTAGATTACATAAATGTGGCATAAAAATATAAGGGGTTCCCATATGCCCCTTTCCCTACCCTCCCACATTTTCCCTCATTAAGAAAGTGAGGAACATCAAAATCACTGAGAAACTGAGGACTTCTTTCAAGAAAACCATGAGAAATTGAATCCTTCCAACAACCATGGGAGTGAACTTGTTAGGTGATCCCCCCCAGTCAAGCTTTCATATGAAATCTTGGCCCAGAGGCACCCAACTGAACTGCACCAGGACTCCTGACAGAGAGAAACTATAAGATAATCAACACTTGTTTTTTTATTATCATTATATTATGACATAATTTGTAACACAGCAACAGAAAAATAACACAAACATAAAAGAAGCATACAAGCAAGTAAACTGCAGACAATCTTATAAATATACACAAATGAAATTATGGTAAATATAGTGGTAAGAGTAATTGCATAAAAAGAATATGTATCATAATCACGGAAATATGTTTCACAACAGAAAACTGATAGACATTCTTACAACCAATTTAAAAGGAAAAGCAAAGTGGTTATCTCAAAACATTCAGAATTGTCTTATGAAAAGCAATCCCAATTAAAAACTTCAAACTGCTAATAAAAAATCAGTGTGTAGTTTGCTTAGCTGCTGAAATCAGATACCATAAAATGAGCTGGCTTCTAACAATGGTAATTTATTAGCTTACAAGCTTACAATTTTGAGGCTCTAAAAATGACCAAATAACGGCATCATCAAGGTTATGTTTTCTTCCCAAAAACTGGCTGACAGTGATCCTCGACTCCTCTGTCACATGACAAGGTGCTTGCCAGTGTCTGCTGGTCTCTCCCTACTCTTCCATGCTTTTTATTTTATTTTATTTTATTTTATTATTTTATTTTATTTTATTTATTTTATTTTATTTTATTTTATTTTATATTTTATTTTATTTTATTTTATTTTATTTTATTTTATTTTATTTTATTTTATTTTATTTTATTTTATTTTATTTTATTTTATTTCAACTTCTTGCTTCCATGGCTTCAACCTCTTTGTCTGAATTTCATTCTCTCTTCATCCCATTTATAAAGGATTCCAGTAAGAGGATTAAGATCCACACTGGTCCACACCCTAACTGAAGTAACCTAATGAAAAGGCCTTCTTACAATATGTTTACATCCACAGGAATGAATTAGCTTTAAAAAAACGATTTTCTGGGCTATGTAGTTTCAAACCACCACACTCTCACTACCCTCTGGACCCCCAAACTACATATTCTTTCTATATGCAAATCCTTAAATCATTTAGTAACAATACTAAGTTTAAAGCTTCATCAAAATTAATTATAGGTGTGGTGTGTCCTGGGGCACAATTCCTCTCGGCTGTGGATCTGTGAAACCTAGAGTACAACTTATCTTTTTCCAATATACAAAAAAAGGATAATCTTAGAATGAACATTCCCATTAACATGAGGAGGAAATGGAAGGAAAATAGAGGTCATGGGTCCCAAACAATTCTGAAACCCTGAAAAGCATATTCCATTAGATTTCAAGGTCTGACATTCATCTATGGAATGATTGTTTGTCCTCCGGACCTGGTGGAATGGCAGCTCCACACTTTTCAAGGTCTTGTGCAGTGGCCATGCTCTCCCAAAACAATGGGATTAAGACTCCAACATCTTTAAGGATTAGGATAACAAGCAAACTCTGGGCTTCACCTTCATCAACCATCAGTGTGGCAGCCAGATTCTAGGCTAGACCCTTGTTAAACATCTAGATGGCAGTGAGATTCTAAGAAATCCCCTGGGCATCTGAGGAAACTGGAATTATAACTCTTCCTTTACAATGGGTCAGAAGACTAACCCACTTCAAGAGCTGGTGCCTACTCACACTTTCTACATAAATGGGTGATCCCACTTTCTTGGCCCAAGAAGATGTCTTCAGTCCGGAGCTTAGCTTCCACGGTTCTGCCTTAGAAGTGATTTTCCCTTCAATCTGTACCTTTCCTGAACCTTTGAGTCCAGGCTGACAATGATTCTGTTCACACCGATATCACAAAAAAGTTGTCAGTTTTATGTGTAGTACAGAGGTGTCCAAACCATCAAACCATAAGACCTTCTACAGAACCTCCCTGGATAACTGCATCTCCAATCCTGACTAGCACTGTAATAGCACTGTTTCCATGTTCATTTAAACCCTCACATGGAGTACTATTCTGTGGGAATTCATTTTCTGGAAGCTTAGTATAGTCTAAACCATCAATTTATGGTTTCTTTATGCCCAAGAGTTCAATTCTCAACTTATCCTTTTCCTTTCATATTTTACTATAAGCTGCAGAGAGAAACCTTTCAGCACTTTACACATTTAGTTTGGAAATCTCCTCAGCTAATTATCAATGCTCTTCATTTTCAAATTCTGCCTTCCATTTTATATCAGGACTCAATTTTGTCAAGTTCTCTGCCACTTAAAAAAAGGGGCAACTTTATTCCAGTTTGCAATGACACATTCATCATTTCTGTCCAAGCCTTCATTCAAAGTGCCTTTAGTGTTTGTAGCAGTTTAATATGGTTTATGAATTCCAAAAATAGATATTTGATTATGTTTGTAAACTGGTCTGTACCTAGGCAAGATTAAATTATAATTAGGGTTTGACTGGGACATGTCAGTAGGACATTGAGTCTCCATCTGGTGGGCAGAGACTTACAGATAAAACTACACTGCAGAACAGAAGAGTTATTTGGAGTTTTAGTTGGAGTTCTGATGTTGAGTTTTAATGCTGGAGCCTGGGGAAGTAAGCATACAGAGGAGCTTCTCGTGAGGAATGAGAGAAGGGCCCAGGAAAAGAGATGAGCTATTCACCTGATAGTCTACAGCTGGCTTTGTGGAAGGAAGCAAACCTGAGCCCGGAGAGAGATAAACCCCAGGTAGAGAGGAACCCAGGAATCCTGAACCCTTACAGAAGCTGGGGCCATGGAGCTTTGGGAGGAAAAGGAAGCCTTGCAGACGTCAATAGACGTCTTGCTCCAACACGTGGCAATAGACTTTGGTGAAGGAAATAACTTATGCTTTAAGGCCTGGTAACTGTAAGCTATCCCAAACAAATATCCTTTATAAAAACCAATGGATTTCTGGTATTTTGCATCAGTACCCCTTTGGCTGACTAATACAGTGTTCATATTTCTACCAGTAGTCTCTTCAAAGCAATCTAGGCCTTTTCTATCAGGCACCTCACAATCCTTTCCACCCTATTCAAAAGCTTAGTTTTAAAAAACATTTTTGATATTTCCAATAGCAGCACCCCCTTTGGTACCAAAATCTGTTTTAGTTTGCTTAGCTTCCCAAATCAGATACCATAAAATGAATTGGCTTTTAACAATGGAAATTTATTAGCTTCCAATCTTACAATTTTAAGGCAATAAAAATGTCCAAATCACAACATCATCAAGGTGATGCTTCTTCCCAAATACTGGCTTCTGGTGATCCTGAACTCTTCTGTCACTTGGGAAATCATATGCAGCTGTCTTCTGAGCTCACCTCTTGCTTCCAAGGCTTTCTGTCTCTTTGAATTCCCTTTCTTCATACCATTTATAAAGGACTCCAATAAGGATTAAGAGCACCCCGAGCCACTCCTTAACTGAAGTAAACTAATCAATATGTCCTTTCAATAGATTTATACCCACAGGAAAGGATTAGGTTTAAGAATATGATTTTCTGGGTTACATAATTTCTGTTTAAGATCAAGCACAAGACAAGTATATTCATTTTCTCACTTCTAGTAAACAATTTATTTGAGTTTTCAGCTAGTGAAGTAAATGAAGAAATATAATAAAAATAATAAGTGTTTGGAAGGAAAAATAAAGGTGTCATGGCTTCCTAATTATCAACTAAAATTTTATTTAATTTTGCTAAAATTAATAACATTTTCTTATGAAAAAAAAACATAAAGTGAGTGAAAATCCTTAAAGACACAAACAGGAGATGTGTGTAACACATAATTAGCAAAACAAATTTGTATGGAAAATTTGTAGATAAATAACACAACTCAATTTAAAAAAAACCTAGGAGGAAAATTGTCAAACAAATTGTTAAATTACAAAAATAGGCACATAAAAGAAGACATATAAATTGCACAGAAACCTGTACACTAGCATTTAGCTGACTGGCAATCAGTGAAGTGTAGATTAAACTGACTATATTACACAATTTCATATCCAGGAAATTCATGAAATTTACATTCAGACGGTACCTTAAGTTGAGAAAAATGTGAAGTAATGAGAACTCTGAACAGGCAATGCAAAAGTTTAAACTAGTAAAATAATTTTAGAAAATAAATTGGTATTGCTACTAAAGTTAACACAATATGACTTAACAATTCTACCACATACTTCAAAAACAGGAAAATCTAAGCCATGTATATTTATGGACACAGATAGGTAAAAATGATCAGTAAAACTAAGGGAGTAACAGAAATGTCAGGAGAGTATTATTCTTCAGTGGTTACAAAAATGTTTTAAAATTGTTGAGAGGCACACCTGGAGCCCCTATACCACTGGTAATATTTTATTGCTTGGTCTGAATAATATGTGGGGGGGGATTTATTTTATTATATTCCTTAATTATATTCTTTTTATTATATTCCTAAACCGCATGCATATATTTTATAGATTTTATATGTTCACAATAAAACATCTATTCAAAAATTATTTATTGCCGGATTCCAAAAAAGTGCTCTCAAACAAAAACATCTACCTCATAATCAGTCCTTTGAAAGGAGTGACATTTCTAACATCCCTAACCTGATATTTTATTGAAGGCATTCCTTACCATATAAGATGTGTCACATAGTATCTTTCAAAATATTTTTTAATGTATTTTTTTTTGTATGTAAACCCTTATTACTTCAAAAATGATGATCCTTCTTTTCAGTACCAAGAAGGAACTAGATTTATGCTTTGCTGACAGGGAAATGACTGGTGTTCACATCATGTTCATACCAAAAATGCAAGAAATACACAATCAGAGAGAGAAGAAAGATTCAATTTCTTTGGTTATTCATCTTATTCCACTGAGAGCCAGGCAAAGTTCCCTGCTACAAACTAAGTATTATATGTTAGGTGTATTTACAAATAAGAAACTGTCTCATTTTTATGATAAGGTCTAGGAAGTGTTCTAGTGCAATATATAAGTTAGCTTAGGAATTATAGAAAAATGTTAATCATTTAGAAAACTTTTAAAGCCAATTTATTTCACTAAAACAATTTTCCTCAAAGTATCAACAAAAGGATTGATGTAAAAGCAAAAACACAAAGAATTTTATTTGAATCAATTTAAATTATTTTATTTATTCCAAAATTTTGATGCCATAAAAATGTCTAAAATTATTTTTCTCAATTTTTCATCTGAAAAACAATATTTGAGCTTTGTTTTAAACATCTAGATGGGACTTGAAATACTGAAATCAACTATTTTCTTTGAAGTTGCTCTTCATATTGATGGCATCATTTATTCAAATTTCCACTTAAATTCAATGCAAGTTCAGAAATAAATCATCAAAAAAGTAGATATGCTAATTTTCTTTTGAGTGACATATAATTGACTAATAGGTGATTGTTGATTGTTTCAAACATATTTGAAAGGAATTAAAATTCCATTATAGTATTTTAATAGTGTTAAAATAAAAGGTGAGTTTATGATATATATGTCCATGGAGGTTAAATGAGTAATTTCTCATCTCCCCTGGGAACTTAAACATATATTATTTGTAACTGTTTTACCAAGGTCTTTACAAACGTGGGTAATTATAAAAGTTTTGGTCTGACTAGGTGTCCTCAATTCGTTGAAGCATGTTAAAAAGTGATGTATCCCTTTAACTCAATAAACACATCATTTTGCTCTTCACTATTTTTCATACATACGATGAAAACAGAAAAACATATTTAATCAAGAGTACAAATAAACAAATACTAATCTTTTAATGTTCATCATAACAATTAATAAAATATAAATTATGTAAAGGACCTAATGAAAATACTTGAGAAAATCCTTGGGAGGTACATGATAAAAACTTGTATTATGAAATAAATTTCCATCAGAGATGTAGGTATATAATAAGAATGAATTACTTTATTGGCAAACTGCTAAAGGAATTTTAGAATAGCTTCATTAAATATAATTAAAGGTTTTGAGATTGAAGTTTGGGTTTAATATTGACTCTCTCCCAAATTCCCAGCAATTTATATAAAAATATGGAAAAATTATGGATATATTTAACATCATAAAACCTTATATTATAAGATAATCTAATACTATATTTCAGTAGGAAATGTCAAACAATGAGGCAAATGCATAAAGATGAAGAAAATTTTTCAATGCTTTACCATATTGTGGTAGGTTGAATTATATACACCAATTTAGACATGTTCTTAATCTTAATCCATATTCCTCTGAGAGTGATCCCATTGTAAACAGGATCTCTCAAAAGTGTTATTTTAAATTAAATTGTTGCTCAACTGAATGAGGATGAACCTTAAGCCATATTTGTTTGTATTTTTCCTTCTATAAGCAGAAGAAATCCAGACATAGTCAGAAAAAGCCACAGGGGACAGCAAGAACCCATAAGTAAGCAGTAACTAGGAAGAGAAAGGAAAGGGCATAACCAACTATGTGATGTGAAAGCTAAGTATCCCAAGGATTACTGGCAGCCAGCACAAAATGCTACAGACATTGAAGAGAAAGCATCACCTTTCTGATGCCAGGATTTTGGACTTCTCTTGCCTCAAAACTATGAGATAATAAATTCCCATAATTTACGCTAACCCATTGTCTGCTATTTGTCATAGCATCCTGGAAAACTAAGACAAATGTGAAATAGGAAGGTCTTTTATTATGAAGTGAAAGCTAAGCTCTGGCCTGGGCTTTTTTTTCTAAATATCCCACAGGGATCAATGCTGAAGTAATCAGCCTACCCTTGTTCCTCTCACCAATTTATCAATTTCAATATCCATTCAAAGACAGGACATTTTAAAAATAACTGGTATGGAAGTAATGAGGAGTAGACTTGTCCTAGTTTTCCTTATAACCCTATGAAGGCAGTACTAATAAACAGATGAGGAAGTTGAGGCACAGAGGTTTACATAATTTGCAATGTTGACACAGGTAGAAGGTAATATAACCAGGATTCTAAGACACGCAGTGTGCCTTCAGAGCCTACTCTTTTTTCTTAAACACTATTCTATAAGCTTAAATGCAGTCTTTTGAAATTATTTGAGTGAGTAAAAACTCATCTTGAAATTTCAGAAGTGAGGAGAACATACTGCTGAAGATCAATAATATTTTTCATAAAATCTTCAAAAAATTGAAAGCTTAAAAATGCAAGAATTTATTGTATTTAACAAAGGAACAAAAAGAAAGAAAATATACAAGAGAAAAAGTTAACAATAAGATGAGATTGTTAGTAGGTTACATAAGAAAACATGATGACCGAGAATGCAATACGGCTTGAGTTAATGTAAGAGAGTATTTAGAATAATGTGTAGCACAAAGCAATTATGCCAATAAACATTAGATAGTATAATTAATATAAAAACTCTTGCCCTTAAAGAAAGCAAGTTGATCCAGATCTTGTGGTTGTTTGCCTTTGTTACCCAGCTACTAAAACAAATACCACACAATGGGTTGATTTAGCCACATAAATATATTGGTTCATGTTTTCAGGGGCTAGAAGGCTTGCTTCCTCCTAGGGGCAGTATCTGCTGGCTGGCTGGCAATCTTTAGGATTCCTTGACCTTTCTACCCCATGGCAATGCACATTACAGCTTCCTCTCCTATCTCTTCTGGGTGCCACTGACTTCTAGCTTCTTCCTGTGGCTACTCTTCTGTGTTCAATTTCTTTTACTTTTAAAAACCTTAGCAATATTGGATTTAGGTCCACCTTCATTCAGGTTGAGCACACCTTTAGTAACATCTTCAAAGGTCCTATTTATAAATGGGTTCATACCCATAGGATCAGGGGTTGGAACCTGAGTAAGATTTTAGTGGGGGGCTTGATTGAATACCCTCTAGACCCCAAAAGACATGTTCTTCCCACATGCAAAATATATTCATTCCATTGCAACATCCCCAAAGCTTTAAGCCATTTTAGAACAATGCTAACTGCAAAGAGTTTATATCAAAACCATTTATGGGCATGGTCCATCCTAGGGCAAAATCCCTCTGTCAGTGGACATGTAAAACCTAGAAAAAAGTTATCTGCTTCTAAAATACAATATTGGAACAGGCGTAAGATATACATTCCCATTCCCAGAATGGAGAAATTGGAAGGAAAGCAGGAGTAATTGGTCCCAAACAAGTCTGTATCCCAGCAAGCCAAACTCTGTTAGACTTCAAGGTTTGAGAGCTATCTGTGACTTGATTCTTTGTCTTATGGGCCTGATAAAGTGTCAGTTCCACCCTTTATAATCACTTGTGCAGCTGCCTTGCTCTCCTTGAGCACTTTTTCATAGGCTCACCCTCTCCAAGCATAGGTGGTGGCACTCTCCTTGAACAACAGGGCACAAGATCTACTCTCTTTGAGTGCAAGGAAAATGGTTTTCAGTCTCCAAGCTCATGGGTGGACCTGCTGTTTCCACACAAGTGGATGGGCCTACTCTTTTGTCCTGAGGAGACTTTTCAGTCCAGACTTCTAGTTCCATGGTTCTGCCCAGGTAGTCACTCTTCCCTCAATCCATATCTTGTCTCTGTCCCTTTCAGTCCAGGCTGGCAGTGTGTCTGCTCATTCAAAATCCTTAAAAACTCTGTCAGCTTTTGGTGCAATCCAAGGGGTTCTAACCTCTCAGATGAAAGGATCTTCCACAGATCTTTCCTAAATAACTTCATTTCCAATCCCAACTTCTTCTGAGATGGTTTACTGGATCCATGAGTCATCTATCTAATCTCTTTTGCAAACAGCTGTCCAGTCGCACTCTCTTTGGCAAAGGGTTGTTCCGTCAAATCCTCTCTTAATGTCCTGTTTTCTGGGAATACACTTCCTCGGAGCTCAGGAAAGGCAATGATAGAGCTACATCTGGCCCTAGTTTCAGAATACATTATCTGAATAGGCTAAGAATTTTCAAAATCATCAGTACTTGTTCTTTGGTGCTTAAGTGTTTAATTCTCAGCTTATCTCTTTCCTCTCTGATTTCACTATGAGCTGCAAGGAGAAACCAAGTTGTATCTTCCACACTTAGCTTGGAAATCTCCTCAGATAAATATCCAAGTCATTGTTCTCAAAGTCCGCCTTCCATCCAACATGAAAACACCATTTTGCCAAGTTTTCTGCCACTTTATAACAAGGATTGCCTTTCTTCTAATTTCCAATGACACACTCATCATTTCCTTTAAAGCCTTGTGGCAAATACTTTAACATCCATATTTCTGCCAACATTCTTTTCATGATGAATTTTATATTCTCAAAAATGATAAAACTCTCTCTATAGCTCTTTCTCATTTTTGAGTCCTCAAAATTCTTTCCACTTCCAATCATTAGCCTATTCTAAAACTGTTTCCACATATTTTAGATATTTGTAGCAGCACCACACTTACTGGTAGCAAAACTTTTTTGGTTTACCAGCAGCAAAACAAATACCATATAATGGGTTGGATTAATAAAATTAATTTATTGGCTTATGGTTTCAGGGAGTAGAAGGCTTGCTTCAGATTGCTCCCTGTGGCTTCTCTTCTGTGTCCAATCTCTTATCTATAAGAACCACAGCTGTATGGGATTAAGGCCTGTTGTTATTCAGTTTGGGCACACCTTAACTAATAACATCTTCAAAGTTCTTATTTTTAAATAAATTCCCACTCACAAGACCAGGGGTTAAGATCTGAACATGATTTTTTACGGACATGATTCAATCCCTAACATTGTTCATTAAGTTAAATTATTTGTTAATTTGGTTATTTTCTAATTTGCATACAGAAATTGTACAGTCTTTGTTCTCTGTGTCAGGCAAGTCATATTTTTCATACATGAATCTGGAGAGATGGTTTATATTCATAACTCCATTTTCATTACTAGATTCTAAAACTATTTTCATAACTAAGATATGGTGCATTTTCCTTTGTATGCTGCTTGTTTCTGTGATTTTTTAAATTAATGCAGAAATGATCAACTTTCAATCCACTCTCTAGGAAAAGAATATTCTCTTCAACAAATGGTCCTGGGAAAATTAGATGTCCATATGCAAAAGAATGAAAGTGAATCCCTCCCTCACACTATATAAATTAATAAACTTCAAATCGATCAAAGACCTAAATATAAGAACCATAAGTATAAAAATTCTAGAAGAAAATGTAGGAAAGCATCCTGAAGACCTTTTATTAGAGATTGGTTTCTTAGACCTTATACCAAAATCATAAGCAACAAATGAAAAAAAAAAGTTAAATGATGCCTCAGCAAAATTAAAAACTTTTGTGCATCAAAAGATTTCATCATGAATGTAAAAAAAACTATCTACAAAATTGGAGAAAATATTTGGAAATGATATGTCCAAAAAAAGGTTTAATATTTTAATATGCAGAATATATAAGGAAACCCTACAACTCAAAAACAAAAAGACTAACAACAACATTGAATAGACGAAAACTCATAGAGTCAAAATACAGAATACAGTTTACTGGGGGATGGAGTAAGGATAAAGAATGGGAAGTTAAGACTTAAAATGTACAGAGTTCCTGCTTGCTATGACAGAAATGTTTTGATAGTGAATCGTGGTGATGGTAGCACAAAATTGTGAACACAGTTAACAGCACAGAAATAAATATGACTAAAAGAGGAAATTTTAGATTGTATATATGGTAACAAAATTAAAATTTTTTAAAAATCCATGGAACTGCATTACACAGTGAACCCTACGTTAAACCATGGACTTTACATACTAGTACAATTTAAAAGATGTGCTATCATCAACTGTAACAAATAATCCACACTAATGCATAGTGGTGATGGAGTGGTATATGGGAATCCTGTATTTTACTTATGATTGTTTGTAACAACAACTTCTCTTATATATATAATATATAATATATATTATTATATATATTATATATATATAATAAAGAAGATATTCAAATCATCAGTAAACACATGAAAAGATGCTCAACATCATTAGACTTTAGGGAAATGAAAACGGAAACCACCATAATACACCATTTCATACAAACTAGAATGGCTACTATTTAAAAAACAAATTATGTGTTGGAAAGGATGTGGAGAAATAGGAATACTCATTGTTGGTATGGATGTCATATGGTGCAGGCATTGTAGAAAAAAGTCTACTTCCTCACAATGTTAATTACATAATTACCATATGACCCCATAATCCCACTTCTAAGGTTATAACCAAAAGAATTGAAAGCAGGGACTCAAAGAAATACATGCATACTGATGTTCATAGCAGCATTATTCACAATTGTTAAAAGATGGCAGCAACTCACGTGTCCATCAACAGATGAATAGTTGAACAAAATGTTATAGAAACAGTGGCATATTATTCAAATGTACAGAGGAATGGTGTTCCTATGCATGCAACAAGTGGGAAGATCTTTGAAATCATCAAGATGAGTGAAATAAGCCAGTACCCAAAGAAAAAATATTGTTTGATATCACTGATACTAAATATTTAGAAGAAGAAAATTCTTACATTCAGGAACTAGAACAGAGGTTATCAGGAACTGTGATTAAGATAGGAAATAGGGAGTTAATACTTAAGTGGCACAGATTCACTGTACAAAACAAACAGTGAAACCTAATGCTAATTATGGGCTATAGTTAAGAGTTTAATGATAAAATATTGTTTCATCAATTGTAACAAAGATACCACACTAATGCAAAGGGTTAATAACAGGAAAACTTTGTGAAGGAAGGTATAAAAATCTCTATTTTCTACCTGAATTTTCTATAAAACTACAATTTCTCTAATTAATAAAGAACTAAGCTTTTTCTGATCCTCAGAATCTTGAAATATAATAAAATATTATTGTTCTAAGTAAAAGAGAGAGATGCATTACAAAAAAAAGATCCTATCTTTCTCCTTACTTTTGTTTTTTTGTGAGAATCCCTCCCATTCGTTCATTCATTCATTCATTTGGTACACATATTTTAAGCACCTATCAAGTAACAGGCAGCTTCTAGGTACTATTTTGTTTACTATATGCCCTGGCATTGGATATGGTAAGAAAAAATAGCTGAGTCAAAAAGGCAACTTCCGGATACAGAAAAACAGAGAAAACTAATAAAACTCAGACATATCTTATTAAATATTTTCAATTATAAGAAATAAAAATAAAAGATGTGAAGGAAACAATCCACATTTTAATAATTGAATGAATACCATTATGGTTTCTCAATTCCACAAATAAGTGAGAAGTCTGTGAATCAATGTTTATAATGTATGTAAGGGAAATTTTTTTTTTTTTTTTTTTTTTTTTTACCAGGAAGTCCAGGGAATCGAACCCCGGTCCCTCCATATGGTAGACAGACGCCGAACCTCTTGAGCCACATCCGTTTCCCAGGGAAAATTTTTTGACTTAAGGATATTATACCCTGTCAAGTTCTCACTCACAAATTAGAGCAGGAAAACTTTGTTAGATATTCAGAGTCTCAGACAAAACATTTAACTTGAGCCTTAAAAAAATACATAGACTGACAATTTTTTAATCCACTTGAAAGAAATACCAAAATTAGGAAACAAAAAATGAGAAAAAATTCATTGTAAGAAATCAGTTAAAACTAAAATGTATTCTAGAAAAATAATATTCTTTTAATTAAACTTTTGAATGTAAATGTCAACAGTTATCATGGATTGAATTAATTTATATGAAAAATCAAAATGATTTTAATAAATTATAGCTTTGATAGATGAGAGTGGAACATGATATACCTTTGAAAAAATATTCCTAATATACTCATATAATATTAGCACATATAGGATGTTAAATATTTTGTTTCACTCTATTTTAAAAACTGAAAGTATAGGCAAAAGAATTATTTTTGAATATTTAAATCACTAACAAAATTTCATGTAGAAGTATATATTTTCAAAAACTCTGAAAAAGACAATGGAAAAGCATATATAATCCTCAGATAAAAGAGAAAAGTTGCATAAATATGTGTGGTTAATTTAATATATGCCATTTAAGGTACATTTAGGAAATTAATAAATCTAATAGAAAAATCAACATAAGTAGATAATAAAAACAAAGAAATGGACAAGACCAGCAAATATTTGAAGAGTTATTAAACTTATTGAAGAAATGCAACTTAGAATAGCAAGGAGACACTAATTTCACATATTATAATATATTGGGAAATTTTGCTTTTAAATAACAAATTACTTGATATGATATTCATCATATATTACACTATTCCCTATTACAGAGAAGAATTCATTTTTTAGAAAGAATGTAATTGGAACTTAAACAACAAAATGTATGCATATGTTCAAAAGAAAGAAGACTTAAGGCATTTAAAACTAATAAACAGTTTTTTGGTGGTGCGATTTGTATGTTTTTCATTACTTTACTTGAGATTTGTTGGTAATTTTCAGATTTTAAAACTTAATGTGCTTCTTTTGGTATTGAAGTAAGTTTTGTTACTCGTTTTAAAGAATAAGAAGAAAATAGCATAGTGATTAAAGCGTAGTTTTCTAAGAAGCAGTTGACTAAGCTAAAGGTAATTTAATTCTCTTTGGAACTTCATGACTAGCATTTTTGAGTGTATAATCCAGAAGTAATTTTTATCTTTAGTTCTTGATTCTCTAGATTTATTGAAGAAAAATGAAGTGTCCCTTGTTATTAGAGACATTATTATGTAGGCACAGTAATCCAGTTTTACTATGGGACCAATTGCCAAGTCTCTACTTTAGATATTTGTTATTTTTTTCTTCTATTTTTTCTCATTAAGTTGAGAAACAACCCACAATCTGCTTTCTTCAGAATAGTGTAGCCTGTTAAAGATATTACCGAAAACACAATATTATAATGAGTTTCAACAGAAATTCCAACAATTTAGCACTCAAATCAAATTATCTTAAACAAAAAAATGTTACAGAATTGGTTTATGTAATTAAAATGTACAGGTGTAGTCTTGTTTCAGAGACAGCTGAATCCAATTCAGTTGATGTCACCTTTTATCCATCCGCATCTCTCATTCTCTGCCATCTTTTAGCTCTGTTTCCCATTAGGCAGGCCTAGATCTCCAGCTGGCCTTCTCCATTCAGACCAGCAGCCTCTTCCCACCCATGGCCCCTCCCCAGCAAAAATCCCTTCAAGCTTGCTTTTTATATCTCTGATCAAAGGAAAGTGGAGGCCTTTTTGTCATCTATTTGATTCCCCCAAATAGTACTTCTTCCCCCCTGCTCGGGAATGTACCCTGAGGGCTTTCTTGGGTCATGTGTCTGTCATCAATTTAACTATAAGTCCTATTAGAGTCAAAAGGAGGAAAGTGACAAAAGGAAATTGTGAGGCAGAAAAATAATCTATTGGAAATATTGTCTTTTATTTGCATGTTGGTGGCCACGGCACTAAAATTCCAAAACAAGAAGTAGTTTCAATTTTGGGCTGCCTTTGTCAAGAAACTTAGACTATACTTCTCTGATATAGAGATCTTCTTCCTCTTTTCATCAGGTAAGCATGGCAACATGTCCTAGATGGACTTGGTTTTCTTTCTTAATTTCACTTCTTCATGATTACCCTGGATATTCCAGACAGTCTCTGTCTTATTAACTAATATATTCTTTTCTCCCTTCCACTCCTTACTAAGGACAAAGGTTACTAAAGAAAGTGACTAATCAGATATTCTATGATATATTTTCCTTGTGGGGTACACCATATTAGTAAATCTTATGAATGATTACCAGTAGGCATTGTCTGTTAAAAAGCTTGGTCAGGAGGTAATCCTATTTAGGAGGCTTCCAAGCAGAAGTAATCTCTTGGAAGCACAGAATTAGAACTAGGTCAATCTAGTCACTAAATGAATTATAACTTTGTCACAGATATTTTATTTCTTTTATTGGAGAATAGAAACACTTAAGTTTCTACGAGTTCAGTGATTTCTCCTGTTTAGGGTTAAAAAAATCAGTAGTGAATACAGGCTGATGCTTCTTGGTAATAGTTTGCTTGCTAATCATTTCTTTATTATATGTTTAAAGTATGATACAGGAAAAACAGTAATGTAATTGCTCATTTCCACCAATCATACAGAACATAATGGTATAAAACTATCAGTTTTGTTTTGATTTTTGTTTTTCTACTGATAATATCCTTTCTTTCTCTTATAGACTGTCTTAGAGCCCTATTATGGCACTTCCCAAGGTAACAACTTTTACCATTTACTGACCATCTTGAGGCCCTACACATCTATCTGTTAGAGCAAAAAGTTCCTTTCATAATTCCTTCAGAGTTACAGGATTTACATTATGAGTTGCTATTTAGAAATTAAAGGATTAAGAAAAATGGAAATCCAGATGATCTTAATTGAGTCCTAATACTTTTATTTTCATTATATTTCATGAGTCTGATAGATCATTAGGTGATTCTTATTTATACGGCTCATGATAAAGCTATGCAGGAAAATATATACATCAGAAATTCTAGGCCTGAAACAAATAAATATAAGCAAGAAAATAAGAGCAAGCCAATCTTCTAACCATGTGCATTTTTTCTTCCATTCTTAGCTGGGCAATCAATATATTTAAAACATTTGCAGAAGTCTTTCTGCACAGTAAGGCAAAAAAAAAAAAATTCTGATAGCAGTTATTATATGCAGTTTATTTTCCAAAGATGGAGCTCTAAAATATTCAATTCATATCATTAGTTTCTTTACACATCACTAATTGTTTCATTATGCTTCTGGCATTTTGGAATCATTGATTAAACACCCATGGTGCATGAAACAATTATGAGGTATACAACCCTGATATGGATATATTTTATCACCTTCTGCAAACCTTAGTTAGAAATAAATATACATTTTAAATACAACACCAATAAAATGAATGAACATATTTTAAAATCAGAGTTAAATAGGAAATAATTGCTCCTAAAAATTCATCAAAAACAGTTGGGGAAAAAAGTCCTTCATCTTGCTGGATGGAATCTTTGTCACTGCCTGTCAAAAACAAAAGTGGGAAAACTTTGATGAGCCTAGTTAGTGCAATGCATGGATCAAAGTGTCAGAGTGATAGGATCAAAGGGAACAAAACGAAGTGGTAATGTTGTGCACCAGATTTGAAACCACAGCAATGATGAGAGATTCTTGCAGGACAGAACAGGGAGGCTTTGATGAGTGTACCTTGTTTGTACTGTGAAGACATCAAAGTGGTAAATGTGCCTGGATCAAATGGGGCAGAATGCAATGTAATGGAGCACTCAGTGCTCAGTAGAATTTAAGCATAGATGTTGATGATGTGGTGGAGACCAATGCACACATCCCCATCTGGCAACTGGGAAGAGAAAAAGAAAAAAAATGGAAAAAAAAAAAAAAAAAAGAATACTTTTAATCACTTGAGAGCAAGCTGATGGTAGTACTACCATGGCTAAAATAGCATTTCCAAATATTGCATGGGATGTAAAAATTAAATAATTTTTAAAACATGAGTAATGTTAACAATTAGTTAATGTTTGTGTTTTATGTACTTGTCATTCATTTTTTTCCTCTTAAAAATTTTTATTGAGCAAATTAATGAATCATTTAATTTGAAGTTTTTCTCAATTTTGACCACTTAATTATTACATGCTGTTTTGACTATTTCCCATAAACAAAGGTTAAAGACATAAACTTAATCTCCCTTATGCTTTTTTTTTCCAACAGGGATTTTATTCCATATGTTCCCTCAGTTCTTTTTTTTAGAGAATTTGTAATGTTACAAAAAAAAAAAACATGCAAAAATTATAGAATTCTAATATTCCCATTATTATTAATACATTGCATTAGTGTGGAACATCTGTTACAATTGATGAAAGAATACTATTTTAATTGTGCTGTTAACTATAGTTATTTATTTTTAATAGTTCTAGCATGTTTGTTATTTCAGCAAAGTAGATTACCATTTCACTTCAATACATGTAAAACTTCTATATACCAGGGCTATTCATTTTCTCATGTGTATATGTATTATAGCTTTGGAGTCCATTACATAAAAAGGATCTATTTTACAGTTAATTTTCAGTTACTGTGTTTCCTGGGATTCTGCATTCCCTGGGAATCAATTCTATCTGAAAGTTAAGTCTTAAAGCATCTAACTCATTTGATTCAATTTTCTTCCCCTCCATTCAGTAGTTACTGTGCTTATAAATAACAAATGAGTATATAAATGGGATTATTGAAAACAACAAATGAGAAATATTCCTTAATATAACATAGTGATAAAGTTTCATATGAAAAGTATAGAAAGTTGTTTAACTATATTAATATTACAATAATATGAAATATCATTGTCATGACCAATAGTATTAGCTACAGAATGCAACTCCTATGTCTCAGAAAGTAGGCTACTATTGAAATATAGTCTCACTCATCCTTACAACAGCCTTATGAGCAGGTATTGCCATGATAGGATAAGATATTCTGGTATCTTGGGGAAGAAGTAAATATATTTTGCAATGGAAAGGAAATTAATAATTGTGATGAATAAGGCAGACTAGTATATATTTGCTTGCAATTCTTACTTTCTTTCTCACTTTGCCACGTCTGTTTCTCTATTGGAATGACAAATTCCCTTTTTTCATTGAGTTGTACTTGGCCCTGTGACTTGACCAATGGAATATTAGCAGACTTGACCCAAGGAGAAATGCTAAATGAGCTATCATTGTTTGGCTTTTACTCTTGTTTTTCTATCATTCACTTTGAGAATAATATCCTCTAAGTACCCACTGCCTCACTGAGAATGAGCAGATAGATGGAACAGATGAGAATCTAATGTAGACTGTTCAGTTAATCCCAGTTTATCTTTAACTAAGCTGAGCAGAGCTATTGCTTATCCACTGAATAATGAGAAATACAAATTTGGTATTATTATGCAACACTATTGTGGAAGTAGCTCTCCATTACACTATTATAACAAACTTCTATGTCCACAGAGACAGGTCAGTGATAAAATATGCACAATTATTTAACTTATTTGTCCTTTTGAGAGGAGATTGTATCTGTCACTCAGGTACTATTGCTTCCTCCATTATTATTTTGCTCTCTTATTTTCCCTGAAAGGCCTTACATGGGTTACTAACTTGCCATCTTTGTAGAATGTATTTAGTGATTTGTTCTCACAAGAGCAATAGGTAGTGGAGGAGCCTACTGCCTGTACCTCTTGAGCATTGATTCTCACAGAGTGATGTTGATTGTATATCTGTTCTTTCAGATTTTTTGGAAATGTGAATCTTTCCTTTTTGTCAGATTTTTTATTTTTCCACTATTATTTCATATCACTTCTTGAAGGCAGGCTTTTCCAAATACTTGAGTCTCAAAATTTATTTTTTCATTACATTTTTCACCATGATATAAGTAGGATCCAAATATTGGCAGATGAAAAAAGTGGCAGATTTGTGTTTTCAATATGTTATTGTTGTTTTCTGGAATGGAGAGGAACTCTCTATTTAAAAAGAAATTATAAGGTTGTAAAAGCTTGCACAAAGAATGGTTCAACCCATTACAACAAATTTCATCAGCAATTAAAATTGATAATTTGGGAATACAGAGGAACTGGGAAAGGGAAAAAAAAGTTTTCCTTAACAATGAGCTGATTTGGAGATTTAATAACAGTTAGAAATGTTTAGTATGTATATATTGTAGCATAAGCTCAAAGAGTAGTGCATATCTGAGTCAGCAAAGAACAAATTCTGCTCATACTTTAAGATATTATTTAACTTTAATAAAGCCTTAAATTATGAGGGAACAATTCATATATTAAAAATTATGAAATTCAAATACCTCTGCTAAAATGATAACTGCATTAAAATTTCCTCATCGGAACAAATAATTTTCATGAAGATAAAGAAATTTCCTTCAATAAAAACTGAGAACATAGACATAAATTTGTATTATTAATTGACAATTTAATAGGAAAAATTATTACCTTCCTTCACATATATGAACCAATATGCTGACTCAGGTACATAACTATGCCAGGAAGTACTCATAAGACCAAACCAAATATTAAAAGTCATTAATATTAATTGAGACTCTTTCAAGCAGGAAAAGTTATAGCTCATGATATTAAATAGCATGTATTAATTTAGTCAAACAAAAAAAAATTAATAAAGTGTTAATTTTCATGAAAAGCAATAAGCACTGTGCTAATAAAAAAATAGCTAATTTTTATGTAAGTTTGGACATATCGTAAGTGAAATTACAATCTCCAAACCCAAATGAATGAAATAACATAACATTCCAGATGATATACTGAGATTATATCAATTTATAAATCTCATTCCACAAGATTACAATTATATTTAGTGTAAATACTTGAATTTTGAAATATTTTTTTTCTAGTTGAATTAAAAGAAAATAAATATGCACCCTACCCTCAAAATTAGAAGATTAGTTTGTGATTTAAACTGATAAAATTTATAAAAAGGAGTTAAAAACAAATATGTTCATCAGATTCCAATACTTAAGATTTAACCTTAAATATGACAAAATGAAATTTTAGAAAATATATTCAAAAAGAGTGTTATTTCTTATCCTATTTTTTTGGACTAAGACAGAATTATTAAACATGTGTCAGAGAGTTCTTATTTTACATACTTTGATGTTAAAACAATTACTTCAAATGCAAATAAATATACTTAAAAACTCACATATAACAGATTAGTGAAATTTTAATAGAACCTAAAAGGTTTGGGTCTATATTCATATTGTTTTTATATTTATGTTAGAAAAAGTAACTATGACATCTTAAAAAAAAGTTTTTGTTTGTTAATCATAACTCACAAGTTAAGGCATGATTCCAGAAAAAAATTCTTACTTTCGTATTTATAGCCCTGCTATTCCTCCCTATAAATAAGGAATGTTGAAACTGCTATATTTAATTGATTTTAGAAGGCCAATATTTCAATTTCATAAACGAAGGCAATAAATTAATTTTCTAACGAAAGCTATTATATACTGAGTTTAGTTAAATCTAGTGAAATGACTGGCATAAACTAACATAGAAAGGTATGAAAATTACTTTAATAGTTGCATAAGGTCTGAATCTCTTAAATTGCCAGAAACGTGCAAAACTTTAACACTCATAAATTTCTACACCATTTCCAGTATTCATTTACTCATTTCTTATTGAGTGCCTATAATAAGATACATAGTTGTATAATGAAAAGAGCAAGTATACTAAGTCAAACACATGCTTTCAATTTGAAAGTTAGATATTGACCATCTGTAAAAAATGGGAAATATGAGGGTTTACCCTTTGCTTTAAAGATCAGATGAGTTATATCAAAGGATTTAGCAGAGTGCAAGGCATGTGGTAGGTATCTGTGGGAATTTAGCAACTATTAATCCCTATTATTTGCTTGTACAAAACCCTGTTATTTTCTCTAGCCTAGTGGGCTTGGTTTAACATATATACTATGTGGAGAAAATGTCTTCGTGTTGGTTCCCTAGATTCCTAAGGGTATATAATTAAAGTCTCATGCTTTGGGATTGTTGTTTTAACTAGCCATATGAAACCTAATGAAAGAAACCGCTAAGTTCAGAAGAGCCAGAATTTACCTCTGAAGCCATTAACAATCTTAGACATTCTGAGACAACTTGTCTCCAACTAGTCAGATAATTTTTTGGCATCCCTTGAATTTTATACTTGAAGACAGTGGGTATTTATACCAATCGCACCCACTGTGACAGCCTAAGATATGGATACCTCCAGATGTGGTCGTGAACAGTAGAGCTTGCTCCTTTCATTCAGCTGGTTGTCTCTGATGGTGCTTTATTTCAACAAACATCTATATAATTAGTAATTATATTTGGCATGTTATCTATAACCTTGTACTGCTTGGAGGCCTGGAATTAGTTTTTCTGTCATTTATGTATAATTACAAATAAAAGCCAGGTGGCCATGACACTAAAAGTAAGAAATAAAATCTAGTTTTCATCTGCTTTGGAAATATTTTAGAGAGCAGACAGCTTCCTTTTATTTCCTTTATTATTTCTTTCAACTCTGGCCAGTGTCTATACTTACTAAATTATTTTTGTTATATCTCTCTAAACCTTCAGTCCAGCATTTTATTCCTATAAGGGTTCAACCACCTGACTAAGGCAATCATTTTGCTTTAAGTCTGCTGTGTCTTTTAAGTGATGGAAGGTTTGGGTATTATTTGTCAGAGGGGTGGAATGTTGGAATGAATATTAAACTATTGCTTGTACAGGATCAGATTTCTTTATAATTGCTGCTGGCATTAACAGTCATCTCTGAAGCTACTGGTAGAAAACTCGCTGATGGATTGGTATGCAGAATAATCAAAAGAGCTACTGGAGATAATGACATTTCTTTATAGGGAATTGCTTGAGGAAGATTTCCCTTTTAGCACGATGTGACTACGACATACAGTTAGAAAGTTAAGAAAGGGTTTTCCTTCCCTCTTCTGCCTAAGGCAAAACTATAAGCACAAATGGCCTTTGTCCCTTGTAAGATGTTTGCTTTCTTAAGCAATTCTTAGTTTAATGGACATAACAGGAAGAACTATATTCTATTGTATGAAACAGCAGGCCAGCATTTGCTCATGTTCTGATTCTGACTGCTCTTGAGAAAAATCAGATTTTCTCTCACACAAGAGTTAAAACATTTTATTCTACTAAGTATGTTAGTTGGTGATTTACAAAGCTGAAGAGAAAAAATAAGATTAGAATTGTCTCTTGTGCATGCACAGTCCTCTATTCCTTTTCACACATTTGTGTGAGTGCAATGTGACAGTTAAAACTAAATCCGTGTTCTTTTTACTATACTGTGTGAACTTAAATGCTGCCTGGTTTTACCTTTCTGTAACATTAATAGCATTGTTTTAGACTTGATTTTCAGGTCTACTTTGATGAACAAGTATGTCAGATAATATAATAAATAAATAGCAAACACCAAAATTTTCCAAAGAAACATAACATACTGTTTAATGTTCCTTCTCATCATTCCCAGATCAAAGTTCTTTCTCTTCCTCTCTTCTTTCCTATACCTTTTGGCAACTGATGCCCTGCGACATCTCTCATACCCATGCTATTTAATCCATTTTTTTCATCTTCCTGCAGCTGCATTAGGGTTTATGATAGTAATTAGTTTTCGGGGCTGCCATAATGAAGTACTACAAACTGAATGGCTTAAAACAACATAAATTTATTCTCTCCCAATTCTGAAGGCTGGGAATCCAAATCAAGTGTCAGCAGGTGTCAGAATCCCTCTGAAGATTATAGGGAAAAAACATGCTTTGACTTTTCTAGATTTCAGTGGCCTCAGGGATTTCTTGACTTTTGGTAGCATAACTCCAATTCTGCCTTCACATTCACAGGGTGTTGTCCAATCTGTGTACAAAGAACCCAGGCATATTGGTTTAGAACCCATCCTAATTCAGTGTGACCTCATCTTAACTTGATTACATCTGTAGAGACCCTATTTCCAAAAAAGGTCACATTCACAGATATTGGGTATTAGGATTTCAACGTATCTTTTTCAGGGACACAATTCAGTCCATAACAGAGTATAAAATTGATCTTCATTTTAGTTGAAGACAATTATTCAATGCTAGAGTTGAATGTCACCATCAGTTTTTCTCCAATTCCTTATTTCCTACACACACACACACACACACACGACCACAATTAGCCTTCTAGAACAATACTATCCAATAAAAACATAATTCAAGGCACAAATACAAGCCATATATCTAATTTTAATGTTTTCAGTAGTCAAATATTTTAAAAAGTTTAATGAATCATGTAAAATTAATTTTTAAAATATATTTTAAATCAATAATTTCAAATATTATGATTTCAACATATAATCAATATAAAATATGAATGTGGAATTCCATATTTTGTTCTGAGTCTTTAAAATCTAGTATGCACTTTACACTTGAATTCTTGCAGGGGCATGTGAGCAGGAAGGGTAGTGTTGGCAGTACAATCTTTGCCAGAGGATTTCTGGTGACCTGCTATCCTTGGCCTTGCCCTTTTTCTGAGTTCAATTGTCCAGCTCACATATAAATTCTATGAACTACCTGTTATAAATCCAATAAATTATTTTTCCTTCTTCTTAAGGTTTTTAGTTTTATTTATAGGTGTTTTGTCCACCATGAGCCTGATTGATGTAAACGTCTCCTGTATGTTTCATGGGTCCCTTTTTCTCTGCATACATTTAAACCATCCTTAATAAGGGAAACCATTATTAGTTTGTTCCAAACAAATTGCTGTCAGCCATGCTTATCAAATTAACAGCCTAATTAACTGGATATATTGTTGTATGTATAATATATGAATTGAACTGAAATGGAATGCTAAATCTTTATCCTTAACCTTAGTATTTTTTACTCTACATTTTCATCCAAAGTAAATTTCTTTTTATACTACCACATAAATATTGCTCTGTTCCAGTCTCTTCTCTCTATTTATACTTACTTGGCTTAATTTTTCATGTGCATGATGGCAAAATGGCATAATTAGTTTCCATTTTCAAAGACATTCTCTATACAGTATCAGGCATGAACTTGCAAAGTAGAAAGCTGTTTGTGCAAATATGCTGTTTAACATTCTTCAGAATTAATCTCTAGATCCCCTGCTGCCATAAATTTTAAGATAATTCCAAGTTCCTTATACTGAGTTGTAAGCCTCTTAAATATTTGATCTTTTGCCTTTATTTCAAGAATCCTCTCTATGTTCCGTCACTTCAGAAATAGGAGCTATAATGATCTTTTTACATCATAGTACAAGACAAACTCCTCACACTCTGCTGAATTAAACACCCCATCAAACACTTCCACAACACCTATATCTCAGCATTAAAGAATTTATTATTTTGTATTTCAAACCTTACTCATTTTTAATATCTTCCCCCTATTTTATACTCCAAATGTTCTGGAGAATAGGATTAGTAAATATTTATTGGATAAACTGAAAGGTAATTAGGCATATTAGTAAGAAAACAGGTTTTAAGTAAAATGCATACGTTTGTTTTAAGCTTAACGCTAATTCATAAGAAATTTATTCAACTCTGAGTTGTTTTGCTGTAGAAACATTGCTCACACTTTGAAATTGGACCTGAGTCTCAGTATTTGTTGTGCCACTTAGGAAACATGAGATTTCAGATTAGTCACATAACTTACCTGAGGCAGAATTCCTCCATCTCAATAATGGAGATAATAATACCTACTAAAGACATTATAAGCACAAAAGGACATAAGAAGATAAATGTATAAAGTGCTTAATATCACTTCCCAGATTTAATAAGTCATTAAATATCAATTTGTTCATTTATTGAAAACTTTTAATATTTTGTGTATTCAATAAATATTGTGTGCCTACTGTGCACAAAGTAACATTGTTAACATTGATCTATAAGTCCTAACTAAGTCCTTGAAACTTGCAGAAAAACAAAATTTAAAAATCACAAGAGTTTGGTTTGTAAACCTAAAAGTTCCCTAAATAAATCTATTAATTTTTTTTTAAATGTTTGTTAAGAATTTTTAACTGAAGACTTGTTGATATTATTTTTCACTAGAAAATCATTACTCTTACTATATTCAGTCTCCTAAAAGTTATAGAAATTATTCAAGATCACCTAGCTAATTCAGGTGTGATTTCAAAATTCACACATTTCCTTATACCTTTCAAAGTTGCCAAGTCATGAAGGTAGGTTGAGTTCCATAAGGTCTGATGAGATGCCATTGAATCTGAAAATTTGGGACCTTACTAAGGCCTACATTCATAGAGTAATGGGGAAGAAGTCAGGTGCAGTGAGGGGAGGAGTGAAAGAAAGTGAGAAAGTAGAAAGTAAAAGCTTGGTTGATTTATTAGAAAGTTCACAACAAAAAATGTATAGAGATTGATGTCAAGACAAAGGAAATTCTTTTTCCTGAAGTCTTGAATACTGTATTTTAGGAAGAACACAAATAGTAATGACAAGAATGAAATTGAAGAATAGGGAGATAAAAGATAAAACTAATACTAGAATTTTTCAAAAATGGTTCACAAGAGTGCAATTGACAATGTTCAGGTGGAGTGGTATACCTTAGAAAGGATGCAGAAGTGAAGGCAGAAAGACAAGTTGAAAACAAACAAACTATGAAGCTATTATTTTCCTTCAAAGCAATGTAAACATTCCTTATTCTGGAATTCAAGCTCACCATTAACTTGTACCAAGTGGCCTTTCCCTCCCCCACTCACAAACCAATCCTTTGCCCAAGCTGAATCACTATATTCATTGTCATTTTCATCTGAATACAGTTCCTGTTTTCCCATTTCAATGTCTCATTTAAGTGAATCTCCCAGCACAGATGTCTCTCACTCTCCATCATACCCACTCTTCTCACTCATGTCCAATCCAAAACTCCCTCTTCTCTGAAGTCTCTCTTTAAACTACATTTTAAAATTAGTTACTCCTTTATAGAAGGTATTGTTTTCACAAGTTATAATCATTTATCAATAGTTTCAGGAATTTTTTTAGCATTTTATGTAGATTTAAGTCGCCTCAACTAATAGATGATATGCTTCTTGATCATTAGTAATACCATGGGATCCAGAATTATATTTTCCCACAAAAACAGAGGAGTAAATTATTTGGGTTAATTAAACACACCAATGAAAACAGTGATCTATTGTCATCCGTATAAGGAACACACGCCTTAAATCAAACCTTCCCTGGCCAATATTTCTTTCTCCTGGTTCTACAAATTAAGCACTGTATGGTGACTTCACTCTACAAACAAACATTTATTGACTAACTGCCCTGCATTAAAGAAAGCGTTTTGTGTCGAGGATACAACAGTTGGCAGAACAGACTTCTTTCTTTTTCTCGTGGTTATTACATGTAGTGACAGAAACACTTATTAAGTAAATAATCATTAAAATAATCATATATTTACAAACAGAATTAATACTTATGTAGTGAGTTTGCACTGAAATACATAAAAAGACCCAAGCTAGTAAATCTGTTAAGATAACATTACCCACTGCTTATTGAGTGAGTATTCAGAGCTACACACAGTGACAAATCCTGTACGTATTTCCCTCACATAATTCTCACAATAACCCTTTTTAGATAGGAAACATGATGGATTGAATTATATACTCCTGTTTGGACATACTCTTAGTCCTGGTCAAAATTCTGGTGGGTGTGGACCTATTCTAGGTAAGATCTTTTCAGGTTATAGAGTTCTTGAAAAAGACAAAAGAGAAGCCACTGGGGCAAGCCAGAATCTGGAAGTCATTGGCGCCTGTAATATAAAATAGAAGATACTGCCATATGCATTGCCATGCCACAGAAAAGCCAAGGACCAAGGATCACTGGCAGTCAGCCCCAGAATGTCATAATCTCCTGGGAGAGAACACTGCCTTGCTGACAGCTCAATTTTGGACTTCTACTAGGCTCAAAACTGTGAACCAATAAATTCCCTCATTAAAGCCAACACACTGTATGGGATTTGTTCAATAGCTAGCAAATGAAAACAAGGTCAATATATAAAGGTAAAGTAAGTATCTATGCACCAGCAACACAGTCTTAGAAAATCTTAAATTTTAGAACAGATAACATTTATAATCACAACAAAAATAAGTAACATACTTAGAAATAATATATGTACAAATTTTTTATAGAGAACACTATCAAACTTTATTTAAAGATAATAAAATGACTTAAAGTGATGTTCTTGTACAAGAAATTTCAATATTTTTAAAGAAATTTATTCTTCAAGTTGACCTACAGATTCAATACAATCAAAGGAATTTTTGTGTTAAACACAGCTTACAAAGCAATTTAAATTTAATAGTGATACTTGTAGGGCCAAGAACAGTTAACACACTTGTGTAGGTGGAGAATAAGTTGAGAGGACGTACCCCATCAAGGATAAGAACGTATATGTTTTAAACCTGTGGTAATTAAGACAGTGTTGCAGAAATCAACTTAGAAACACAGTAGAGAACCCTAAATTCAACCAATTCATATGTAGAATCTTTATTTATGACAGTGTGAGCATTACAGTTAAGGAAAACAAGCAAATAATGGAGCATTCACTAACTTTTGCAGGAATAATTTATTATATATTTAGATACAAATATAATTTCCCACACTGTATTTTTTTTTAATTTATTTATTTTTTATTGTGGGTAAAAATCAAAATTTTTGCAATACATACCAATATTTGTAAAATGATATATAAATATATATGCATATATGTGCATTTGCTTACAAAAATGTTATTTATATATATATAAATATATTTTAAGAGGTGCTTAGATTACCCAAAATATTACACGGAACCCACTGGGATTCCCATGTTGCCCACCTCCCACACCTCCCACCACATCCCACACAAACATCTCCCACAAGTGTGGCCCACCACCCTCAATGGACTTACACATCCTGGGGCCTTGCCACCAACCATAGACCACAGTTCACATCGTAGACCACACTCTCTCCCACACAGTTCTGAGTGGTGTGTGCTGATTTAAAATGGCCTACATCCGTTGCCACAATGGTACACACTATATTTTAAATATTTAAAAAGTAGTTCAAAATTAATTGTAGAACTAAACATTAAAGTAAAAACTATAGAAATTTTTGAAGACAATATAGATGAATAAATATATTTTTGATGAAATAGTAGGGAATTATTTCTTAGGACAAAAAGTTATAAGCATAAAGCAAGATTTATAAATTGTTTTACATTAGAACTAAGATTCTCTTTTCATCATAACACACTATGTCTCTAAATATAAGCTACAAAATGAAAAAAAAGTATTTCAATTTCATAAAAAAAGGAAATATGAATGATCAAACAATATTTTTAAGGTTTTTAAATTATTTAGTAAGAAGGAATACATTCTTGCAATATATAATCAGGTGCCTTTCAGAAGCCCAGTTTTTCAAATAGTTTTGCACAAATACCTGTTTGTAATATCCTTAATTCAGTTGTGATTTTCTTTCAACTCTAATTCTCTTCTGCTCTAGCTCTCCCAGTCCAATAATGTCTCAGGATCAAATCCCAACTATAAATGTAACTTCCTCCAAATTTCCCATTAGGTAGAGATATATCTTCTTGGACATGCAGTAGATAGGGATACATTTTTAAAGTTCATCCACATCACCATCCCAGAATCCTCAGAATTGGAGGATGAACTATGTACTAGAGTTGACTTACTGGTATTCTACTATAAACTTTTTGTGATTCTAGCAATGAAAGAAATGACAACACTGATGTGGAGGCAGTGGCCACTGGAGGCTCTGGGGGCAGGTAGAGGGAAAAACAGGTGTAACACGGGGGCTTTTTCGGGAGTTGGGAATCCTCCTGAATGACATTGCAATGACAGATATAGACCATTTTATCTTCCCCAAACATGCAGAATTGTGTGGGAGATAGTGTAAATTACAGTGTGAACTATGGTCCATGTTCAGTGGCAATGCCTCAGAATGCGTTTATCAATTGCAATGAGCATGCCACACTAATGAAGTATGTTGTTTATGTGGGAGAGTGTGGAGGGTGTGGGGAGTGGGGCATATGGGAATCCCTATATTTTGTGTGTAAGATTTATGTAATCTAACTATCTTTAAAAAAATAAAAATTAATAAATTTTTAAAAATGAAGTAAATCCATCCATATTTATTTTAAAAATATGAAGCAAAGGGAATATTCATCCATTGTGGCTGGGAGTATAAATTAGTACAGCCCTTTTGGAAAGCAGATTAAAAAACAGATTGCACAAAAAATGACTTAATGATTATACTTCAAGGCATATACCTAAAGGTTTTGAACAGAGTACATGTCCTAGAATGTTCCTCTCAGCATTATTCATAATATCAGAAAATAAAAGGAACTAATTCAAATGTCCATTAAAAGTAAATGGCATTATATTTATGCATTATAATATTAGACAGCCATGAAAGTAACTACTACAGGTATTAGGATGGATACATTTCCAAAAGATAACACTGAGTGAGCAGGTCAAAGAAGAAGGCATTTAACTTTATAAAAAATTCAAAACCAGGATAAATAAACAATAAGCTTACATACGTAGGTGGTAAAATCTTAATTGAAAATAATGAAATTATTGACATGAAATTGAAATTCCATGTAATATTTACCTATGGAACTTTCTGGGGGGGGGTCAGTTAAGGGAAAGCAATAAGGGAATTAGGAAAAGTTTATAAATAATATTTTATTTTGCCACATGAGTGATGATTTCATAGGTATCTATATATATATTTTTTTTTTTTTTTTTGCTTTTTAAAGTTTTAGAATGCAATGATACTTTTAAAAATTATCATATACTTGCTAATGGATGATGTTTGGTTTCATATGTAATGTCTTATTGGTCATTTTAAATGAATGTGAATGTTGTTTACAAATAAAATTTTTACTTTAATTTGAAAACAAAATTTATAACAATAATTTATATTTTAATGTTGATATTATTAAAAAATAAAGAGCTGGAGTTATTTTTAAAAATATTTGTATATCATATAAAATGCTAAATCACAGTCTTTCCAAACTACTGATCCTTGATCATTAGCATGAGATTTTTCTCTTGGGTTCTCTAAGTAAACAATAAAAACATCTTTATGACATCTTCCTCTCATGCTATTTCAATTTTTTGCAAAAACCTTTTCGGCCTTTGCATATATTTGAAATCCTGAAAGTTCAATCTTTACCTTTCTTCTTCTGAAAGGTTTCTATCATCAAACACTAATAATATTGTTCATTTTACTTTTACTTTTTACCCTATAGTAGTTTCCTTATGATTGCATTAAGCACATGTACACACATATGTATAAAATCTCACAGCAAACATCATGCATAATGGACAAAAACTGAATGTTTTCCTTCTAGGATCTGGAACAAGACATAAATGTCCATTCTTGTCACTTATATTACCATTTTACTAAAAGTTTTAGCTGCGGCAATTATGCAAAAAATATATGCATTTCATCCATCTTGGAATGAAAGAAGTAAAACTATCCTTATTCCTAGATGGCATGAACTATTGGAACTAAAATCAAATTCAGCAAGCTATCATCATACAAGTTCAATATGCAAAAATCAACTGCATATATATATATATATATACTAGCACAGAACAATCCAAAAATAAAATAAAATAAAATAAAATAAAATAAACGACTGACAATAATGGCATGAAGAACAAAATATTTAGGTTTAAATTTAATAAAAGAATTGCAAGGCTGGTACACTAAAAACTACAAAACATTGTTGAAAGAATTAAAGAAGATCTAAATAAATAGAAAGGCATCCATGTTCATGGATTTAAAAAGTTAATGTTACTAAGATGTAAATAATTCCCAAATTGATCTACAAACTCAAAACAATCCCTATCAAAATCTCACCTGTTTTGTTTTGTTTTCAACACAAAAATTCATATGGATTTTTCAAAGGAGCCAAATGTCAAAATAATTTTGGAAAAGAAAAGAATATCTGAAGGAATCAATTTCATTTTCTAAACAATACAAAATTACAGTAATCAAGATACTGTGGTCCTGGCATAAATAGAGATGATAGAGATGAGAGATAGAGATAGAGATAGAGATAGATAGAGAGAGAGAGAGAGAGAGAGAGATGAGCGAGCAAGCGAGAGAGAGAGGTATAGAAAGAGAGAGAGAGAAATCAATAAAATAGAAATAAGAGTCCAGAAATAAACCCTCACATTTATGATCAATTGATTTTTGTCAAGGGTACTAAGAAAATTCTATGTGTAAAGAATATTCTTTTAAACAAAATGTTCTCAGACAATTGGATATCCGTATGAAAAAGAGTGAAGTTGAAACTCCATCTTAGAAGGTACACAAGAAATAACTTACAATGTATCATAAACCTAAATGTAAGAGTAAAACTATATAATTCTTAAAAGAAAACCTAGGAGTAAATCTTCATGAATTTGGGTGATGTAATATGACACTGAAAGTACAAGAAATAAAGAAAAAATAGATAAACTCAAAATGAAAAGTTTTGTGCTTCAAAGAATACCATTGAGAAAGTGAAAACACAACCGACAGAATGGCAGATAGTTATGTATAAATCATGTATCTGAGAAGGGATTTGTATCCAGAATATATAGAGAATTTTTACACTGCAAAAATAAAAAAGCAAATAACACAATTTAAAAAATGGTCACAGGATTTGAGAAGACATTTCTAAAAAGAATATATCCAAATAAAAAATATATTGAAATATAAGCATATGAAAAGATAACTATTAGAATTCCATATCATTAATCACTAGTGAAATGCAAATCAGAACTGCATTAAGACATTTCTTACCTTCTTCCAAGGTTAAAATTTAAAAAGACAGACAGTAACAAGTGTTAACAAAAACTTGGAGGAATTGGAACACTTACACATCGCTAGTGGGAACGTGAAATGGTGCATCTGCTGTGGAAAAAGGTTTGGCATTTCCTCAAAAAATTACCATATGACTCAGTAATTCCACTCCTACATATATATCCAAAGAAATGAAAGCATATGTCCACCCAAAACTTGTCCAGAAATGTTCACAACAGCATTATTTCTAACAAACAAAAAGGAGAAACAAATCAAATATTCATCAACTGATAAATGGATAAACAAAATGTAGAATATGCCTAAAATTAATTACTATAACAATTGAAAATAATTAGTTATTAATACATGCTACATGCAATATAGGTGAACCTTGAAAATATCATGCTGAGTGAAAAAAGTGAGTCACAAGAAACACATATTTTATGATCCTATTTATATGAAATGTTCAGAACAGGGAAATCCATAGAGACAGTCAGTTAGTCGTTGCCAGGGACTGGCAGGAGACGGGAATAGAGAATCACTGCTAATGGATACAGAGTTCCTTTGTATGATAAAATGTTCTAAAATTAGATAGTGGGGATGGCTGTACTCTGAATAATCCCAAATCCACTGAATTTATACTATTATAGAGTGAGTTTTATGGTATATGAATTATATTTCAATAAAGCTGTTATTTTAAAAAATGTCTTGCCAGAAGTGAAGTATCTATCTTATTTTTGTCATATCTGAATAGAATCAGCTATATAGCATTCCAAGTAAATGAACCGATCCAAAATGGTAGCAATACAAGGAGCTAAGCCGGGATTTTTTTCAGAACAATTCTATTTATAGTAATTTACAATCTATCATAGAAGCTTCATTCCCTGGTAGAATGGTCTAATTGTAGATTTAAAGTCACCATTGTCCTTGGTAAAATTCAGAACTTTTCTTTGAGAATGGAGTTAGGTGTGTGAATGTGTGTGCTTGTGTATATGTGTATGAGTATAGAAGGAAAAATGGCATTAGAAATACAGGTCTCCATAGGAGGAAGTACGAAATCCAAAACATCCCAACGGCCATTGCTTTTAATATACTCATTAATCAGCAATTACTTATAGAGCACCACGGTGTGTCAGTTGCTTTTCAAGGGACTTGGGATGAGTTAAACACTAGCTCTAAGAGAGTTTAGATGCTAGTCAGAGAATTCCAATAATAAAAAAATAAGTAAGTAAAATATATTTCATGTTGAAATGTGACACATGCTATGGAGGAAAATAAAGTAGGTAAGAGGATAAAAAGGGAAAGGGTTGTAATTTCAAAAAGGATTGTAGGGAAAGAACATAATGAGATGTTGAAATTAAGGTACTCAACGAGTACTGGGGAAACACTTTCTAGTGAGGGAGGCTTTGAAACAGGAACATGTTTGGTATATTTTCAGAACAGTAAAGAGGCTAGTGTGGTTGAATTAAAATGGGACTACGGAGATGTATGGGGGATTAAGGCAGAGAGATAAAGGGAGGTGGGCATATTTTGTTGGTCAAGATTTTGCTCTGACTGATAGGAGAAGGTGTTTAGGGTTCTGAGTCAAAGGGTAACATGATGTAACATGTCATTATAACCCTGGCTACTGCATTGAGAATGACTGGAGTGTGGTAATAAGGAAGCAGGACCTGGAACTTATTAGCAGCAATGGAACTGTGAGAAAGGTTGTTTCTGTGAATATATTGTAAAAGAAAAATAAGAATTGCTAAGAGATTTGATGTGGATTACAACAGAAAAATAGGAATCAAATATGCTATCTAGCTTTGTGTTCTAAGTAACTCCAAGGTTCTAATTAGTTTGAAATGGGGGTGGGGTACTTTGAAAGGTGAAGAATGGAGTGAGTCAGTGAAGATCAGGTGAAGAATGTCAGGCAAACCAGTGAAGGCCAGAAGTTCTATTTTAGACACATTAGGATTGAGATGCCTATTGGGCATCAAAAGGAAATGTTGAATAGCAAGAAGATATATGATTTTCTAGAATGGTCTAGGCTGAAGATATAAATTTGGGAATGATCAGTGCATAATGGTATTTGAGACTAAATGAATTTTCTAAAGAAGTGAGTGTGAATAATAAAAAAGGAATGGTAGATTTGAAAAAAAAAAAAAAAAGGCCTAGAAGATAGGAAGATGAGGAGGAACCAGAAAAGAAAAGACAAAGAAAAAAGGCAACCAAGGAGATAAGAGCAAAACTGAAAGTGTGGTATTTCAAAAGCCAAGTGAAGAAAGGGTGAAAAAAAGAACATGGAGGAGATGAGGTAAGAAAATGTATTAAAGGGATAAAGGATGGCCTAGAAAACCTGAAGTTCTTTAAGTGACTGAATAGACATAAATGAGCCTGGTATAAGTGATCCACATGGTCCCTAAGTAGACAGGAGTGACATGGCAGCATTGGGAGGAGCAATAACTATATTGAGAGTAAGACTTCTTTATCAATAACATAAACTCATTCTAATCACTACATTTTTCCATAGTTTCATACATCATACAAGGAGATGTAAACCTAATTACAATATAGAGTATAAAAAAATGAATTTTGAATGGGATCTATTTTTTCTTTTTTAGTTTTAGCTGTACAAAAATGTATCTATTAGTTGTATATTGTACTCAGTTGGGACAATGAAAATCATACCTGTTATTTCAATGAACAGAATTTAAGAGAGAGGATTAGTTATACAAGTGTTGGAGAACTTAGAGCACAAAAATAGAAACTGAGGTGTTGCAAAGATAAAAACTGGAAAAAGCAACACTGAACAATGGAAATATGCTGGAATTATCAGATGATGATTGGTGGTTGGTGTTCAGAACTCTGAGGAAAGCAAGCTGGTGCTGTAACAATGGCATGATTAGGCTGTTTCTGGGAGCACCAAAGAAAAGAAAACTAATGACTGCTCTCCAAAGGAAGGGCAGTTGCTGAACAATGGTGACAGAAGCCATAAATAACATAGGATAAAGCAACACTTTGACCCACACTCTTGAAAGAGATTATTTTAATAATCTGCAAAATGTACAAGTATGACACTTAATATAATATGTATCTTAAATCACTACAGCATTAATAATATATAAAGTATGATATAAAAATTGATACTGATAATCCTAGGTTTACTGGAACTCTATGTTTTGAACTTCAGGATAACACATATTAAGCAATAATTCCTTACTCACCAAAAGACACAGAGAATTCCAGGTCAGAGATCTTTAATATTTATTAGGTAGGGGTATAAAACTAATTTACATTTATGGCAATAATAACAAAAATTTTAGTAAGCACCCATTTATCCAAAAATAATCAGAAATTGTGTCTTTTGTTTAATTAACATTATTGTTAATTGGCATTTGTCAAATATATCATACATGGATTAACAGTATTAAAAGAACTAGATGTTTCTTAGCTGTGTAATTCTGACACTTTTCAGAATATACTAATGTTCATACATCACTTAAAGTATTCCATTGATTCAAATTAATCAACAAATAATTCTTGCTGTGTAATGTTTGATGGGTCAAAGGTTGTGATGCTTAGAAGCTTTATGGACCCCAGAAAAATGTTCTTAAAGTTGATCCATTCCTGTGGAATCATTCTAAGCAGGAATTTTTGGTGAGTAAGATCTTAAGATGTGACCCATCTCATTCAGAGTGGGTTTTAATCCTCTTGCTGGAGTTCTTTATAAGAGAATGAAATTCAGACAGAGAGAAAGCCATGCAAGCAAGAAGCTGGAAGCAACAAAAACCAGATGAGAAGGGAGATCCAGCAGATGCTACCATGTGCCTTGCCATGTGACAGAGGAGTCCAGGATCACAGACAGCCAGGTTTTAGGCAGAAGATATCATCTTGATGATTCCTTGATTTAGAAATTTTCATGGCCTTTGAACTGTAAATTAGTATGCTGATAAATTACCATTGTAAAAGCCAATCCATTTCTGTTCTATTGTTTTCAGCAGCCTAAAAAAACTAGAACAAAGATGAGGCTAATAAAACTAAATTATTGGCTCCTGTTTATAGCTTGTAATTTGATTATTTATGTACATTTATGAAATCAAATTAAGCTATGCTATAAAATATTATGAAGCCAAAAATTATTTAATTTTATTTTCTTGGTTAATGTATACCATTTTAATATAAATAATAGGTATCTGTCTCAGCAAGATATATTTTCTAATATAATTATTAATTTCCTCCACATTCTATTAGTATTATATTTTTATTTCTCCTTTGAATTCATTACAAGGTAGCAATCTTTTTGAATGGAGAAGAAGTAAACAAGCAAGAACATACATCTCATCATACAGGGATCCCATACATCATCACATCACCAACACCTTGCATTGTTGTGAAACAATTGTTACAAACTATGAAAGAACATTGTCAAAATATTACTACCAACTACAGTCCATATCTTACATTTGTTCTATTTTCCCCCAACCCACTTGATTATTAACACCCTATATTAGTTTTATATATTTGTTATAGTTCAAGATGGAATGTTACAAACTATGAAAGAACATTGTCAAAATATTACTACCAACTACAGTCCATATCTTATATTTGTTCTATTTTCCCCCAACCCACTTGATTATTAACACCCTATATTAGTTTTATATATTTGTTATAGTTCAAGATGGAATGTTCTCATATTTGTTCCATTAACTACAGTCCATCTTCCACCCCTGGATTCACAGTGTTATACATTCCCATGCTTTTACAATCCACTCAATGTATACACCCAGTGGCACTCATTTTCATCACACAGTTGTGTTGCTATCAGCTCAGTAAATTTTAGAACATTTTCATTACTCCAAAAGGAAAATCCCATGCCCCATTACACCCACCCTGTATCATCCCTTAGAATTGATATATCTTCTTTGCCATTGCTGCAAACTCTACATACGTTAAGTGTCAGCTCCCATTCTCAACCCACATTCTATTTCCTAGGAATGTATCCTTTAGAGTTTACTTATCATATTTAGTTCATATTAGGAAGAACATAGAATATTTTTCCTTGTGTCTGGCTTATTTCATTCAACATAATAACCTCAAGGTTAACCCACATCATATACATCCCAATTTCATTTCTTCTTATAGCTGAATGAATGAATGATATTCCATTGTGTGTATATACCATATTTGATTTAGACAATCATCAGTTGATGGACACTTGGACTGGTTCCATATTTTAGCTATTGTGAATAATGCTGCTATGAACATCAGTGTGCAAATGTTAGTTTACGTCTTTGCTTTCTGTTCCTCTGAATATATTCTTAGTAAAGGAATTGCTGGATCATATAGCAGTTCTATATTAAGATTTTTGAGTTACCGCCAAACTGTCTTCCACAGAGGCTGCACCATTCTACATTCCCACTAACAGTGAAGGAGTGTTTCTGTTTCTCCACATCCTCTCCAGTACTTGTAGTTTTGTTTTGTTTTGTTTTTAAAATAATGGTCATCCTATAAGGTGTAAAATGGCATCTCATTGTAGTTTTGATCTGCATTTCCCTAATAGTTAGTGAACATTTTTCATGTACTTATTGGATATTTGTAATTCCATTTTGGAAAAATGTCTATTCAAGTCTTTTGCCCACTTTTTAATTTGGTTGCTTGTCATTTTATGGCTTAGTTGTATGATATCTTTATATTATATAACATGGATACCAAACGCTTATCAGACATATGATTTCCATATATTTTCTCCCATTGAATAGTCTGCATTTTTACTTTCTTGACAAAGCTTTTTGAAGAACAAGCGTGTTTAATTTTGAGAAGGTTTCATTTATCTATTTATTCTTTGGTTGCTAGAACTTTGGGTATAAGAATTAAGAAAATACTGCCTACCACAAGGTTTTGAAGAGGTTTTCCTATATTTTCTTCTAGGTTGTAGCTTTGATATTTAGACCCTTGATCCATTTTGAGATAATTTTTGTATAGGGTATGAGATATGGGTCCTCTTTCTTTCCTTTGGGTATGGATACCCAATTCTTTCAGCATCATTTATTGAACAGACTGTTCTAGCTGGGTGTGTTTGACAGCCTTGTCAAAAATCACTCAGCCATAGACTTGAGAGGCTATTTCTGAGTTCTCAGTTAAGTTCAATTGGTCAATATATCTATCTATATGACAGTACATTGCTGTCTTCTCCACTGTACTTAAGTAATAGGCTTCAAAGTTAGGAAGTATGAGTCCTCCAACTTCATTCTTTATTTAAGATATTTTTAGCTATTTGGGGCTACTTATTCTTCCAAATTTATTTGATAATTCACCTTTCCATGACTGTAAAAAAATCATGTTGGGATTTTTATTGGGATTGCACTTAATCTGTAAATCAGTTTGAGTAGAATTGACATTTTAATGAATTACTAATTAAGATTCTGGTCTATCCAGAGCCAAGATTCAGTACAGGCTATGGTGGCCAAATTCACTGAAGTGAAATCACCCACTGCCCTCTGCTGCACCCTCTCTCTTCCCCTCTCATAGGCTTTATCCAGACTGTTGGTCTAGAGGGTGGGGGATGGGTGTAATTCCCAGCTGTGAAGGTTAGTAATTTTTGGTTTTCATTTTGACTTTGTCCTCCTGGAGGATGTGCAGCACTCTCCTCGTCTGAAGATCCCCAGAGCAACTCCTTTGGACAGCTTTTTGCACTTCTTTCATTGTTTTTGGAAAGAGTTCAGACCTGCCTACCTACTCTCATGCCATCTTGCCAGAAGTAGTGTACATATGCTTTATACTTAATTGTCATTCCTATGAGTTTTGTGTATTGGCATTATCCAAGTTCAAAAGGAAACTGACGCAGAGAAGCTAACCAAGGCTTCTAAGATTACAAAGTAAGTGGTTGGACTGGGATCAGGTTGGACAAAAGAATTGACCTATTACCATTATATCACATTATCTACTTATATTTTTATAAAATTAGGAAAATTTAAATGAAATTTAAGAAACTTAAGAAATTTCATTTATATCACAATTATTTTTGATGTAAGAATAAAAAAAACAAAAATTTAAATAATCCTCAAAACATGAGTAATAGAAAACGTATTATAAAATTTCATGTTCACTGAAAAAAATAAACGTTTTCATTTTCGAGCTCTCCAAAACTATTAATCAAAGGGTTAAGTGGTACAGGTAGGAAGAAAGAGATGATTAACATTAATAACTATAAAGGTAATTGCCTATATTGTCCCTCTGACTTTGGCAAATGCAATGTCTTGAAAGCTGTTACTAACCTGGAAGAAAAATAAAAAGTCTCACAATATATTCTCATTACACAAGTGTAGAACACAAGGTATAAAATTTGTTATTGATTAAATGAAATACATACTCTAATCACCATTGATATGAATTCAAGATTAGAAATAACATTTATCATACCCATTAATTTTATTTTCCTTTTATTTTATTAAAACTGTAAAGCTTCGTTGAGATTACTTAAAATACAATAAAGTGCATATATTTAAATCTACCACTACAAATTCGACACATGTATCTATTTGGGAAACTAACAACGGAAACATAATAATGAATATATGCATGAAACCTAAGTTTCCTTATGAGCCTTTGTAATCCCTTCCTTCCATAATTCCCTGCACTCTTCTCTCCTCTGATGACCACTGAGCTGCTTTTTCTTCACATCATATTAGTTTGAAATTTCTAAAATTTTATATAAATGTAATCATTTAGCATGTACTTTTTTTCAGCCTGGTTTATTTCACTCACGATAAATACTTGAGATTCAACCATGCTGTTTCATGTGCTGATAGTTCATTTTTATTGATGATTAGTATTCCATCATATTAATAGAACAAAGTTTATTTACATGTTCAGTTGACAGACATTTGAATTATTCCCAGTTTTGGGTAATAAAACTTCTTTGAACATTCATGTGCATGTTTTTGTAAGGATATTTATTTTATAATCTCTTGGGAGAAGAATAGAATACATGGGTCCATGGTAGGTGTGTGTTCCACATTTTAAGAAATTGCCAAATTGCTTGACAAAGTGATTGTCCACTTTCATTTTCACTTGCACTGCATAAATATTTCAGTTGCTCTAAATCTTTGCCAACACTTGGTATGGTCAGATTCTTAATTTCAGACATTCAAATATATATATATATATGGATTACTTTTCATATAATGGTAAATAATGTTAAACATATTTCATTGTGTTTATTTTCTATCAGTATTTCTTCTTTAAAGTGCCTATTAAAAATGTTGCCTGTTTTTTTTAAATAAAATTATTTGTTTGTAATTGTTGAATTTTGAGAGTTCTTAATGTGCTAGATTCAATTCCTTGGTCACATATGTGATTTGGAAATATTTTCTCCCAGTTTGTGTCTTGATTTTCATTTTCTTATGAATGTATTTTAAAGAGCAAAAGTTCTTAATTTTATATAGTTTAATATATATATATATTTTTCATTTAATGTCATAATGTTGGTTTCTCTTCTAAGAACTATTTGCTTAACTCAAAGTAATAAAGATATTCTCTGACATTCTGTTCTAGGAATTTTATAATTTTATATTTTTAATTATATTGTATGATACATTTTGGTTCAATTTTTATACATATTGTGAGGTTTCTATTGAAATATTTTTCCTGGCATTTAGGTATGTAATTATTCTACACTGTAAAATAAATACTCTTTCTTTGCTGAATTTTGTCTGTACCTTTACCTAAAATAAGTTGGTCTTATAAGTATGAGACTATTTCTAGACTCATTTCTCTTTCTCTGTATCTTGAAGTCAATATTCATTATTGATTATCATAGATGTGCAATAATCACTATTGAATGAATGGTGAAATTATGAGCATTAGAAATGTCATCTATGACACCAACTGGGTTAATTTTGTTTAACTTAGAAAATTCTTATATTATACAATAAGAAAACTTTTATATAATTTACAATATCCACAATTATGTCTTATGATTGTGATCCTATTAGGTTTTCCTATCTCGACTATAGCTTTGTTTGCATTATGTGGTTTATATTCAACAACAAACTGTGAGATCCTCAGATAGTGTGCTTTCTACCTAAAAATTCTTAGCACAAGCAAGGTAACTTGTACATTCTCCAATACATTTTTTCAGGAATAAGAGCAATATTTCACAATTATCTAATGGTTAGAATGGTTGATTTTCTTAGGTATGTTTCCAAGGAATAGTTTTAATGAAATATATCTGAAGTAAATATGTGTGTGTAAATATATATATATATATATATATATTCATGTGCTACTCAAATATTCAAATAATTTTACATATAATCAATTATTTATGTAACTTATATATGTGCAGTACATCATTTAACTGGTTAATAAATTAATACAAATATTATATATCAGAGTGAGGAATATTCATTATGGCAGTTAATTCTCTGAAACAATCTTTTATATTAAATTTGTCTTTCAATGAAAATTTCAGATATTAATTTTTTCTCTCCTGATAATATCACCATCTTCATACATGGCATTTAATTCATTTATTCAATGGGTATTAATTAAGTGTCTGCTTTGTGCTAAATACAGTTCTAAACACTGGACATCATTGAACAAAACAAAAAATCTATTTTTACCCTCACAGAGCTTCCATTCTAGGTTGAGAATACAGAAATAAACAAAATAAGCAAATAATACAATATATTAGAGAAAACAAATGCCTTAAAAAAATAATGCATAGAAGAAAGATAGGGAATACTAGCAGGCAGGAAGTATTTTTATTTTAAGTAAAGTAGTAGAACAAAGCATAACTTCATGGACTTCCAGGGAAGATGGTAGAGTAAGTAGATCCAAGACTCAGTCCTCCCAAGAAAACAACTATTAAACAGGAAGGGTCTGTCTGAAACAAAATTTTGAAAATCTAGAGGACAAAAGAACACTGTAGAGCATCCAGGGAAGAGAAGAAGGAAGAGGCTGATAAATTACAGTAGAGAACTCTAAACTGCTCTCTATGAAGTGCATACTGTTGCCCATCCCACACTCTTGCAATAGTCTGCAAAAAGGTCCGTTCCCTAGTTACTTGCTAATTACAGAAAGGAACATAAAAATCCTTTTCCCCAAGACTAGAGGTAGGCATGACTGGTCACTGATAACAGCTTTTTTTTTTTTTTTTTTTTTTTTTTTTTTTGTCTTTTTTTTTTTTTTTTTTTATTATGGGTAAAAATCAAAATTCTCACAATGCATACAAACATTTGTAAAATGATATATAAATATATATGCATATATGTGTATTTGCTTACAAAAATGTTATTTTTATATATATATATACAGCTTTTGATTGCTGAATTTGGCTTGCTGGGTCCCGGCTATGATGGCACCTATTATTTCAACCAACCCCACAAAAACAGTGGCAGACATTGTTTCAAACCTGCCATGGACAAAGCCTGCCTTTTCAGTCCTTCCTGGACAGGGAAAGATATAGTGGAGATTTAAAGAAATGCTCCGTCAAGAATGTGGGACCAGTTAGATGCAGGGCTGCATTTGCTGGGCATTCCAGAAAAGAGGGGCTTTAGGGAGCCATCAGAGAAGATTTTTTTTTTTTAATTTATTTTTATTGTGGGTAAAAATCAAAATTCTCACAATACATACAAACATTTGCAAAATGATATATAAATATATATGCATATATGTGTATTTGCTTACAAAAATATTATTTATATATATATATATATACATATATTTTAAGAGGTGCTTAGATTACCCAAAATAGAAGATTTTAGTACCCTTTTTAATCCTCTCCCAAGAGCAATTTGGAGCTAGTCTGCATCCCCTTTGTGGGTCCCTCATGCTATTTTGGCTAGGAAAGACCAAATTGTGAAAGTCCTCTCCAGGGTGAAGCTCCTCACAGAATTTGCCCTCCAGGCAAAAGCAGTGAAAGACAATAAAAGGGCTGTAAAAAACTATAGAGGTGAAGAGTCTGGGACAAAGGCCTGCTGGATTCAAATAAACAGAAGAAAAAGGTTTGTCTCCTGGGAAATGGAGGGGACAACCAAACTCCTATAAAAAGGGAAACTCCAAAATAATTAACAAGCAAAAGTCCAGGACCAAACAGAGGCCCAGAAAGACAAGGAAAACCCAGCACACTGCATTTGCCTTGGACAGAGCTTCCTGGTAGGAAGGCTGAAGCTCAAGAAAATCTGTGTCTTACCACCAGCTGATTACAAAACGAAGAAGCAGATGTCCTAAGGAGTTAATATTTTAAAATGTAGAGTATGCAAAAAAAAAAGAAAAACAGAGTACAAGACAAAGAAACAGGAAATGAAAGTCCATCCAAAGGAAGAGGATAAAAATGCAATAAACACCAATGAAGAAAATGAGAATGTGGACATACCAAACAAAGCCTTTTAAAAACTGATCTTAAAAATGCTCAAAGAGATGAAGAAAAGTACAGACAAAGGACTACAGGATATCAGGGAAACAATGAATGAACAAGGACAGTCTAAGTAAAAGGATAGAAATTTTAAAAAGGAACCAAACAGAACTACTGGGTTGAAGGCCACAATAACTGAAATGAAAAATGTCCAGGAGGATTCAAAAACAGATTGGAGCTGAAAAAGAAAAAAAAAATTAATGAACTTGAAGACAAGATACTTGAAATGAGTCAGGTTAAAAAACAAAGCAAAAATAAAAGGCATTAAAAGTGAAAATAGCCCAAGACAACTATGGGACACAATCAAAGAACCAATATATGAAATATTTGAGCCCCAGAAGGATAAGAAAGAGAGAACGAGGCAGAATGAATTGTCAATGAAATAGTGACAGAGAACTTCCTAAACTTATCAAAAGATATGAATATGAACATCCAAGAAGCTCAAAGAACACCACACAGAATAACCATGAAGAAAAATACACACCATCATATACTAATTACACTATTATTTTATTTCAGTTTGCTAAAGACTGCCAATGCTAAAATAACAGAAAAGGGGAGACTTTTATAATGGGAATTTATTAGTGTAAAATCTTACAATTCCTAGGCTGTGAAAATGTCCAAATCAAGGCATCATCAGAGATGCTGCTTAGCAGATCCTGGACTTCTGCCACATGGCATGGCAAATGGTGGCCAGAGTCTGCCTTCTTTACCAGTTTCATTTTCTCCCCAAGCTCAGGTGTGGGTCATCAGGCACATGGCTCTTCTCTTGTCAGACCTCATCTCTTCAGGTTTAGGCTGCTCCACTGATTCCAACCTCCACCCACTCTCTTAGTCTCTCAGAGTTTGTCTTTCTGAAGCTGTAGGCAACCCTGGAGTCCTGTCTCACAGGGAAAGGGGAAAATGACAGCTCTCTTTCTCTGTGTTTCATTTATATAAGACTCCATTAAAAGGATTAAGACCCACTCTGGGTCTCATAATGTAATCAATGACCTTAACTGAAATGATCTAATCAAAAGTGATCTAATAAAAAGGTTCCTTGTGCAGACATCTGCACACTGATGTTCATAGTGGCATTATTCACATTTGTCAAAAGATGGAAACAATCCAGGTTTATCAACTGATGAATAGACAAACAAATTGTAGTGTATATACAAATATTATGCAGTAGTAAGAAGAATGAAGTCATGTAGCATATGACAATGTGGATGAACCTGAAGGATATTGTATTGAGTGAAGCAAGCCAGACACAAAAGGACAAATACTGCATGATTGCACTATAATGAACTAAATGTATTGTGTAAAATCATGGAATTACTAATTAGAATATAGGTCACCAGGAAATAGAATTAGGGTAGAGAATGGAAAGCTGATGTTTAATCTGTATATAATTTGTATAAATGCTGTTTATAAATCTTTGAAAATCAATAGAAACTGTGAAAGCACCATTAGCAGTGCTACTATATGGGTAGGACATTGGTTGAAAGGGAATGTCTGAGAACATGTATATTAATAGAAGGAAAGCTAAAAATGTAACATAGGGCTCTCTAACACAGTGAAACCTCATGTGAAATATGAATATGGGTAGTATTGCATATATAAGACTATTTAAAGAATATAGATGCAAATAAATTAAAAAGACAGAAAAAATAGAAGTTATATAAGGCAGGGGAAGCATAGAGAGATGAGGTTTTTGGTTTGTTTGTCTGTGTTTATTATTATTATTATTATTGGAATAATTAAAATGCTATAATAATGATTGAAGTGTTGAATGTACAATTATGTGATTATACCAAATACCATTGATTGTACACTTTGGATGGATTTATGCTTTATTAATATGTATCAATAAAATTGATTTGTTTTTAAAAAGCATTGATGGTAATAGTGAAAAGAAAATTCAGTATACATTAGGACAGTGGTTCTCCAACTTTCTGTGTGAGACCCACACAATAACCAACAGCATATTGAATTCCCATCCTGGGAAGTCCTGCTACATGCTCTAATAGGGCAGCAGGAATCCTCCAAGTAATGCGCAGTGTCTAGCTAAGGAGGGCACCCATTATGGCATTCCCTTGATATTTATGCTTTAACTTGTGGAACCTTGTTCTTGTGAAATTGATATTTAGCCTAGCAATATATGTTACCTAAAAGTTACCTACTGAAAGCAACCTTGTTGCTCAAATATGGCCTCTCTCTAAGCCAAACTCAGCATATAAAAGCACTACCTTCCCCCCAGCATGGGACATGTTCTCCAGGGATGAGCCTCCCTTGCATCAAGGGATTATTACCAGGACCCAACTAGATATGAATCTGGAAAAAGACTTAGACCAAAGGTGGAAATACTATACATAAATGAGTTTTTATTGCTGAGGCTGCAAAGTGAGTCAGGAGGTTATTCAGAGGTTACACATAGACGTGTCTCAGGAGGATCTCATTGACTGCCACAGTAAACAGTGTCTCAAACAATGAGGTTCCTGAGGGTTCTAGAGATATCTGAATGCGATAGGTAGGGCAGACAATCTCAGGAACTCAGCACCTTGTCAATGGGCCTTACTTTGGACCATATACTCCCCAATTTAACAGAGTTACACTCATTTATAATTTCCCTAAACATGGCTTTTCTGCCCCTTTTATTTGAACCTATAATTAGCACTATATTTGTTAAATATATGTCCCAGAAACTTAAATCTTTGGTCTGTTCATATGCTGGTTGAGTATAGGTTGCAAAACCTACTCACCATTTTATTAGACTCACCCAGGACAACTAACAAAAGGATATGAGGGACAATGCCCATACCAGGAAGCAGCGAGTGTCTGCAACTGCAAGCAATACAGTTCCATCCATAAGCCCCATAGGATCTAAACCCTCTCTCAATCAGAGACAGGATGGGCATCACCATTTCAAAATCTTCTAGATTGATGAATGACCAAACATAAGGGTGGAGAGCAAATATGGACTAATGTAGACCTATGATTATTCTAGCAATGGAAAAACTTGTATCATTGATAAAAAGGCAGTGGCCACCAGAGTTTCTGAGGAGAAGGAGAGGGAAGAATAGGTGCAACATGGGGGCATTTTGGGGACATTGGAATTTTCCTGCACAACCTTGCAATGATGGATACAGGCCATTATACATTTTGTCAAAACCTATAAAACTGTGTGGGGCAAAGTGTAAACTACAAGGTAAACTGTAGTCTTTGGCTAGTACAATGCTTCAATATGTATTCATCAATTTTAACAAATGTACCATAGTAATTAAAGATGTTATTAATATGGGAAAGTGTGGGAGGGGAGGGAGTATATGGGAATCCACTATTTTTTTTAAACAAAAAATTTTACTGATACATATTAAGAAAGCATACATTTTATCCAAAGTACAACCAATGATATTTGGTATAATCACATAGTTGTGAATTCATTGCTTCAATCATTATTATAGGATTTTCATTATTTCAACAATAATAATAATAAACAAGAAACAGACACTCAAACAAGAAAATTCCTCAACTCTCAGTCTTTCTATCATTCCCCTGATGTACACAGCTGCTATTTCTGGCTATTTTTCCACAATTATTTATTTGTTCATTAAGCAGTTTTATTAAGATATATTCACATACCATATGATCTATCCAAAGTGTATAATTAATGGCTTTTAGTATAATCACAATGTTGTGCATTCATCATCTCAAAAATTTTAGAAAAATTTCATTACTCCAAAAACAAAGCCTCCAAACCCCTTAGCATTCCTTCTTTAACCCTACATAACCACTAATCTAATTTCCTCTTTATAAATTGATTTATATTTTCTTTTTATATAAATGGAATCATATAATATGTAGTACTCTGTGTCTGGTCTTCTTCACTTAGTACGTTTTTTTTTTTTTTTTTTTTGTCTGATATTAACATTTTGTAGTATTAACCTACATTTGTTCAGCTTCAAAGAAAAATGGTCATATATATGCAAATTTAACCATATTCATATTACACATAATATATTTAGTTCCTAATAGGGCATTCATACAGTATTTGTCCTTTTGTGTCTGGCTTGCTTCACTCAACATAATGTTCTCCAGGTTCATCCATGTTGTCATATGTTTCATGACTTCATTTCTTCCTACCACTGCATCATTCCATCATGTGTATATTATACAATTTATTTAACCATTCATCCATTGCTGGACACCTGGGTTATTTCCAACTTTTAGCTATTGTGAATAACACTGCTATGAACATCAGTGAGCAGATGTCCACTGATGTCACTGCTCTTAGGTCTTCTAGGTATATACCTAGCAATGATATTGCTGGGTCCCATGGCAAGTCTATATTCAACTTCCTTGGGAACTACCAAACAATCCTCCACAGTGGCAGTACCATTCTACATTCCCACCAACAGTGAATAAGCATTCCTATGTCCCCACATCATCTACCATTTACAGTGTTCTGATTTTTCAATAGCGGCATTAATTTGCTGTTCTTTTTCTAGTTCCTCCCTGTGTGCAGTGAGATCTTCAAGTTTAGCTTTTTCTTCTTTTTTAATGTAACCATTGAGGGCTATAAATTTCCCTCTCATCACTGCCTTTGCAATTTTGCGTATGTTTTGATATATGGTGTTCTCATATTCTTTCATCCCAAGATATTTGCTGAATTCTCTTGCAATTTCTTCTTTTACCCACTGATTATTTAAGAGTCTGTTGTCTAATCTCCATATATTTTTGAATTTTCACTTTTTCCAGCTTTTATTGATTTCCAGCTTCATACCATTATGATCAGAGAAAGTGTTTTGTAAAATTTGAACCTTTTTTAATTTATTGAGACTTGTCTTGTGACCCAACATACGGTCTATCTTGGAGAAGGATCCATGAGCACTTGAAAAAAATGTATATCCTTCTGTTTTGGGGTTCAATGCTCTATAGATGTCCATTAGGTCTAGTTCATTTATTATATTATTCAAGTTATCAGTGTCTTTATTTGCCCTCTGTCCAGATATTCTATCCAATACTGAGACTGGTATATTGAAGTCTCCAACTATTATTGTAGAGACATCTACTTCTCCTTCAACTTTGCCAGGGTATGCCTTATTTTTCTTGCGGCTTAAGGTTAGGTGTTTAACTATTTAGTATAGTTATTTCTTATTGCTGAATTGCCCCTTTTATTAATATATAATGACCTTCTTCACCCATTTTAACAGTTTTGCATTTAATCTACTTTGTCTGTTATTAGTATCACTATTCCAGCTCTTTTTTGTTTTTTCACATGTAGGCAACATATAGATGGCTTATTTATTTTTATCCATTCTATCAGTCTATGTCTTTTTATTAGGGAGTTCCATCCATTGGCATTCTATGTTATTACTGTAAAGGCATTACTTCATCCATTTTGACCTTTGGCTTTCTGTTGTCATCTCGTGCTATTTTCTATCCTTTTAGCCTTTGTAATAGTCTTCATTTCTACACTCTTTTCCAAGTCTCTCACTTTGTTTTTTCCCTTCAGGCCACGGCACTCCCTTTAGTATCTTTTGTAATTTTAGTCTTTTGTTAACAAATTCTATGAGTTTTTGTTTGTCTGTGAATACTTTGAGCTCCCCTTTATTTTTTCAGGACAGCTTTGTGGGTACAGAATTCTTGGCTGGCAGTGTTTCTCTTTCAGTACCTTAAATACATCATACCACTTTCTTCTCTCCTCCATGGTTTCTGACGAGAGGTCTGCACTTAATCTTATTGAATTCATTTATATGTGATGCTTTGCTTTTCTGTTGCTACTTTAAGAACCTTCTCTTCATCTCTGATATTTGTCATTCTGAATAATAGGTGTGTCAGGGCAGGTTTATTCAGATACATTCTGTTTTGGGTGTGTTGTCCTTGGACATTGATATTATGTCTTTCATAAAGATAGTGAATTTTTCAGTCTCTATTTCTTCAAGTATTCTTTTTGCTCCTTTTCCATTTTCTTCTCTTTTTGTGAAACTAATAATGAGTATGTTTTTACATTTTATGTTGTCATTCAGTTCCCTGAAATCCAGTTCAATTTTTTCCAATTTCTTCTCTTTCTTCTCTCCTGTCTTTCCCAGTTTCAATGTTCTGCCATCAAAATCACTAATTCTGTTTTCAAGCAATTCAAATCTGCTCTTATGTACCTCTAATGTATTTTTAATCTCATCCATCTTGTCTTTCATTCTCATAAGGTCTGCTACTTTTTTTTGCAGACTTTCAAATTTTTATTTATCATCACCCACTGTCTTCTTAATATCCTTTTTTTTAATTTAAATAAATTTATTTATGGAGAAAAACATCTGAACATTAAGTAAGTCTGATCCATAATGATCCAACAATATGTTATAACTCATTCTGGGAGTACTTTTATGCAGTTTGCAGGAGAAATTCCAAGTGGAACATCAGCTTAACATGCAGGAACTTTATCAGTGACAATCTCTGAGCTCAGTTAGCACATTTCCTCCTAACTTGCTTCACTGTTACGTGCTGCCTTGCAGCCACAGGCAGCTCCTTGGGCAGGAAAGAGTTCAACTTCAGGACCATACACATCGAAAACAAACAGGAAACCTATTCTCTATAGAGAGATTGCTTCATTAAAAAGGAACGGTGTTGGTTCTCTTTATGTCCTCACTTTCTTCCCTGATGTGAATTTTTCTTAATATCCTTTATCTCTTTAGTCATATTTTCTTTCAATTCTTTAAATTGATTTAGGATTGTTGCATGATTATAATTGATTGATTGTCTTAAATCCTGAATCTATTCAGGATATTTAGTTAGTTCCTATGATTGGTCCATCTCTTCCTGTTTCTTAGTGTAGCCATATGGGCTAGCTTGCCTTTCACCCAGGAGGCCCTGGGAATTGAACCCTGGCCCTCCCATATAGTGTACAGGAGCCCAATTGCTTGAGCCACATCCATTTCCCACTTTGCTGTTTCTATACACAATCAATGAACAATAAGAAGAAAAAATCAAGAAAAAAATCTTTTCACAATAACAACTAAAAGAATCAAATATCTAGGAATATACACAGTGTTAATAATAGGGGGATGAATAGAAAAAAGAAAACAAATGTAAGCTATAGACCATAATTATTAGTAATATTTTGATGATGTTCTTTTGTAGTCTGTAACAAATGTTCCACAACAATGCAAGATGTTAGTGGAAGGGTGATGTATGGGAATTCTGAACATTATGCATGATTTTTTTTTTGGTAACTAATTTTTCTAATAAAAAAAAGTATTAAAAATATATCTAAGAATAAATTTAGCCAAGCATATTAAGGACTTGCAAACATAAAACTGCAAAACATTACTAAAAGTTATTAAAGATGATCTAAATAAATGGAAGGATTTTCTATGTTCCTGGATTGCAGGACTAAATATTGATATGATGTCAATACTACCCAAAGTAATTTATAGATTCAAGACAATTCTAATCAAAATTCCAACAACCTTCTTCACAGATATGGAAAAGCCAAGCATCAAATTTATCTGGAAGGTTTAGGGACCCCAAAGAGCTAAAGCTATTTTGAAAAAGATGAATGAAGTTTGAGGACTCACATTTCCAAATCTAAAAGTTATTACAAAACCAAAGTAATCAACAAAGCAAGTTACTGGCACAAACAGACATATAGACCAATGAAATCAAATTGAGAGCTCAGAAATCATCCTTCACATTTATGGCCAACTGATTTTTGTCTAGGTGCCAAAAACCATTCAGTAGGGAAATAATAGTCTTTTTTCAACAAATGGTGCTGGGAAAACTGGATCTCCATTTGCAAAAATATAGAAGGAGACCCCTATCTCACACCATAAACCCAAATCAACTCATAATGGATCAAAGACCTTAATATAAGAGCTAGAACTAACAAACTTCTAGAAGAAAATGTAAGGAAGCATCATTAGGACTTCATTGTTAAACAATGGTTTCTTAGACTTTACACCCAGATCACAAGCAACAAAAGAAAAAATAGATTATTAGGACCTCATCAAAATTTAAAAGTGTTGTTTCTCAAAGTACATGATCATGAAAGTAAAATGACAATCCACACAATGAGAAAAAATATTTGGAAACCACATATCAGATAAAGGATCAATATCAAGAATATATTAAAAAATTCTTCAACTTAAGAACAAGATAAACCAATTAAAAAATGGATAATAGACTTGAATAGACATCTCTCTAAAGAAGATTTGCAAATGGTCAGAAAGCACATGTAAAGATACTCATCATTAGCCATCATAGAAATGCACATAAAAATCAAAAAGGGATACCATTTCACACTCAGAATAACTGCTATCAAAAATATGGAAAATAACAAATGTTGGAGAGAATGCAGAGAAATAAGAACACTCATTCATTGCTTGTGGCAACGTGAAATAGAGTTGTGGCAACTGCTGGGGAATACAGTTTGGCAGTCCCTCAGAAAGATAAGTATGGAATTACCATATGACTCAACAATTCTACCTTTAGGTATATAGCCAAAAGAATTGGAAGCGTGGACTCAAATATTTGCACACCAAGGTTCATAGCAGCATTATTCACAAATGTCAAAAGATGAAAGCAATCCAAGTGTCCAACAATGACGAATGGATCAATAAAATGTGGTTTATAAATAAAAGGGAGTGTTATTCAGCTGTAAAAAAGAATTTAATCCTGATACATGCGACAACATGGATAAAATTTCAAGACATTATGTTGAGCGAAGTAAGCCAGACACAAAAGGGAAAATATTACATGATCTCACTGATTTGAACAATTATAATAAGTAAATTCATAGGGTTAAAATCTAGAATATAGTTTACCAGGGGACAGAGTGGGGATAAGGAATAGGAAAATAATGCTTAAAATGTTCATGTTTACTGAAAGAGGGCATGGAAAGGGATGGATAAAAGGGGAAATTTTAGGTTGCATATATGTTACTAGAATAAAAACTAAAAACACAATAAAAAACATAGGACTGTGCAATACAAGCAGAGAACCCTTTTGTACACAATAGACTATAGTTATAAGAAAAATTATAAAAATATTGTCATGAATTGTAACAAATGTACCACACTAATCAAGGTGTTAATAACATAGTGGTATGTGGGAACTCTGTACTTTATGCATGATTTTTCTTTAAACCTACAACATCTCTAATTAAAAAAAAAAAAAAAAAAAAAAAAAAATGCTGTGACATTTAACTGAGGGAAGTTGCCAGCTTATGAATATCCTGTAGGGAGCAAGCACTCAGAATAAATCCCTAGATTTCATCTTTTCTCCCTCTGCTCTCATGAGTGAACTCAACTGAAACCTAGAGAGTAAGGGAGCTTAGAGATGTAGGCTGTACAGTTAGTTTCGGGGTGGAGAGAAAGGATGGTAATAAAGGGTACTGAGTAGTTCTGAAAGGGCGAATAGAATAAAGAGGGCTTGCCCAATGCTTGCTTTTCTCATTTACTTTACTTATACGATCCTTTGATCTAATTAATTTACAATCTATGATCTATGTGATCAATAGTAATATAGGATATTTTAAGCATTACTATATAAAATTAAAGTAGGGAATATATTGGGACAGAAAATACTAAATTTTTTTAAATGTATTAAGGAAAATTATCATACTTATATCTACCAGATGGAATTATAAAAGCTGGTGTTTTAAAATAACAATTTACTTAATCTATATTTCTTTATAAATAATTTAAAAGTCAGTAAAAGCTGTTATTATTCCTATTACATTTATGCATAATTAATATTGTGAGTTTTCTCTTTAAGAACACATGTAAATCAAATAAAAATGAAACTTTTTATACAATTGACTTTTCTCATACTAAAGAAAATATAATACCAATTTAATGCTTACTAGGATTTATTTTAAGAATGATCAAATCTTTAGTTCTTTCATTTATACCATGTAAGTAAAAGTTACATCAAAGGATTATAAAAATGTGTTAAAATCTAGAATTAAAATCAGAAATACAGCATATCTATTAGTTATCAAAAAAGTCTAGGTAAGTTCAACATACACTTTTGAGAAAGTATTACCTAAACAGTATAGAGTAAATTACACTGTGGCTGTGTTTGGAAAGCAGAATCTTCCACTTTCATAGTTAAAATAAATTAAGACAACATTTTCAGAGTTTCCCTGGCTGTAAGTAAATCACTCTTGGAATGTAAATTTATTCCAATATATTTTTAGTCAGTGAAGTAAGGAGACAATTTCCTTGGCAATGGAGGGGCTATTGCCTTTAGATACCACAGTGACCAATCTGACATAACAGTGGTCAATACTTCATGATTGCTGTTTGCTTATCCTCTAAAGTTATGGAAAGAATGTTATTTGCAAATTTTTCTTCTTCAGAAGCATGTTATGGACAATGTCTCCATGTAAAGTACATTTACACGTGAAGATCCAGTTTTAAAAAAAATTGTTGGCATAATCAGACACTCCACACTTTCCTCCTCTACTTTAAGTATATAAGTATAAAAGTCAGCATAAAAGTATTCTATTTTTAAAATATCAACTATTATTAGAGCAGTTTTAGGTTTACAGAAAAATTACAAATGGAGTGAAGAGAATTCCTGTGTACCCACCTCCACACACATAGTTCCTCCTATTACTGTTAACATTTCCCATTAGTGTGGTACACTTGTTACAACTGATAGACCAATATTAATATATTATTAGTAACTAAAGTCTATAAATTCCATTCAGGTTCATTCTTTGTGTTGTACAGTTCTATGGGTTTTGACAACTATTTAATGTCATGTCTCCTCCATTGCAGCATCAGAAAGAATAATTTCACTGCCTTAAAAAACGCCTCCTGCTCCATCTATTCATCTCTCTTCCCCTACCTTGAACCCATAGCAACCACAGATCTTTTTACCTCTCTATAGTTTTGCTTTTTACAAAATGTTGTGTAGTTGGAATGATACAAAATGAGGCTTTTTCAGACTGGCTTCTTTAATTAAGCAATATATACTTAAGATTCCTCTACGTCTTTTCATGGCTTGATAGACTCATTTAACTGACAGAATAGTAGTCCATTTCTATGGTTATACACCATTTTGTTTATCCATTTGCCTATTGAAGGGCTTCTTGGTTGCTTTTCAGCAAGTATAAATAAAACTGCTATAAACATTCATGTGTAGGTTTTTATGTTGAAATGAATTTTCAACCCCTGTGAGTAAATATCTAAGAACAAAATTGAGAAGATCACGTGATAAACCCATGTTTAGCTTTGTAAGAAACTGACAGACTGTCTTACAAAGCAGTTGTAAATTTTGCATTTCCACAAACAATGAATCAGAGTTCTTATTGTTCCATACCTTTGCCAGGATTTGGTGTTGTCAGTGTTTAGGACTTTAGCCATTCTAATAGGTGTATAGTGGAGTATCATTTTAATTTGCAATTATCTAATAACATAAAATATTGGGAGTCTATTCATGTGCTTATTAAACATCCTTGTATCTTCTTTGATAAGTTGTCTACTCAGCTTTTTGCCCATTTTTAAATTGGGTTGTATGTTTCCTTATTGTTGACACTTAAGAGTTCTTTGAATATTTTGGATACAAGCCATTTGTCAGGTATGGTTTCTCCAAATATTTTCTCTCAGGTTGTAGCTTGTCTTTTCATTCCCTTAACAGTGTCTTTCCTAGATCATAAGTTTTTCCTTTGCATTTTAATGAGGTCTAACAATGATTTTTTTTTTCCTTAATGGGTCATGCTTTTGCAGTTGTATCTAAGAATTCACCACCAAAACAGAGGTCACTTAGAAGTTCTCCTATGTTATCTTTTAGAAATTTCATGGTTTTGCATTTTAGCTTTAGGTCTATGACCCATTTTGAGTTTATTTTTATAAAACATGTAAAGTCTGTGTCTGGAGTCATCATTTTGCATGAAGATAGCTAGTTGTTCCAGCACCATGTGTTGAAAAGACTATTCTTTCTCCATTGAATTGTTTTTGCTCCTTTGTCAATGATCAGTTGGTGATGTTTGGGTGGGTCTAATTCTGGTCTCTCTATTCTGTTTCACTGATGTATTTGTCTATTCTTTCATGAAACCATGCTATCTGGATCAATGTATTTTTATAATAATTCTTGAATTTGTTCTTCTTCTGTATTGTTTTAGCTACTCTGGGCTTTTTGACTTTCTACAAAATAACTTGCTAGAGTTTGATTTGGATTGCATTGAATCTATTTATCAAGTTAGGAATAACTCACATCTTAAAAATATGGTCTTCCTATCCATGAAAGTGGAATATCTCTCCTTTTATTTGAGTTTGATTTATTTTATCAGTTTTACAGTTTTATTTATATAAATATTGTAAATATTTTGTTAATTTATACCTAGGTATTTCAGATATTTTTGGTACTAATATAACTAGTGTTATGCTTTTAATTTTTTCTATTCAAATTTTTGATCACTAGTATATAGGAAAGCTTTTGACTTTTGTATATTAGCCTTGAAACCTGCAATCTTACTATAATATCTTACTAGATAAAGGTGAGGTATTTTTTTTTCCTGCTTCTATGAGATTTTCTATATAAATAATCACATTTATGAACAAAACTGGGTTTACTTCTTCCTTTCCAATCTGTAAACTTTTTACATCCATTTCTTGTCTTATTGTAATTGCTAGAACTTCCAGTACAGTGTTTGAATATGCAATCAAGAGGAGACAACCTTGCTGAATTAGTCAGGATTCTCAAGGGAAACAGAACCAACAGAAGATATCTACAAATATTATGAGATCTTTATGAGAATTATCTCACATGGCAATGGGATGGACAAACCCCAATTCTGTAAGGCAAGCTGCAAGCTGGAAATTCCAATGAAGCATTTAGATTAATTCTCCAGGATAAGCTAACTGGCTGGAGCAGAGATGGAAATTCTCCCTTTTGACCATTGAAATCATCACTTCTATTTTAAAGCCTTCAAATGATTGCATAAGACTTATCTCATTGTTGAAGGCCATCTCCTCAGTTGATTGTAGATGTGGTCAGCCACAGATGCAATTAAATTACTGATGATTTAAATCCATGACATACTTTCACAGTAACAATCAGGCCAGTGCTTGATTGACAAAACAACTGGACACAATCAACTGGCTAAGTTGACATACGAACTTAACAGTCAACTTGACAGTCCTAAACCATACTTAATCTCTAAAAAAAAACTATAACGGTCATATTTTTCACCTAACAATATTCAAATATCTTGCACACAACTAGTAATGCACTAATTCTGCCCAGAATTTCTTGGGTATTATTCAATCTTAAACTTGATATCCTATAACTTAAATTCTACAACATGACACTAATATAATTTATGTCATGTGATAAGGGAATAAGCTAAGGAAAAACAAAGAGATATGCTTTATGTATATATGTGTGTGTGTGTTTATATGTGTGTGTGCATATATATATATATATATATATATATATATATATACGCACACTGGCAATAAAACAAGGAAGAAATATTTATAGCCATTATATTCCTTATTCCTGTAACTGGTCATGTGGACATTCCTCATATTTATATCTACCTTCTTCCATTACCCATTCCATTTTCCCTTTACCTCCAGCAAGCAGCTCAGCTGACAATTGTTCTCTGTCTAGAGAGGTAACCCAAAAAGGCTGAAGTTTCTGGACCATTAGTAACAATGCATGAATTTGGCTGCTACCATTTTCCATTATTTTTTAATCACAAGGCATGGTAGTACTAAGAGTTGCAGTTCTATTTCCCCTTAATAATCAGAATCAGTCACCCAAGCAAGTACAGTTATTCCCTTCATTTCCTGTTAATTCAGAAGCATGAGGAGCCCAAAGAGGACTGGTGGCAGTTTTAACTTGCAGTTCATTGGAATCATTGTTGTCTCTCCTGATGGAAGCACTACTTCTATTTGAACTAAGATCTGTAGACCAGCATTGCTGAAAGTTGAAGAGATAAGAAGAAAAATTTATCCAGTAGATCATTAGGAGTAATAGTACATGGTGCCACTCCTAATTCCACCTATAGATTCTTGGCCCCATAAATCCTGGTTATGGGAGAAACAACATTATAGAATGGGTACTGCTTTAGAGAACAGACAGCCTACTGGAAAACACTGCACAGTTGTGTGAGGTATTGCCACCTAGTTGGCACCATAATTGAGTCTTCAAAAAGCCACTCTTGGGGAGCAGATGTGGCTCAAGAAGTTGAGTGCTTGCTACCCACATGGGAAGTCCCAAGTTTGGTCCCTGGTGATTCCTAAAAATAAATAAACAGCAAACAAATAAAAAAAGAACCAGCTCAAGGGAGTTGATGTGGCTCAGTGTTTGAGCACCAGCTTCCTACATATTTGGTCCTAGGCTCATCCCCGGTCATGGTACCATTAAAAAAAAAGCCTTTCCACCATTCTACCAATCCAGCTGCTTCAGGATGATGGGAATTAAGGTAAAACCAGTGAATTCCATGAAAATGTGTCCATTTCCTCACTTGATTTGCTGTGCAGTAGGTTCCTTGATCACAAGCAATGCTGTGTGGAATACCATGACAGTGCATAAGAAGTTTTTAAGTCCATGGATGGTAATTTTGACAAAATCCATTTCATGCAGGGAAACCGAACACATATCTGGAGTGTGTATCTATTCCTGTTAGAACAAATCACTGCCCTGACCATACTGGAAGTGGTCCAATGTAATTATCCTGCCACTAAGTAGCAGAATGATCACCTCAAGGAATGGTGCCATATCGGGGGCTGAGCGTGTGTCTCTGATACTGGTAGATTGGGCAATCAGCAGTGGCTGTAGCCAAGTCGGCCTTAGTGAGTGGAAGTCCATGTTGCTGAGCCCATGCTTAACTTCCATCCTTACTACTATCACAACTTTTTTTTTTTATGGGTCTTAATTTTATTACTTTTTTTAATTTATTTTATTTTATTTTTTTAAAGATACTTAGATTACAAAAATGTTACACAAAAAATATAGGGATTCCTAGGTGTGTTCCACTTCCCATACCTCCCACACCCTCCCACATAAACAACATTTTTCATTAGTGTGGCACATTCATTGCAATTGATAAATGCATCCTGGAGCATTATGGGAAGATATATAATGGCATATATCTGTCATTGCAATGACATTCAGGATGATTCCCAAGTCCCAAATACATTGACAACTTTGTTCATGAACCCATTGGGAAATAACAGGAGTGGCTGGGGAAGGAATCTACTATTATCCACAGGATTGGGTTATCTTACCCACTTATTACTAAAATCTTCCTCTGTTAAAGTCACCCTCCATTACCCATTTACTTGGGACACAAATAGCTTTATGGTTTTTGCCCACTCAGTAGGGTTTATCCACATACATCTCCCCCAGACCTGTTTGTCACCAATTTTCCAATCATGTTACTTCCATGTTCCTGGTTATCGAGGAAACCATTAGTGAAGATCATTAATCAGGATACAAATACACCTCTAGCCATTTCTCCTTCCAAGTAAAATGAACAACCAGATGCACTGCTTGAAGTTCAAAACACTGGGAGTATTTCCCTTCACCACTGTCCTTCAGTAATGTCCCAGAAAGGAGAGTAGCCCCCAAAGGGGGATGTAGAGCTGCAGCTGTTCACTTTTTGGTATATATTTTGCAGAATCTTATTAAAACTGGACCAAGTTTTCTATTCCTCAAGTAAATATAAGGAATTCAACAAGAGGTGATAGTTGTGGGCTGGGGAAATGAAGGTAATGTGGTTGGGGGGACATGAGAATTGGGGCCTCTTCCTAAAGTAACTTTGTGCCTTGAGGAACTGCATGAGTCCTATTTCATATATACCACCTCTATATTATGATGGATTGCTACCATGCATGCCCAACTTTAGAGCTTGATGGGTCATACAGCACCCAGGTTATGATAGGCAACTCAGGCTTCATGGTAACTTGGTGGCCCATGGTTAAGCATTCAGACTGTACTAAGGCCCAGTAATAGGCTAAAAGATGTTTTACCTACGGTGAGTAGTTTTCTGCAGAAGATGGCTAGGCTTTGCTTCAAAATCTGAAGAGTCATCATTGGGATTATCTTATATAGCCCTACCAAAGGTGCAAGACAGTATCTTTATTTGCCACTAACACTTCTAGCACCATTGAATATGCTAGATCATATGGCTCAAGTGGAAAAGCTGTTGGTACAGCAGCTTAAATCAATTTCAGAGCCCCCTTTTGTTTCCATCCCAAATCAAAGTTAGCAGATTTTGGGTCCCTCAATAAATGGGCACAATAGCACACCAAATGAAGAACATGGTGTCTCCAAAATACAAAGGGCCAACTAAGCACTGTGCCACTTTTTTGGGTCAGATGAAGTAATTATCCTTCAGCTTAGAAGGGATATCCCACACCACTGGATACCTAGAAATTTCACTGAGGTGGAAGTCTCCTGTATTTCTGTTGGATTTATCTCTCATCCTCTGACACACAAATGCATTACCAATAAGTCTAGAATAGTTGCTACTTCTAGCTTACTAGGTCAAATAAACATGATTTCAACAATATAATGGAATGATAGGATGTCTTGAGAGATGGAGAAATGATCAAGCTCTCTATGAACAAAAATATGTCATAGGATTGGAAAGTTGATATACCCCTGAGGTAGGACAGTGAAGGTATATTTCTTGCCAGCTGAAAGAAAACTGTTTCTGGTGATATATTAGTCTGCCAAAGGGGTGCTCATGCAAAGTACCAAAAATCTATTGGATTTCATAAAGGGTATTTATTTGGGATAAAAGTTTACAGGTACAAGGATGTAAAAATTCCAACTCTCTTACATATGGATTATGGTAAGATGGCATTTGACTAACAGGCAAAACTCAATGCTCTTACAAAAACAACAGAGCAAAATGTTGTCTTAGGGACCTGCTTTGGGGGTCAGCAGACCAGGACAGTGCTACACAACTCCCAGGAGGGTGAGGGACAGAGAAACAAGAACCCGAAACAACACACATGAGTTACCAAACCACTGCAGCAACTGGGAAGGGCTACTTCCCCCACTCCAAGGTGTTAAGCTGGGGTAAAACCCCTGGATCACTACAGCTGACTGAGAGGGAAACATATCTTCATCGTCATCAGCTACTTCAAGGGAAAAGGGAAAGAGAGTTGGGGAACTTTTCTTCAGTAAATTATGCAAGCAGAGCCCACTTTGAGTCTCTGCTCTGGAGATTCAACACAGGAATACAGGAAATTCTAAACTGAAACACATCTGTGGAAAAGTGCACCAATGAGCACCATCTGCTCACCAGTCAGGAAATTGCATGGACAAAAACTGTTTTTCATTCTCTTTATATCTTAAATCTTGGGAGAAAATCTGTGCTTCATTAGTGAGTCCCTGGCCTGATTTTGATAACTTAAACTGGGAAATTTTAAAGACTTATTAATAATAAGTTGAATCAAATATCAAAGAAAATCTATGAAAAAAAAAAAAAAAAAAAACCACAATAAGCAAGAGAGAGAATTTGGCCATCAGAGTAAATTCACCAACATATTCAGATGCCTAGAAATCATCAAAAAAATTACAAGTCCTACTAGGAAACAGGAAGAGATGGCCTACCAATGGAAAAAAAACAAACATCCTGAAGAGATAAAATATTAAAGACAATTAATCAGTGATAATCAACAGTTCTCCTAAATCACTTCAAAGAAATTAAAGAAAATATAACTAAAAATAAAAGTATATTAAGAAAACACTGGGTGAGCATAAAGAACAATTTGAAAGTATGCCATGAAAACTAACAGACTTTATGGGATTGAAAGACACGATGCATGAGATTAAGAATACACTATAGGCACATAAGAGCAGATTTGAATTGCTCAAAGACAGAATTAGTGATTTTGAAGACAGAACATATGAACTGGAAAAGACAGGAGAACAGAAAGAGAAGAGATAGGAAAAAATGAAACACAGTATCAGGGAATAAAATGACAATGTGAAATGCACAAACATTCTCATTATTGGTGTCCCAGGAGAAGAGATTGGAAAAGGAGCAGAAAGAATAGTTGAAGAAATAATAGCTGAATACTTCCCAGCTCATATGAAAGACATAAATATAAAATTCCAATAAGACAACACACCCCAAACAGAAAAAATCCAAGTCACTCTACCCTGAGATTCCTACTATTCAGAAAGGCAAATATCAGAGATAAAGAGAGGATTTTGAATCCAGCAAGAGAACAGCAAAACATTACATACAAGGGAAACTCAGTAAAATTAAGTGCCAACCTCTCATCAGAAACCATGGAGGAGAGAAGACAGTGGTATGATGTATTTAAGGTACTGAAAGAGAAAAACTGCCAGCTAGGAATCTTGTATTCTGCAAAAGTGTCCTTCTAACATGAAGGTGAGATCAAAGTCTTCACAGACAAACAAAACCTGATAGAATATGTTACCAAAATACCAGAAGAAAGGAATGCTGCAGCCTGAAATGAAAAAAAGAAAATAGCAAGAGATTTGGAGAAGAGTGTAGAAGTGAAGATTATTAGGAAGGGTAAACTAAAGGGTAAGAAGACAGAAAATAGAACAAGATGACAAAAGAGAGTGTAAGGACAAAATGGATGAAGTATATAATGCCTTTACAATAATCACATTGAATGTTAATGGCTTGAACTATCCAATCAAAAGGCATAGTCTGATAGAATGGATTAAAAAATATGAGTCACCTATATATTGTCTATAAGAGACCCACCTCAGATTTTTAAAGTATGAGCCATCTATATATTGTCTACAAGAGACACAATCAGTTTAAACATAAAAGGTTTAACAAAGATATTCCATGCAAATAATAGCTGAAAAAAAAAAAGAGCTGGAGTAAGGATATTAATATCTGACACAATAGATACAAAACAGTTATAGGGACTGAAGAAAGTCATTATACATTTATAAAAGGGGCAATTCACTGAGAAGAAATAGCTATAGAACTATGTATGTATCTAACCAGATTGCCCCATAAACATGAGGCACACACTAGCAAAATACAAGGGAGAGATAGAGGTCTCAACAATAATAGTTGTAGACTTTGATACACCCCTCTCATTATTAGATAGAACATCTGGACAGATGATTAATAAAGAAACAGAGAACTTGAATAATATGATAAATGAACTAGATGAACAGACATCTGGAGAGCATTTCACCCCAAAACAGCAGGATATAACTTCTTTTCAAGTATTCATGGATCCTTCTCCAAGATAGATTAGATATTAGGTCATAAGACAAGACTCAATTTAAAAAAGACTGAAATTATACAAAACACTTTCTCTGATCATAAAAGAATGAAGCTGGAGATCAATAATGGATGGGAAAATACGTGGATATTAAACAACACAATTTTAAATAAACAGTGGGTCAAAGAAGAAATTGCAAATATCTTGAGATGAATGAAAATGAGAACACAGCATATCAAAACCTGTGGGAAACAGCAAAGGTAGTGCTGAGAAGGAAATTTATAGCCCTTAATTTTTACATTAAAAAAGAAGTGAGAGCTAAAATTGAAGATCTAACTGCATACCTGGAGGAATTACAAAAAATACAGCAACCTAATCCCAAACAAAGCCGAGGGAAAGAAAGAGTAAAGATCAAACAGAAATAAATGAAATAGAGAACAAAAAATCAATAGAGAGATTCAACAAAACCCAAAGTTGGTTCTTTGAGAAGATCAACAAAATCAACAAACCCTTAGCTAGACTAACAAAGAAAAAACGAGAGAAGATGCAAATAAGAGAAAAATAAGAGAGATCATAAGAGGATACTGTAAACATTTGTATGCCAAAAAAAATTGACAATGTAGATTTGATGGACAAATTCCTAGAAACACACGTACCAACTACACTGACCCTGGAAGAAATAGAAGACCTCAACAAAGCAACAAACCAATTGCACATGAATAGATTCAGTCATTAAAAACCTCCCAAAGATCAAAAGCTTGGGACCAGATGGCTTAACAGGTGAATTTTCCCAATCATTAAAGGGTGATCTAATACCAATCTTGCTCAAGCTCTTACAAAACTTTGGACAGGAAAGAATGCCACCCAACTCATTCTATGAAGTCAACATCATTTAATACCAAAACCAGATAAAGACACTACAAAAAAAGAAATTTACAGACCAATATCTCTAATGAATATAGATGCAAAAATGCTCAACAAAATACTTCCAAACTGAATCCAAAAGCACATTAATAGATTTATACACCATAATCAAGTGGGTTTAATCCCAGGTATGCAACGGTGGTTCAACACAAGAAAATCAATTAGTTTAATAAACCACATTGATAAATTGAAGAAGACAAATCACATGATCCTCTCAATTGATGCAGAAGAGGCATTTTACAAAGCACAGCACCCTTTCTTGATAAAAACACTCCAAAAGATAGGAATAGAAGGAAGGTTTCTCAATATGGTAAAGTGCATATATGAAAAACCTAGCATCGTACTCAATGGTGAAAAACCGAAAGCTTTCCGCCTGACATCAAGAATAATACAAGGATACCCACTGTCACAATTGTTATTCAACATTATGCTAGAGGTTCTAGCCAGAGCAATTAAGATAGATAAAGAAATAAAAGGAACCCAGAGACAAAGGAAGTAGTAAAATTTTCACTATTTGCTGATGATATGACCTTTTATCTAGTATCTCCTGATAATTCTACCAAAAGCTACTAAAACTAAAAAAGGAGTTTGGCAAAGTGGTGGTATACAGGATTAATAAACAAAAATCAATAGCATCTCCATACACAACTGATATGCAATCTGAGGAGGATATCAGAAAAAATTCTGTTATATCGCAACTAAAACAGTCAAATATTTAGGAACAAATTTGACCTAGGACATAAAGGACTTTTATTCAGAAAACTACAAAACATTGCTAAAAGAAACTGAAGAAGCACATTCTGTGTTCGTGGATTGGAAGACTAAATATCGTTAAGATGTCAATTCTATGCAATCTGATTTACAGATTCAAAACATTCCCAATGAAAATTCCAACATCCTTTTTTTGCAGAAATGGAAAAATCAATTATCAAATGTATTTGGAAGGGTAAGGGACCAAAAATATCTTAAAAGAGAAGAACAAAGTTAGAGGACTCTCACTTCCGGACTTTAAAGCATATTACTTACCTAAAGTAGTAAAAAAATATATATATAAATATATATATATATATGGTAATTGCATAAAGATAGACACATTGACCAATGGAACTGAATCGATAACTCCGAAATAGACCCTCACATCTCCAGTCAAGTGATTTTTTAACAAGGCAGTCAGAACAGTTTATTCAACAAATAGTACTGGGAGAATTGGATATCCATATCCAAAAGAAAGAAAGGGGACCCTTATCTCACACTGTATAAAAAGATTACTTAATTTTTTTCTGAAATCTACTTTATATGATACTAAGTTAATAATTTACCTATTCCAATTTTCTTTCAATTAATGTTAGCATTTTATAATAGTATTTCTTTTCAAAATTTGTTTGATGTTAAAATACATTTTTGAAAGCTACATAGAATTGAGTCTTGTTTTTGAATTTTTTCAGAGAATCTCTACTTTTTAGTTATTATTTATACAATTTTTATTAATTACAATTATTGGTATGTTTAGGTTTAATGATATCGTTTCACTATTTTTTATTTTTACCTCCTTATGCCTTGTTTATTTTTAATATTTTTTGTCTATCATTTGGATAAATAAAGCATATTTTATCTTCTTCTTCTTCAAAAAAAAAAAAAATGAATCAAGGCCCTAAATATAAAAGCAACAAACATACAGGTCTTAGAAGAAAATGTAGGAAAACTTCAAGATCTTGTGGTAGGCAGTAGTTTCTTAAACCTTACACCCAAAGCACAAACAACAAAAGAAAAAATAAATAAAGGGGAGCTACTAAAAATTAAACACTTTTGCACCTATAAGGACTTTATCAAAAGGGTGAAAAGTCACTTGACTCAATGGGAGAAAATATTTGGCAATCACATATCTGTTAAGGGTGTAATATCAATGATACATAAGGAGATCATACAACTCAACAATAAAAAGACAAACTACCCAATTTAAAAATGGGCAAAAGACTTGAAAAGACATTTGTCCAAAAAAAGAAATATTAATGGCATAGAAACACATGAAAAAATGTTCAACATCACTAGCAAGTAGGAAAATACAAATCAAAACTGCAATAAGATATCATTTCACAACCTATTAGACTGGCCTCTATTAAAAAGTCAGAAAACTGTAAATCTTGGAGAGGATGTGGAGAGATAGGAATGCTTATTCACCATTGGTAGGAATGTAGATTGGTACAGCCACTGTGGAGGACTGTTTGGCAGTTCCTAAGGAAGTTGCATATAGACTTGCCATGTGACTTGGCAGTATCATTTCTATTATATATCCAGAAAAACTTAGAGCAGAGACATGAACAGACACCTGCACACTTATGTTCATAGCAGCATTACTCATGACTGCCAAAAGTTGGAAACAATCCAGGTGTCCATCAACTGATAAATGGATAAACAAATTGTGGTGTATACACATGATGGAATATTATGCAGTGGTAAGAAGAAACAACATCATGAAGCATATGATTGCATGGATGAACATGGAGAACATTATGTTGAGTGAAGCAAGTTAGACACAAAAGGAAAAATACTGTATTATTGTGCTGTTCTGAACTAAATATATTGTGTAAACACATGGAGTTTATAATTAGAATATAGATAGCCAGAAAATAGAAGGAGGGTAGAGAATGGAAAGCTCAGGGTTAATCTCTGCAGAACTGGTAAGATAGTTCTTTGTAAATATTTGGAAATGATTAGAAATGGTGAAAGCATATCATGGAGTTTGTAACTAGCAGAGCTATTACATGGTTATGACAGTGGCTGAAAGGGAAAGTCTAAGTACGTGTATATTACTAGAACAAAAGCTAAAAACTGTAACAGGTCTGTATAAGATAGTAAAACCTCATATAAAACATGAATATGGGTGCTATTGCATATATAGGACTGTTTCTTATAAAATATAAATACAAATATACTAGAGAGAAGGAGAAAGAATAGCAGATACATACAGCAGGGGAAGCATAGAGAGATTGAGAAGTGATAAGTTTTATTTTTTGTTTTTTTATTATTATTATTCAAATAATGAAAGTGTTCTAAGAATGATTGAAGTGATGAATGCACAAATAAGTGATTACACAGTATACCATTGATTGTATACTTTAGATGAATTTAATCTTTATTAATATGTATCAATAAAATTGATTTGTTAAAAAAATAAGTCCAACTCAAGGTTACTTTCTCACCAGTCTTTAGTCATCTGTTGAGGCAAGATGGTCACTGATCTCTGCCTGGTCTCTCCTTCCTGGGCTTCCTCTTCCTCCTGAGGCTCCATGGCCCCAGCTTCTTCCCAATATTAGCTGTAGGCTGGCACAGGGCTTGTCTCTCAAGGCTTCCTATGTCAGTCTAGACTCTCTTCCCAAGGTCAGCTATAAACCATAAGGCTAATGGTCCCTCTCTCCCTGGGACTTTATCTTTTTTAGCCTTCCCCTTTGTGTCAATGACAGGTCAAAACAAGATATTCTCTGTGTATCTTCTTGAGTGAGTGCTGAGTGCCCATTTATATCAGCCCACCAAGGAGGCAGGGACTCAACTTGAGTAACATCTTACTGATGTGGTCAAATCAAAGCCCTAACTTTAACAGGTAATTTAATCAAGGGCCTCTCAGCTAATCCAATATAATCAAAAATTACCACAGCCAGAATAATAGATTCATTTACAGACATGATCTTTGTCTTTTGGGGATTCATAAATAATCTCAAACTATCACAGGTGGTCTTTACCAAAATTGAGAAAGAGCATTTTCCAGATCAATAACTGCATGCTAGATACCAGATTATATGTTTATTTGCTCAAACAATACCACAATTGGAAAAGCAACTACAATTAGAGTCACCACCTGGTAAAGTTTATGATAATCCACTGTCATCATCGATGATCCATCTGTGCAGCCCAAAATTGAGAGTTGAATGGGTAAGTAGTGGGAATCATCACTCCTGCATCCTTCAAGGCCTGGATGATGGCACTATTGCATTCCCTCCAAGTATCCAGTATTTTCCTTGCTTTACTATTTTGCTATCTATGGAAAGTTCTAGTAGCTTCGACTTGGCCTTTCCTACCATGATAGCCCTCACTCCACAAGCCAGTGAAACAATGTTGGGGTTCTGCTAGATAATGAGTGTGCCTATTCCAGTACTGATGAAATAATCACAGAATGGTTCTGATGACCCACTGGATCCACTATGAGGCAGGTCTGAGCTAAAACTCCATTGATCAACTGGTTTCCATAAGCTCCTCCTCTGACTGGTAAAGCACAGTGAAATTACAGTGTCCTGCAATTAATGTCACTTCTGAAGCCATATGTAATAATCCCTGAGATATCTGATCATTTCTTTTTTCCCCAATGCACAGTTATCCTGGTAAAAGGTCTTAGGTCTTTTGGGGGAAAGACTAAGAGGAAGATTAACAGTATAAATTTTTGACAAGGTAGCAGAGTACTTCCCCAATGGGACCCAGTCTATCCTTCATACATGGGGCTCTGAGTCTGTAAATTGTTTGAAATCTAGGAATTAAGGGGCCATGAATCACTGTTTTTGAAATTCAAAGTAGACTTTTGTTCACTTGACTTAGAGGTATTCTGCTTATACAAATCAAGTAAGAATTTGGTAGACTGTCCATCTATTTTACTTCTAGATACCCCATCATCTACCATTCAATGCCATAGGTCTCTGTGAGTAACACTATTTTGACTGCTGCTTTGTCTCTTTTTTCTTTATTTTTACTGGGAGGTCCCAAGGATTGAACCCAGGTCCCTCCATATGGGAGACAGATACCCAACCACCCGAGCCACATCTGTCCCCGTGCTATATATCTTAAGGTTGACCAAATATACCCAAAGTTACAGTCATTTCCCATACAGGATGGTCATATAATAAATTAGGCTTAGTTTATCACCAGCATTCTAAAAACCAGACCTAGGGAGAAAAACTAGGTCTGGGGACACATGCATGGTTTCTAATATAGCGAATGTTTAGGCTACCCTGATTTGATTGCTGCTTGTCTGCTGTCCATTATGGTGGTCTCACGTCCACCTTGTCTTTGGTGATTAAGTGTTGCCAGTTGGCTTCTGCCATCCTGGGATCTGATCATCCCCATTATGTTTAATAATCCAATTCAGTGACAGCAGATCTCACAGTAATATCTGAACTAAAGATAAGAGCAACTAAGAGCTCTTTGAGGATGAATGTTGTTTTCACAGGGGAGGTGGTTATAGATTTATCAGGCCCAGAAGGTTTAGTATCTTCAGTTGGAAATTGGAAGTTGGAAGATCATTACAAGCTTATCTGGCAAAGACAGCCTATTCTAGAGTTTCAGTGTCCCTACCACCATTGTAAATCCTGTATCCCGATTCCAATTTTCAGGATCCCATTCATTTCCAATAAATGCTCTCATTTTAAAGCAGACTTGCTGCACATTTGGTAATTTAGTTCATGTTGTAATTCATCCACTCACACAATGAGGATCTAAGTGTAGTTTTCAAAAACTTAAGTCTGTGACTACATGAAATAATAATCTCCTTTAGGGCACATGTAGAAACATTATCATCCTTCATGTGGGTCTTAAGTTGCAAATTTGAAGGCTTGAGCTCATCCTTTTCTTTTATAATTGTATCCAGCATGTTTAGGAACAATCAACTTATTTTTTCTCTTAACTCTACAAAACTCTGTTAAATTGGTTAAAAAAAAACCCTCTCACCCAGAGTTTTGCCTGTGATAAGCATTTAAATAGCCATATCCAGTGGTGATATCTCTATTCCCACCTCACACCATAAACTATCAGTGTCATCTTAATTATCTGAAATAGAGCCATTAGTATGTTTGAATCTAATCAAATTAGAGAAGCAATTGCGAAATCCCCAGAGCTGATTTAGAATTCTCATCCGTAAGTTTCTGTTTCTCAATAACCACTAGTGGTACCAAAACTGTATTACTCAAGGGTCTCTAGGGAAACAGAACAGACAGTAGATATGAGTAAATATTATGAGATTTTTATAAAAATTGTCTCATGGGGACAGTAAGTCCATATTCCGTAGGGCAGGATGAAAGCTGGAAATGCAGAAGAAGGTTTTCAAGGAATTCTCTGGAGAAGGTGGCTGAATGAACTAGAGATGGAAATTCTAACTGCTGAAATCATCACTCTTTTTAAAGCCTTCAACTGATTGGATGCGACTTCTGTCATTGTTGAAGGCAATCTTCTCAGCTGATTGTAGCTGTACCCAGCCATAGATGCACTCAATTTACTGATAATTTAAGTCCACACGTATCATCACAGTAACAATCAGGCCAGTGCTTGCTTGACCAAACAATTGGACACCATAACCTGGCCAAGATGATATGTGAACTTAACCAGCACACATTCCTTTATTTTTAATATATCTATGCCTTTGTATTTAAAGTGAGTTTCTCGTAGGCAACAAGTATTTGGGTCTTTTTTCTTTTCTTTATCCACTCTGATAATTTCTATAGTATAATTGGCATGCTGAGACTATTGAGACCACTTATGTGTAAATGATAATTGGCATAGTGGGATACTTGGGTTAGTGTATCCCATTTTTGTAACTGTTTTCTATTTTGTGCCCTTGAGCTTTTTTGTTTTGTGTTTTGTTTTGTTGTTGTTGTTGTTGTTTGTCTTCCACTCTTATTCTACTTCCCTGGTTCCAATTGAGCATTAAATATGATTTCATTTTCTCTCCTCTTTTAGCATATAAATTATACTTCTTTTAAAATTCTTTTAGCTGTTGCCCTAGAGTGTATAATATACCTTTGCAGCTAATACTATAATGCTTTGGGTAGTGTAGGTATCTTTTGATAAATAGTTCTAATACATCGCTCCCATCCCTTATAACACTTCTGTCATTTATTTCACTTATTCATCATCTATAATCACCAATCATCATTGCTACTATTTTGAATAAACTAGTTTATTACATCAGTTAAGAATAAGAAAAATAAAAGATTTTGATTTACTATCATCTATTCTTTCTCAAATGATCTTCCTTTCTTTAGGTACTTTCAGAGTTTCTCATCTATATCATGTTTCTTCTCTCTGAAGAACTTCTTTTAACATTTCTTGCAAGGCAGGTCTACCAGCAATTAATTACTTCAATTTTTGTTTCTCTGAGAAAGTCTTTTCAATTTTGAAGTATAGTTTCTCTGAATATAAGATTCTATATTGTTTTATTCTCCTTTCAATGCTTTATTTCACACCATTCTTTTCTTTTGTGATGGTTTATGAAGAGAAAGTCCAATGTCATTCTTAATCATTGTTCGTCAATAAATACTGATTTTTATTGACTTTAAATACTGGTATAACTTTTTTCCTCTGGTCTCTTTCAAGATTCTCTGTCTTTGATTTTCTTCACTTTGAAAACATATACTAAGTTGTAGTTTTTACATACTTTTCCTTCTTGGTGTGCTCTGAACTTACTGGATCTGTGGTATGGTGTCTGTCATTAATTTTAGAAAATTCTAGGCTATATTTCTTCTGTCCTTTTCTATCTTTATTCTCTTTCTCCTGTTGGAATTCATATTATTCATATGCTACACCTTTTTTAATTTGTCCTCAGTTCTTGAATATTATCTTGCCTTCTTCATCATTTTATCTTTTCATTTTAGTTTACATGTTTCTATTAATGTATCTTCAAACACACTGATTCTTTCCTTCACCATGCCCAGTCTATTGATGAAGCCATCATGGCATTCTTCATATCTATTACATTTTTTTTTTAATTTCCAGTATTTCCATTTGTTTCTTTCTTAGCATTCCCATCTCCCTGCTTACATTAAACCATCTGTTCTTACATAGGGTATATTTTGCCCATGAGAACACCTTTTATATTAACCATAGTTATTTTTTTTTATTGTGAGTAAAAATCAAAATTTTCACAATACATACCAACATTTGCAAAATGATATATAAATGTATATGCATATATGTGCATTTGCTTACAAAAATGTTATTTATGTAAATATATAAATATATTTTAAGAAGTGCTTAGATACCCAAAATATTACATGGAACCCACTGGAATTCCCATGTTGCCTACCTCGCACACCTCCCACCACATCCCACACAAACACCTCACACAAGTGTGGCCCACCACCCTCAATGGACTTACACATCCTGGGGCCTTGCCACCAACCGTAGACCACAGTTCACCCCATAGACAACACTCTCTCCCACACAGTTCTTAGTGGTATGTGCTATTTTAAAATGGCATACATCCGTTGACACAAAGGTACTCAGGACAACCTCCAAATCCCAAAGAAGCCCCTGTATTTCAACTGCTCATCCCCTCCCTGCCCCAAAAGTGTCTAGTGGCCACTGGCTCCACCTCATTGTTATAATTTCTTCCATTGCTAGAATCACCATATGTGAACAACAGAATACCATCAAGTCCATTCTAGTCCATAGTTCTTCCCCCAATCCTGAGGGGACTGGGATGGTGATGTCCACTCAACCTCCAAGTGAGAGAGGGCTTATATCCCATGGATATGGTGGGTGGGACGATCCTGCCTGCAGATGCAGGCCCTCTCTATTCCCTGGGATGACCATTGCCCATCGTTGTCTCCTCGCCAGGTGACTTGAATGAGTCCATTGAGCTGTAGGGTAGGAGTTGCAGCTCCACCGAGATTCCATGCACACTTGGCATATAGGTAGGCCAGAGGCTCCAGTCTCTGGAAGTATAGCTAAGAACTTCAGCATCACATATAGGTTTGAATAGAAGGGACTGATGAACCATGTACAGGGAGGACTTATTTGAGTCCAATTCTGTCACTCTCAGGAGCACAGATTCCAAAATAGACCCCACTGATAAGGCATCAGTCTCTGGGTCTAACCCCACTTATATAGGACCTGGGTGTCTCCAGAGCTCTCAGGAGCCCCTCTGTGTGGGGTGATAGGCACTTAGATGTTCTATGAGCTCCTACTGAGGTGTGCGTAAGAGTCACCTCTGGGATGACCTCCCTACTCTCTTTGAAGTCTCTTAGCCACTTGAACTCATTTGTCTTTACCTTTTCCCCCTTTAATTCAAGGTCTTTTTCCAGTTGTGTTGCCAGTTGGCACTTGGTATTAATCCCTCGTTGCCAGGGAGGCTCATCCCCGAAAGTCATGTCCCACATTGGGGGGAAGGTAATGCAATCATATGCTGAGTTTGGCTTAGAGAGAGGCCACATTTGAGCAACAAGCAGGCTCCCAGGTGGCAACCCTTAGGCACCCCACAACTGCAGGCTAAGTCTCAGTTACAAGAGCAAAGACTCAAAAGGGTAGTCATCAATAAAAAGAACACATCAGTGGGTCATCCTCTTTTGACAGACACTGTCCCTGCACTCAGAGGACTATTGCTGCTCCCTTGGAGACTGTGGCAGAGCTCTCCAGGCTAGGAATTCAGATTCCCTCATTTGTTGTGTGATTGTCCACCCATCGTGACCATGCCCCATCTTTTGATCTTTTGATCGATTTTGTATATCTTTCATATATATTCGGATGAATTAATTCCCATGAAACCTCCCTCCCAGACACCCCCCACCAATAATCCCCTGCAGTACCCATTATAACCCTTTTGTGATACAAATCCTCCATGAACATGTAGTCCATAAAATAATCAAATACACTTACTAGGAAAAAGAAACAAGTATGATAAGCTTACATGCAAGAGACAAACATAAGGAAACTCAGGAAAAAAAAAAAAAAAGAAAAGAAAAAAAAAACAAATCAAACAAAAAACAAAACGATATAAAATATAATTAGCGGATTGGGACATTCAGAAAATGGGCGAAAAGGCAAAGGAAATGCCTTTAAAATATATATATATATATATAAATTCATTCTTTTTTCCTTTCTCTACTTTTTTTCTTTCCTTCCTTTTATCACTGTGTTATCGGATGCCTGGTGTGCCGTGACACCTTCCCCCTCTCAATCCCCATTGTCTCCCAATTTTTCATTTGATTTTCAAAGAAGTTTTAGGTCACAGCAAAGTCACATACAGAGTGCCAGAGATTCCCAGATACCAAACCACCCCAACCTCCCTTTTTTTTTAATGTTAGCATTGTTATAACTGTTATACAGATAGCAAAATACAGCAGCTAAACATTGTCAATGATTTACAGTATAGTTTACAATTTAGATGATACAGTTTAATAATTTTTATGATATTTACTATGTCCTGTGTCCATTACTGTAAGGTAATGAAAAATCTTCCCCATGACCACAAAACACCCCTTTAGATCTTGACTGTTCCCTTCCACCCAGCCCCCCAGGGCCCATGATACCACCCTCTCCCTACCCATGGAATGTCAAGATTCACAGTTACATGCCCTGGGGATTTGAAACTGCCCTTCCTAATCCACCCACCCCCCAGTGCTGCACCTCCAAACCTAGGAACAACACCATTCATCTGCCCCATCCCCCAACATGCAACCACACTCTATCCCTTTACCATAAATTATGTCCATATGGGTGATGGCTCAAAGCCTGCTCTTCTCTTACTCTCCTTTGTTAACCTATCTTTCAGACAATGTTTCTCAGAGACTGCTCACTTTCCTCAGTTTAGATCAGTGAGGTCATATACTGTTCATCCTTCAGTGCCTGGCTTGCTTCACTCAACATAAGGTCTTCAAGATTCATCCACGTTACTCCATGTGTTAGCACTTTGTTCCTTCTTACAGCTGGGTAATATTCCATTGTATGTATGTACCACATTTTGCTTATCCATTCGTCTGTTGATGGGCACCTGGAATGATTCCAACTTTTGGCAATGGTGAACAATGCCGCTATGAACATTGGTGTGCATATATCTGTTTGTGTTTTTGTTTTCAGTTCTTCTGGGTATATACCCAGCAGTGGAATTGCTGGATCATATGGAATATTTATTGCTAGTTTTCTGAGGAATCGCCAAACTGTCCTCCACAGTGGCTGGACCATACCACAGTCCCTCCAGCAGTGGATGAGGGTTCCTATTCCTCCACATCCTCTCCAACATTTAGTGTCTCCTGTTTTTTTAATAGCTGCCATTCTGATGGGTGTAAGATGGTATCTCATTGTAGTTTTGATTTGCATTTCCCTGATAGCAAGCGAAGTTGAGCATTTTTTCATGTGCTTTTTAGCCATTTGTATTTCTTCTTTGGAGAAGTGTCTTTTCAGGTCACTTGCACATTTTTTAAATGTGTTGTTTCGCCTTTTATTTTCGAGGTGAAAGATTTCTTTATATATGCAGGATATTAGGCTCTTATCAGATATATGGTTGCTGAATATTTTTTCCCATTGAGTAGGCTGCCTTTTTATTTTCTTAATAACATCCTTTGAGGTGCAGAAGCTTTTAATTTTGAGGAGATCCCATTTATCAATTTTTTCTCTTGCTACATGTGCTTTGGCTGTGAAGTTCATGAAGCCATTTCCTATTACAAGGTCCTGTAGATGCTTCCCTACATTATCTTCCAAGGTTTTTAAGGTTTTGGCTGTTATATTTAGATCTTTGATCCATCTTGAGTTGATTTTTGTATAAGGTGTGAGATGGTATTCTTCTCTCATTCTTTTGGATATGGATATCCAGTTCTCCAAGCACCACTTGTTAAAGAGGCCATTCTCTCCCAACTGAGTGGGCTTCATGGCCTTGTCAAATATCAGATGACTGTATATGCGAAGATCTATATCAGAACTCTCAATTCGGTTCCATTGGTCAGTAGGTCTATCCTTGTGCCAATACCATGCAGTTTTGATCACTGTAGCTTTGTAGAATGTTTTAAAGTCAGGTAATGTGATACCTCCAACTTCATTTTTCTTTTTCAATATATCTTTGGCAATTCGGGGCCTCTTGCCTCTCCAAATATATTTTGTGGTTAGTTTTTCCAGTTCCTTAAAAAATATAGTGTTGACTTTTATTGGGATTGCATTAAATCTGTAGATTAGATTGGGTAGGATAGACATCTTGATGATGTTTAGTCTTCCTATCCATGAACAGGGAATATTTTTCCATTTATTTCAGTCTTCTTTGATTTCCTTTAACAGTGTTGTATAGTTTTCTGTATATAAGTCCTTTACATCTTTAGTTAAATTTATCCCTAGGTATTTGATTCTTTTAGTTACTATTGTAAATGGTATTATTTCCTGTATTCCTCCTGTTTGCTCGTTATTGGTGTACAGAAATGCTACTGATTTTTGAGCGTTGATCATATAGCCTGCAACATTACTGAACTCCTGTATAAGTTCTAGAAGCCTTGTTGTCGATTTTTCAGGGCTTTCTATGTATAGGGTCATGTCATCTGCAAATAATGAAATTTTTACTTCATCTTTTCCAATCTGGATGCCTTTTATGTCCTTTTCTTGTCTCAGTGCTCGTGCAAGGACTTCTAAGACAATGTTAAAAAGGAGTGGTGATAGTGGGCATCCTTGTCTTGTTCCCGATCTCAGAGGGAAGGCTTTTAGGATTTCATTGTTGAAAATGATGTTAGCTTTGGGTTTTTCATATATACCCTTTATCATTTTCAGAAAGTTTCCATCTATTCCTATCTTTTGTAGTGTTTTTATGAGGAAAGAGTGCTGTATTTTGTCGAAAGCTTTTTCTGCATCTATGGAGATGATCATGTGATTTTTTTCTTTCAATCTGTTTATATGGTGTATTACATTGATTGATTTTCTTATATTGAACCATCCTTGCATACCTGGGATGAAACCCATTTGGTCATGGTGTATAATCCTTTTGATATGTTGTTGAATGTGATTAGCAAGTATTTTGTTAAGGATTTTAGCATCTAGGTTCATTAGAGAAATTGGTCTGTAATTTTCCTTTCTTGTGGCATCTTTATTTGGTTTTGGTTTTAGGGTAATGTTGGCATCATAGAATGAGTTCGGTAATATTCCTTCTACTTCTATTTTTTGGAAGAGATTAAGTAGAATTGGAGTTAGCTCTTTCTGGAATATTTGGTAGAATTCAGCTGTGAAGCCATCTGGTCCTGGACTCTTCTTAGTTGGGAGGTTTTTAATGACTGAGTCTATCTCTTTACTTGTAATTGGAATGTTGAGTTCATCTATTTCTTCTTTCATCAATGTCGGCTGTTTGTGGGTTTCTAGAAACTTGTCCATTTCCTCTAAATTGTCATTCTTGTTGGCATATAATTTTTCAAAGTATCCTCTTATGATACTCTTTATTTTTGTGGAGTCAGTAGTGATATCACCTTGCTCATTCCTTATTTTATGTATTTGCATCTGTTCTATCTTTTTCTTTGTTAGTCTGGCAAAGGGTTTGTCAATTTTGTTGATATTTTCGAAGAACCAGCTTTTGGTTTTGTTTATTGTTTCCAGTGCTTTCTTATTCTCTATTTCATTTAGTTCTGCTCTAATCTTTGTTATTTCCTGCTTTCTACTTCCTTTAGGTTTAGTTTGTTGTTGTTTTTCCAGTTCCTCCAAGTGTGCAGTTAGGTCTTCAATTTTAGCTCTTTCTTCTTTTTTTATATATGAATTTATGGCTATGAACTTCCCTCTCAGGACTGCTTTCGCTGCATCCCATAGATTTTGATATGTTGTATTGTCGTTTTCATTAGTTTCAAGGTAGTTACTGATTTCTTTTGAGATTTCCTCTTTGACCCACTGTTTGTCTAAGAGTGTGTTGTTTAACTTCCATATCCTTGTGCCTAACCTGTTTCTCTGGCCCTTAGTGATTTCCAACTTCATTCCTTTGTGGTCAGAGAAATTACTTTGTATAATCTCAATCTTTCTGAATTCATTGAGTGTTGTTATGTGGCCTAGCATGTGGTCTATTTTGGAGTATGTTCCATGTGCACTGGAGAAGAATGTAAATCCCACTGTATTTGGGTGTTGTGTTCTGTATATGTCTATTAAGTCCAAATCTTCTAATGTATTGTTGAGTGCCTTAGTTTCTTTATTGATTCTCTGCCCAGATGTTCTGTCTAATGATGATAGTGGTGTGTTGATGTCCCCTGCTATAATTGTAGAGGAATTTATTTCTCCTCTTAGTTTTTCCAGAGTTTGCTGCACGTATTTTGAGGCACCTCGATTAGATGCGTAAATGTTGATGATTGTTCTCTCTTCTTGAGAGATTATTCCTTTTACTAATATGTAGTGTCCATCTTTGTCTCGTACAATAGTTTTGCATTTAAAGTCTATTTTGTCTGATATTAGAGTAGCTACTCCTGCCCTTTTTTGGCTATTGTTAGCTTGTAAAATGGTTTTCTAGCCATTCACTTTCAGCCTCCTTGAATCCCTGGGTCAAAGGTGGGTTTCTTGTAGACAGCATATAGATGGATCATATTTTCTTATCCATTCTGCCTATCTGTGTTTTTTGATCGGTGAGTTTATTCCATTAACATTCACTGTTATTACTTGTAACAAATTTCTTACTTCAGCCATTTTTTCTTTGGGTTAATGTATGTCATATGTTGTTTTGTTTCTCTTTTTGTCTTTTCAATTGTTTTTAAACTCTCCTCCAACTCTCTCTCCTTTGTTTTTTCCTTTCAACTTGTAGAGATTCCTTTAGTATTTCTTGAAGTGCTGGTTTCTTCTTGACATACTCTCTTAATTGCTGTTTATCTGTGAATATTTTGAACTCTCCATCATTTTTGAATGCCAATTTTGCTGGATAGAGAATTCGTGGCTGGAAGTTTTTTTCTTTTAGTGTTTTGACTATGTCATACCACTGTCTTCTTGCCTCCATGGTTTCAGCTGAGAAATCAGCACTTAATCTTATTGTGCTTCCCTTGTATGCACTGTTTCTCTTTTCTCTTGCTGCCTTGAGTATTTTCTCTTTGTCTTGAGCATTGGACAATTTGACAAGTATATGTCTTGGAGTTGGCCTGTTGGGATTTATACTATTTGGGGTGCGCTGTGCTTCCTGGGTCTGCACATCCATCTCTCTCAATAGAGTTGGGAAGTTTTCAGCCATAATTTCCTTCAACACTCCTTCTGTTCCCTTTCCCTTCTCTTCTCCTTCTGGGATGCCCATAATGCGTATGTTTGCGCATTTTGTATTATCGGTTAATTCCCTGAGACCATGCTGAATTTTTTCTATCTTTTTGTCTATCTGTTCTACAATCTCTTTGATTTCAACTGTATTGTCTTCCATATCACTAATTCTTTCCTCTGCATGTTCAAATCTGCTGCCATTTGAGTCCAGCGTCTTTTTCATTTCTTGGCTTGTGCCTTTGTTCACCGTCATATTACCTTTTTAGGCGTGTTAGCTATTTCTTCAGTATGTTCTCCCAGTGTCTTCTTTATATCCTTAATCTCTTCCTTCAGTTCTTTAAGTTGGTCCATGATATTTGTTTTGATAGCTTTGATTAGTTGTTCAATGTTCTGCATTGCTTCCTGGTTTTAATTTTGTGCATTGGACTGGTCCATGTTTTCCAGTTTCTCAGAGTCATTTGTATTTTTCTGTTGCCCTCTGGTCATCATATTATCTTGATGGGTTTGTTCAGTTGATTAGCTTTTCTCTATAGGAATTGTCCATCATCATCATTTTGTTAGCTGTCCTGGGAAATTCTGATGAACTGGAGCATAAATTTTGGCCACAACTCTGCTGAGATTCAGCACCCAAGTGACATATGAACAGACTGAAGATTTAAGTCATTGGGACATATATTTAATGGATATTGTACTAACTATAGGTTCAAACAAAAGAGGTAGAAGCATCATGAGCAGGAAAATTATAAATGAGTCTAACTGTTATATTGGGGAAATAGATTATTATATATTCCATGATAAGTCCTACTGGCAGGTTGCTGATATCATGAGGATGTGTTCTTGCTTATAGTGTCTGGATTTTCTAGAGCACTCAAGATTTATTGGTACTGTATTAATGAAAGGACTTGCAACATTGTTATAAAGATAGTGGTTATCAGAAGTTCCAAAAGAGTAGGGGAGGGAAGAGAAGGTAGAACATAGGGCATTTTTAGGGTATTGGAATTGTTCTGCAAGATATTGCAATGGCAGATATAGGCCATTATATACTTTACCAAGACCTATAAAACTGTACAGTGCAAAGTGTAAACCACAATGTAAACTATAGACCTTGGTTAGTAGCAATACTTCAATATTGGTTCATCAATTGTAACAAATGTACCACACCAATTTAAGATGTTATTAATAGGGGAAAATGTGGGAGGGAAATGAGATGGGTTACATGGGAATCTCCTATACTTTCAATGCAATGCTTCTATAATCTAAAACTCTTTAAAATGTGTATTAAAAAGTGCATAAAAATAATGTTTTTAAATCCATATAGAAAAAGTTGTGGATATATTATATATTTTGTTTAAGTTTCTGTATTCTCTTTTTTATTTCTTCATATATTTTCAAGTGAATTTCTAGGTTTCTTATACACTCACATTATTACAAATAATGTTAGCTTTGTCCTCCTTTTAACTTATATTTTTTAAATAAATTGCATTAACTACACTTTGTATCTATTCATATAGTTTAAAGTCTGTGCATAATAACCTGGTTACTCTATAAGTCAGTTTTTATTATTTGTTTTCCCTTGATTTTCTTTCTATTTTATCACCTCAGATTGTGTCTTTTTTTGCATTGTGAACATTAGATATGAAAAGTGGTGATATTAACTTGAAACCTGGTTAGGTGGCATGGAGCTATGTACCATAAAAAATATTCTTAATCCATTCCTGTGAGTGTGAATGTATTGTAAATAGGACCTGGTTATGCAATTACTTCAGTTCAGGTGTGGCCCAACTAAATCAGGATGGGTATTAATACTATAACTGAGGGCCCTTATAGGCAGAATAATATTCAGACACACAGAAAGAAAGCCACTGGAGAAAGACAGAACCTGGAGACAGAACCTGGAGAAGCCAGGAGAGTGTGCCAAGTGTATTGCCATGCACCAAGGATCACCAATAGCCAGTCCCAAAATGTGACAGTCTCTAGGTCAAAGCAGTTCCTTAATGATGCCTTGATTTTGGGCATCTCTTAGCCTCAAAACCATGAATCAATAAATTCCCATTGTTTAAGCCAACCCATTCCATAGTATTTGTTTTAGCAGCCAGGAATCTAAAACCCAGCATGGTGCTATCTTTCCTTAGGTGGTTTATATTCGCTCTGGCAAATTCTTAAACCAGTTTCTCAGATTGAGATGATATGAACCTGGATTTTTGGCCCTGGAAAGGCCTGAATACTTCAGATTACTCTTATTCCTGGGAATAACATTCTGTGGTCTTGAGAAATAATATAAAGTGGTTATGAGTGCTAACCTCCTGTGCTGGGGAAGTCAGGGGTACACCTAGCAGTCATCTCCCATGTATATAACTTAAAAGATTATTACTATAATAACCATATAGAAAACTATGAAGTCCATGTTTTCTGATGCCTTCTGGCTTCCACATAATCATGATATACATGATATATTTTTGCTTCTTGCCCCTTTAATCTCTCCTTCTCTAATTTTGTCATACCTCAAATCCTTTAAGAAAGTGAATCTAGGTAGTTAAGTTCATTTTCTTCCAGATAGCACATATTTCAATTTTTATTGCCTGGAACACCTGATATGCTAATAAACATCACAGAGTGAGTCTTTGGGTATGGCATGCATTTTGAATCTCTCCTGAAAGCATTTGCTTTACATACTTATCTTTTCTTTAATGTAACTCTATATTATGGTGTAAAGCAATGTATTTTTTTACAGATGTATAACTAAAAAATACAGACAGCAGAGAACAGATATATATAGGCTGACATAGGGCCCCTGACCAATAGGCTTCACATCTGACTGCTGAATTATCAGCAAGCTATACCAATAACCAACTTATAGTTAGTTCTTCAATATTGTACCATTTAAATATAGGTAGGTAGCAAAAGATTGTCAGATGTCTGGAGAAGGTCTACCATGAAATACAGAGTCAAAACAAAAAAGAAAAATAAAAGATTTTGTATAGAACATAAATAATATGGAAAGTGGAAGAAAAGATTCAATGAAAACCAACTAATTCCCACACAAACGTAAGAGATTGTTGATGTATATAAAAAAAATAGCCCAGACAAGTTGAAATAGAGAAGTTTGGAGTGAGAGATCACACCAAAAAAAAAAAAAAAAAAAGAATTAAAATCTAAATTTAATATGGTAAGTCCCTGAGAACCCTCCCCATGAATGTGTCCTTGAATTCTAGCTACCATGTTTCACCCTGAAGGCAAAACTGTAAAAAACAAGAATGATGTTGCTTTTTGTTATTGAGTCAGTAATTTGCAGGAAAAAGGTCAAGGCTACATTTATTTTGAAAATTATAGCTCAACAAAACACTTCAGTTTTTCTCTCCCCAGGGTGCAAAGTATGTGTGTTTTCACATGCATATTTGTTTTTCTGTGTTTCTGTGATTTTCCTCCCAGTGTGTGATGAAATGCACACCTAACAATAATGGTGCCAAGGCCAAGTATAAGCTTTGCTTCCACACTTCGAATATGTTAATATTTTCTCCTAAATCTAAATAAACTTTTTTGTATTGAAAATATTCACTTTTATGGAAAAATGTGATCTCTGTTATTCTGAATATTCAATAAACTGAATAAAGTCATTGTTGTTCCTGCATTAAGAATTATTTAAAATAATTTAAAAAATGCTGAGCATGCAGGAAGGAAGATTTTCAGGAAATTTCTGAGCAAAACTTATATTTCACTGAAGCCTTAGTTGTCAATTGCCTTGCTAAAAACTATTATAAAATCATTTTCATTATTATAATAAGGTTTTAGAGCTAAACATATAGAAGTCATTGTGTCCTACTCTCAGAAAACTGAATTACATTTACAGAGAAGGTAAATGACCTCATAGGATTCATAGCTTCTTTGTGACAGAGTCCAAACTCAACCAAAATTTTTACACATGCCTAAGCAAGTTGATTTTCCAAATCATCAGGACATTTAAATAACACCTCCTGTTTGAAAAACAGAACTTAAGATATTTCCTTAGCATACCTAATTCAAATTTCCACTTCTATACTTGTGTAATATTGGGGAAATGTTTTAGAGTCTTCCATATATATAATGAGAGCCTTGATTTTACTGTTTTATGTATTTTGGGGGTTTATTTCTCCAAATTCAATATGAAAGCTCTATGCTTATAGTCAAGCAGTATATACATTAATTTTGTTTTGTTGCTTTTTGACTTATTCATCATTCAATAGTGATTTTCTAAGGACTTGTGTTTAGCATTCTGAATAAAGAGCTAAATTAGGCATGAGCCAAACCCCAGTGAGATTGAAGTCTACTAGGGAGAAAATGACATGTAAACTATAAACGGAATATTAAGATTCTGGGAACAATTATAGACGCAAACAGAAGGCACACTTGTAAACAAAGGAAGAAGTGGTAAATTCCACCTCTCAGATCCAAAATTTTCAGAGAAGTTTACATATAATTAATTCTAAAAGATGTGTAAGTTTTATTCATAGGCAGAAGGCAGTGCAGAGATAGTGACGATGGCATTGGGGTGAGGATCAGTGGTGGGGAGCATTTCAAACAGAGGAAATATTCTTAGCAAAAACAAACTAAAATATTTCAATATGGTTAAAGGGTGATTTCTGAGAACTTCAGTTAGAAATGATGCTGGAAAGATACTTGAGGTAAAAATATATCCATAAGCAATATTGAGGTGACTGGATTTTTTTTCTATTGACAAAAGGAAGTAACTGAAGCAAGGAATGTAACATTTATATTTTATAAATATATAAACAGTTTGAATGATGGATTTGAGGTGATAAATGTTCACTCTAGAAAACTTGCTGGGCAATTATTATTATAAGTATCCAAACTCTAATGTTAAGGCAATTAATGGTGGAGATCTCAGCAACTGGAAAGATGCAAGTGATTCAGTAAGGGTAAATTAGAAAGTGATTTAGGATTTGAGAAACAGAGAATTATGTTCTCTTTTCTAGATCACTGATTTGCATAATCATGCAATTTTTTTAATGGGACATTCAATTTATGGTTATTTTTAAAAACTCACTATATGCACACACACACATTCCACACTTCATTATTTTTCTTTTTATTCTTTATTAGCTAAGTTATGAGTTTACAAAAAAACGTGCAAAAAATACAGGATTACCATATACCACTCCATGAACAGCACCATGTATTGGTTTAGAACTTTTGTTACAACTGATACTACTTTTAAAAAATAATTGTACTATTTATTTTTTAAAGATACTTAGATTACATAAATTTTACATTAAAAAAATGTAGGGTATTCCATATGCCCCACTCCCTACCCCTCCGGCAATTCCCCACATTAACAACATCCTTCATTAGTGTGGTATATTTGTTACAATTAATGAACATATATTGGAGCATTGCCACTAGGTGTGGATTATACTTGACATTATACTTAAAACTCTCTCCCACACAATTTTGTAAGTTATGACAGGATATCTAATGGCCTCTATCTGTCATTGCAGTGTCATTCAGGACAATTTCAATGTCCTGAAAATGCCCATATATTATACCTATTTCTCCCCTCTCTCTCCCCTCAGAACTTCCAAGGCCACTGCCTCCACATCATTGCTAAAATATCTTCCATTGTTAGAATAACAGTAAGTCTATAGTAGAATATCAGTAAATCTATATACTCTACTGTTTATTCCCCAATCTTGAGGATTCTGGGATGGTGATGCTCACTCTGCCTCTAATTGAGAGGGAGCCTAGATCCCAGGGGGTAGATAACTGGGACTATCTTATTTGCAGTTGTAGGCTTTCTCTGTTCCTTGGGATGGTCATTGTCCATCATCGTTTCCTTGTTAGTTGTCCTGGGTGAGTCCAATGAACTGGTGTCGCAAATTTGTTGAGATTCAGGGCCCAACTGGTGCATGGAACAACCAAAGATTTAAATCTCCTGGACATAAACCTATCAACACTAGTAATAACTATAAGTTCAAATATAAGGGTCAGAAGAGCCATGTGTAGAGAAACCACAACTGAGTCCAACTCTGTCACACTGAGGAGCATAAATTCGAAAGTAGGGCCCACTGGCAAGGCATCAAACTCTTGAGCTATCGGCTCTGCTTATAGTGTCTGGATGTCTCCAGAGCCCTCAGGAGTCCTGCTACTTGAGATAATATTTACTGTGGCAGTCAATGCGATCCAGACATGCATAAGCATAACCTCTGAAATGACCTCCCCACTTTGAAGTCTCTTAGCCATATAAACTCATTTGTCATTATCTTTTCCTCTTTATGGTCAAGGTCTTTGTCCAGTTGCATTGCTAATTGGTCCTTGGTATAATCCCTCATTGCCAGGGAGGCTCATCCCCATGAGTCATATCCCACACGTGGGGAAGGCAACACATTAATATGCTGAGTTTCTCTTAGAGAGAGACCACATTTGAGCAAGGAGACTCAGGAGGTAAATCTTAGGTAATCTATAATACTAGACCAAGTTTCAATTTCAAAAGAAAAGGTTTGTAACTACACTTATCAATATCAAGGGCCTGTCAATGGTCCACCCTCCTTCACTATTCACTGCCCCTGTATTCAGGGGATTCTTGCTGTCCCATTAGAGAATATGGGAGAGCTCTCCAGGATGGGAATTGGATATTCTTTCAGACACTGTGTGAATGCCCACCCACTGTAACAATAACCCATGAATATTTGAACACATTCATATGCCTTATAGTTATGCCTCAGGTGAACCTCCTCCCATACATCCCCCATCACTGACACACCATGCATATGTTCCTCTCCTGCCTCCGTTGTAACCCTTCTGTGATTCAAAACTTCTTCAAAAGTGAAACCAACAAAATAACCAAATAAAATTAATAAGAAAATGAAATAGTGATAGTTTTAAAAATGACAAATAAAATACAAAAAAAAATGAAAAAGAATTAGAAATAATAAAACATAACATTAAAAAAATAAATTTTGGCATTATGTTTCTCATCACTCTAAGATCTATTGTTTTGTATGTACAGTGACATTTTGTTCCATTTATTCCTTCAGTGTCTTTTTTTTTTTTTTCATTTTATTTTCAAAGAAGTTTAAGGTTGCACAGAAGTCACATACAGAACACAAGGGATTCCCATATAACCAACATCCTCACCCTTTCCCCTTTTCCCTTATTAATAACATTCTATATGTGGTCAGTACATTTGTTACAATTGATGTAAAAATATTGAAGCATTGTTACTAACCATGCTCAGTGATTTACATTATGGTTTACATTTTGGTACATACACTTTTATAAATTTTGATGAAATTTAACATGGCCTGTATCCATCATTGCAAGATTATGTAGAACAATTCCAATGTCCCCAAAATGCTCCATGTTCCATCTATTCTATTCCTCTCTTCTCCTCCCCTCTGGACACATGGCAATCACCAAGCTTCACTCCTTGAGAAACAAGATTCATAACTACTTGCAACAATGTTGAGGCCTTGACATACTGCCCTGTTCTCCTCTATTAGCACTAACTATGCTCTCGAGAGACTCCCACCCCTGTATTTGAGAATTCCCCAGGATGGAAGTCCAACACCTTCCTGTTCATTGTGTGGGACTCCACACACTGATACAACACACTATGGGAGGATGAACATTCACATGCTCCCTGGAAGCATGCACAGTTGTGCTCTGTCCTGCATGGCCCCCACATCCAACACTCTAAACCAGTAACTATCCCTTGCCATATTTGCCAGTAAAATATTCCAAACGTTGAAGTTTCAATCATATACTCGCAAATTCCCAGAATTCCTCTGCTCCCTCCCATGACCTCCCCCCAGTTCCATGGATAGTGCAGCCCCACCTCCACCGTAACCCACTTACAGGCCAGCACTGCCCAACCCAATAGCATCACTGCAACACTGTCATCCCCATCCACTGCACAACTATATCTTTCCTCCTTATCATAGATATTGGGTATGGGCATTGGTTCACAACCCCTCTATTCACTTCCTGTCTCCTGTAAACTTATCTTTCAGTTTCTAGCTCTGTGAGCCTGCTCAATTTGCTTATTAATATCAATGAGGTCATGTAATATTTGTCCTTCAGTGCCTGGCTTGCTTTACTCAACATAAGGTCTTCCAGGTTCATCCATGTTATCCCATGTGCTAATACTGCATTCCTTCTTACAGCTGAGTAATATTCCATTGGATGTATATACCTATCCATTCATCTGTTGATGGACATTTGGGTTGTTTCCAATTTTTGGCACTAGTGAATAATGCCACTATGAACACTGGTGTGCATATATCTGTTGGTGGCCCTGCTTTCAATTTTTCTGTATATATACCCAGTAGTGGGATTGTTGGAAGTTCCTGAGGAACTTCCAGACTGTCCTCCACAATGATGGCACCATTCTGCATTCCCACCAGCAGTGGATAAGTGTTCCCATTCCTCATATCCTCTCTAACACATGTGGTCCTCTGTTTTTAATAGCTGCCAGTCTAATGGGTATAATATGATATCTCATTGTAGTTTTTACTTGCATTTCTCTAATAGTTAGTGATGTTCAGCATCATTTCATGTGCTTTTTAGCCATTTGTATTTCTTCTTTAGAGAACTGTCTATTCAAATCACTTGCCCATATTTTAAGTGGTTTATCTTTTTACTTTTGAGGTGTAGGATTTCTTTATATATATTGGATATTATGCCCCTTTCAGATATATGGTTGCCAAATATTTTCTCCCATTGTGTTATCTGCCTTTTCACTTTCTTGACAAACTACTTTGAGGTGCAATATTTTAAAAATTTAAGTAGGTACCATTTATTTATTTTTCCTTTTGGTACTCGTGCTTTGGGTGTAAAGTTCATGAAAGCATTTCCTAATATAAGATCTTGGAGAAGCTTCCCTACATTATCTCCCAAGATCTTTAAGTTCTTGGCTGTTATGTTTAGATCTTTGATCCTTTTTGAATTAAGTTTTGAATAAGGTGTGAGATGGTGATCCTCTCACAATCCCTTGGATATGGATATCCAGTTTTCCAAGCACCATTTGTTGAAGAAGCCATTTTCTCCCAGTTGAGTGGACTTGGTGAACTTGTCGATTATCAGTTGACTGTATATGCTAGGATATATATCAGAACTCTCAATTCAGTTCTATTACTCAGTATGCCTATTCTTGTGTCAATACCATGCAGTATTGACCACTGTAGCTTTGATGTATGTTTTTATGCCAGGTAGTGTGATTTCTCCAAATTTGTTTTTCTTTTTCAATATGTCTTGGCTAGTTGGGGCCCCTTACCCATCCAAATAAATTTCAGAGTTAACTTTTCCAGTTCTGTAAAAATGGTGAGGTAATTTTTAAGGGGATTTCATTAAATTTTTAAATCAGTTTGTGTAGAATAAATATTTTAATGATATTTAGTCTTCCTATCCATTATCAGGAAATATTCTTCCACTTATTTAGGTCTTCTTTGATTTCCTTTAACAGTGTTGTATAGTTTTCTGTATGCAAATAGTTTACATCTTTAGTTAAATTTATTCCTAGATATTTAGTTGCTATTATAAATGGGACATTTTTTTCTCAATTTCCAACTCAGATTGCTCAATATTGGAGTACAGAAATGTTACTGATTTTTGCACACTTATCTTCTAACCTGCCACTTTACTGAACTCATTTGTAAGTTCTAGAAGCTTTGTTGTAGATTTCTCAAGGGTGATGTCATCTGCAAATAGTAAAATTTTTAATTCTTCCTTTCCAAATTGTATGCCTTTTATATCTTTTCCTTGCCTAAGTGCTCAAGCAAGTACTTCTAACCCAATGTTAAATGAGAATGGTGAAAATGCGCATTATTGTCTTGTTTCAGATTTTAGATGGAAAGATTTTAGGATTTCACCATTGAATGTAACATTAGTCATTGGTTTTTCATTTGTACCCTTTATCATATTGAGGGAGTTTCATTCTATTCCTACCGTTTGAAGTGTTTTTATCAGGAAAGTGTGTTGTATTTTATCAAATGCTTTTTCTGCATCTATAGAAATGACCATGAGGGTTTTTATCTAAAATTTGTTTATGTGGTGTATTACATTGATTGATTTTCTTATGTTGAACCATTCTTGCGTACCTTGGAAGAAACCCACTTGGCCATGAAGTATAATTCATTTGATGTATTATTGAATATGATTAGCAAGTATTTTGTTGAGGATTTTAGCATCTAGGTTCACTAGAGAGATTGGTTTATAATTTTTCTTACTCATGGCATCTTTGTTTGGCCTTGATATTAGGGTGATGTAGATATCATAGAATGAGTTAGGCAATGTTCCCTCCATTTCTATTTTTTGGAAGAGTTTAAGTAGGATTGGTGTTAGTTCTTTCCACAGTGTTTTGTAGAATTCACCTGTGAAGCGATCTGGTATTGGGCTCTTCTTATTTGGGAAGTTTTTGATAACTAATTTAATCCCATTACTTGTGATTGGTCTATTGCGTACATCAATTTCTTCTTTCATCAATGTAGGCTGCTTGTATGTTTCTAGGAATTTGTCCATTTCCTCTAATTATCCATCTTCTTGACATACAATTTTTCAAAGTATCCTCTTATGATACTCTTTATTTTAGTGGGGTCAGTGGAGATATTCCCTTCCTTATTTCTTATGTATTTGCATCTTCTCTCTTTTTTCTTTGTTAACCTAGCTAAGGGTTTGACCATTTTATTAATATTCTCAAAGAACCACCTTTGGTTTTGTTTATTTTTTTCTAATGTTTTCTTATTTTCAGTTTCAAATAGCTCTGCTCTAAAATTTGTTTTTCCTTTTTTCTACTTCCATTGGAGTTAGCTTTTTGCTCTTTTTCTAATTCTTACAGTTGTGCATTTAGGTCTTTGATTTTAGTTCTTTATTCTTTTGCATTTATGGCTATGAATTTCCCTCTCAGTACCACTTTTGCTGCCTACCATAATATGTTGTGTTGTTATTTTCATTTATTTCACGGTTGTTACTGATTTCTTTTGCAATTTCCTCCTTGACCTACTGAATGTTTAAGAATGTGTTATTTAATGTCCACATTTTTGTGCCTAATCTGTTTCTCTGCCCCTTACTGTTTTCCAGCTTCATTCCAGTAAAAGTCAGAGAAATTACTTTGTATAATTTCAATTTTTCTGAATTCATTGACAGTTTTTCTGTGGCCAAAAATGTAGTCTATCCTTGACAATGATCCATGTGCACTTGAGAAGAATGTATATCCCACTTTATTTATGTGTAATGTTCTGTATATGTCTATTAGGCCTAAATCTTATAATGTATTATTCAAAGTCTTTGTTTCTTTATTGATTCTCTGTCGAGATGTTCTGTCTAATGGTGATAATGGTGTATTAAAATCCTCCACTATAATTTTTTTCTCCACTTAATTTTTCCAATATTAGCCTCATGGATTTTGAGGTTCCCTGGTTAGGTGCATAAATGTTTATGATTGTTCTTTCTTTTGGATAGATTTCACCTTTTTAAATATATAGTGTCTTTCTTTGTCTCTTACAATAATTTTGCATTTATAGTTTATTTTGTACAATATGAGTATAGCTACTCTCGCCCTTTTTTTGTTATGGTTTGCATGTATAATTGTTTTCCAATCATTCCCTCTTAGCCTCTTTGCATCTGGACCTAAGATGAGTTTCTCATAGAAAGCATAAAGATGGATCATATTTCCTTATCCATTCTGCCAGTCTGTATCTCTTGACTGGAGATTTTAAGCTGTTAACATTCAATGTTATTTCTGTCAATGAATTACTTACACTAGCCATATTTTCTTTAGGTTTTTGTATACCATATGTTGTTTATATTTCTCCTTATTATCTTTCTAGTTATTCTTATACTCTACTCCAACTCTCTCTCTCCTGTGTTTTCCTTTCAACTTGCAGAACACCCTTTAGTATTTTTTGAAGGGCATGTTTCTTATTGACAAACTCTCTTAATTTCTGTTTATCTGTGAATATTTTGAACTCTCTCATTTTTGAATGCCAGCTTTGCTGGATAGAAAACTCTTGGCTGGAAGTTGTTCTTTTTTAACACCTAAACTATGTCATATCACTGCTTTCTCACCTCCATGGTTTCAGGTGAGAAATCTGCACTTAATCTTATTGAGCTTCCCTTGTATATTGTGGATCTCTTTTCTCTTGCTGCTTTCACTATTCTCTCCTTGTCTTGAGTATTGACAATTTGACAAGTATATGTCTTGGGGGTAGTTCTGTTAGGATTTATACTGTTTGGAGTGTGCTGCACTTCCTGGACATGTATGTCTATGTCCCTAAGTAGAGTTGGGAAATTTTCAGCCATTATTTCCTGCAACACTGCTTCTGCCCCCTTTCCCTTCTCTTCTCCCTCTGTGATACCTATAATGCATATGCTCACGTTTCATGTTGTCATTCAAGTCCCTATGTCCCTAATGGATTTTTTCTAGCTTTTTATCTATGTGTTTTACTATCTGTCTGATTTCAGATGTACTGTCTTCCACATCACTGATTCTTTCCTCTACCTATTCAAATCTGCTCTTATGTACTTCCAGTGTAATTTTGATTTCTTGCATTGTGCCATTCATCACCATCATATCTGTTATCTTTTCATGTATGTTTACAATTTCTTTGGTATGTTCTCCCAGAGTTTTCTTAATATCCTTAATCTCTTCCTTCACTTCATTAAATTGATTCATGGTATTTGTTTGGACATTTCTGTTTAGTTGTTACATGTTCTGTGTCTCCTTCTGTTTTTTAGTTTGTTCATTAAACTGGGCCATATCTTCCTGTTTCTTAGTATGGCTTGTAATTTTTTGTTGGTGTCTAGGCATGTGTCTATCTTGATGTGTTTATTTCATTGGTTAGCTTCTCTTTTTACTCTAGGTATTTATTTTGTTGCTTTTTTTGTGTGTGTGGTAAGGTTTCATTTGACATTTTGTTCCTCTTATTCAATTTCTCTGCTATTATCTATGTTCCTTTGGGAAAAAAAATTTAGAACCAGAGAAAAGGAAAGAAGTAAGAAGAGAAAAAGAATAATAGTAATAATAATTTTTTTTAAAAGGTGGAAGAGTAGCTGTACAAGACCTAGGAAAATAAATAACTTATGTAAGTAAAAAATTGTAAGAAATACAGAGGGATAAGAATAAAATAGTGAAATAGAAAAAATGAAATGAGAAACAAAATAGAGAAAAATATATAGAATAAATTAAAAGGCCAGAATGAAGAAAAGAGAAGAAAAGAAAAAAGAAAACAAAAAAAGAGAAAGTAAAGGAAGAAGAAAACAGAAAAAAAAGAGTGAGAGAAAGAAATGAAAACAAATGAAAAAATTGAAGACCAAACAAAAAGAGGTGGAATGAATGAAAATGAAAAAATAGCAGAAGCTAAAAAATGAAGGAAAAGTAAAGAAATTATGTAGACAGAAAAAAATCAGTAAAAGAAAGAAAAGGGAAACAAAGAAAGGGTAAACACAACAAATAACAAACAAAATAGCAGCAACTAAATAAAATAAAATAAAATAAATAACCAAGGAAAAATAGCTTTCCCTCTTAGGCCCCTAAGGAACTTCTCAGGCTGCTGGTGTTCATCAATCAATCACTCTCCAGCCTGCCCTCTGCAGGTGATGAATCAGGTTTTAATGAGTAAAATAATAAATAAAAAAAAGAAAGAAAGAAAAGAAGCTTAAAAAAAAAAAAAAAAAAAAAAAAAAACAGATCCATGAAAGCCTAAAATAAAATGAATGTCTATATATTCCCTGTCATAATGTATCAGCTGGCTCCCCAATAACCAGGTGGATTACTCTCTTGATCCACCTGGAAACTGAACCAGGGACCTCATATACACAAAGCAGGAATTCCCCCACTGAGCTAAATTGTCTCCTTAGGTTAATTGTCTTCATAGAACTTTCTGCCCCCCACGTCCCAGGTGTTTAGACTTCAACAGATTGCTAGAGTCCCGCTGATTAGGTTCCTGTCCCTGCCCCCTCTCTTTGTCTTCCTGGGTGGCTGGGTGTGACAGCTTGCCAGAGTGGATCCCCTCTCCCCTTTCCCATGAGGTCAGGGTCCTTTCCAAGATTCAACTGGGCAAACTCACCTCAAAGTAACCACTCTCCACCCTCTACCAGACCCCTCTTCCTCCCAGGTAACACTCTCTCCCAGGCCCTTGGCAGCAGCAAGCCAGGGGCACTGAGGCTACATACCCTGAGGGTGGGGTATATGCACCATTTCCAGCCAGAGGGGTGAGCATCTCAGTTTTCCTTTGCCTTCTTTATCTTTCCAATACCCTCCTAGATGACTCAGAGCACCTTCCCATTCTATATATATCCAAAGCTCTTTTAGATAGGTCCTAGCCTTCTCTCTGCTTTTTTTGTGAGAGGATCAGGCTCTATCTTTCTGCTTTGTGTACTATTTTTTAATAGTAGTTACCTTTGTTACAACTGATGAAATCTTACTAAAATAGTTCTATCTGTTGTTCCATTATTTACATTAGTTGTATTTTTCCCATATACAACTTAATTATTAACACCTTGTATTATTATAATACACTCATTAAAATTCCTGAAAGAAAATCTTATACTTGTATATTAACTAAAGTTAATCATCTAGAATAGGTTTTACTGTATTGTACAGTCCCATATTTTATTTTTTTTACTTTATTTTAAGAAAAGCTTTAGAGTACATAAATGTTACATTAAAAATATAGGAGATTTCCATATACCCCACCCTTCCCCACACACACTTTCCTCCATTTAACAACATCTTTCATTAGTGTGGTACATTTGTTGCGATTGATGAGCACATATTGAAGCATTCCTACTAACCAATACTAATAGTTTAAATTATGGTTTAAACTTTGCACCACACAATTTTACAGATTTTTACAAAATGTACAATGGCCTGTATCCATCATTGCAATATATTCAGAACAACTCCAATGTCCCTAAAATGCCCGACATTATACCTGTTCTTCCTTTTCCATTCTCTCAGAACCTCTGGTGACCACTGTCTTTATATCAGTGTTACAAGTTCTTCAATTACTAGAATAATATTAAATAAGTCTACTTAGGTCCATGGTTGCATTTCCCCCTAATGTTTGTTCATTCATCAATCTTGAGGATTTGGGGGTGGTGATGCCCACCCTGCTTCCAACTGAGAGTGAGCTTAGATCTCATGGAGCAGACAGATGGAGCTTTCTTGCTTGCAATTGTAGATACTCTCTGTTTTTTGCAATGGGCATTGTCCGTCATCATCCTTTTATTAGTTGAACAAATGACCTGGAAATGAACTGGAGAGTAGGTGTTGGCTGCATCTCTGCTGAGATTCAGGGCTCAACTGGCATATGAACAGCACGAAGATTTAAGCCTCTGGGACAAATATTTAATGGATATAGTGCTAATTATAGGTTGAAATAAAAGGGACAGAACAACCATGTGTGGGAAAATTATAAATAACTATAACTCTGAAATATTGGGGAGATAGATTATTATATATCCCAAGGTAAGTCACATTGATTGGGTGTCAAATCCTGGAGTTGTCTGCCCTGCCTATAATGCCCAGATGTCCTCTAGAGCCCTCAGGAGCCCCCCTGCTCGAGGCACTGTTTACTCTGGCAGTCAGTGAGTTCCTCCTGCATAAGCATAACCTCTGAAATGAGCTCCCGACTCATTTTGAAATATCTTAGTCATAAAAACTCATTTGTATTTAATATTTCCCTCTTTTGGTCAAGGTCTTTTTCCAAATACATTATTAGTTGCTGCTTGGTAATAATCCCTCAGGGCCAGGGTGGTTGATCCCCAGGAGTCATATCCTACGCCAGTGGGAAGGTAGTGAATTTATATGCTGAGTTTTGAAGCCACATTTGAGCAACAAGGAAGATTTCAAGAGGTAATTCTTAGGCAATATATATTACAAGGCTAAGTTTCAATTTCACAAGAACAAGTTTCATAAGTACAAGCATTCAATATCAAGGGTCTGTCCTCCTTCTCTAGGCATTGCCCATATACTCTAGGGATTCTTGCCTCTTTATTAGAGAATGTAGCAGGACTTCCCAGGATGGGATTCTAATATTCTTTTGGTTATTGTGTGGGTCTCCATCCACTGAGACAACACCCCAAGGCCACATGAACACATTCATATTCCATAGAGGCATGCCCCAAGTGCACCCTTCCCCACACATCCCCCCACCACTGACATGCCATGCCACTGATCCTCCCCAGCCACAGTTGCAACCATTCTGCAATTCAAAACGTCCCCCAAAACAAAGCCAAAAAATAAAAAAATAATTTTTCCATTGTGTCTTTCATCACCATAAGATCTGTTACCTTTTATGTATATTGACTATTTCTTCTGTATGTTCCCCCTGTGTCTTTTTTTTTTTTAAGTTCAATTTCAAAGAAGCTTTAGGTTACCAAAAAGTCATATGGAAAATATAGGGTATTTCCATATACCCCATGCCCCCCCCCATCTCACATTTTCCCCTGTTAATAACTTCTTACATGAGTATGGTACATTTGTTGCAATTGATGAACAAATATTGAAGCTTGCTGCTAACCATGATCAATGGTTTACATTATGGTTTACATTTTGTACCTTACACTTCTATAGGTTTGATAAAATGTATAATGGCCTGTACCATCATTGCAAGATCATGCAGAACATTTCCATTGCTTTACAAATGCTCTATGTTCCACCTATTCTTCCCTTCCCCTCCCATCGGAAATTATGGCAACCAATAAGTTTCAATTTTTGAAGAATAAGATTCATAGTTACATACATTAATATTGAGATCTTGACATACTGGTCTGTTTCTTTTATTAGGCACTGCCTATATTCTTGAGAGATTCTTGCCCTCTATTTAAGAATGTAGCAGGACTCCTCAGGATGCGAATTTAATATTTTCTTGTTTATTGTGAGGGTCTCCACCCACTGAGATAACACCTTAAGAAAAGATGAAAACATTCATATTCTACAGAAGCATGGCCCAGGTGCACCCTTTCCCACATATTCCCCCACCAGTGCTGCCCAGCACCAGTAATCCTCACCTTTCATATTTGTCAAAAGAACATTCCCACCATTGTACTTTTAACGACAGACTTACAAATCCGCAGCGTTCACCTGTTCCTTCCTCCAGCCCTCTCCCCAGTTCCATGGATAGTACAACCAAACTCTCCCACCCTATTAGACCCTTATTGGATAAGTGGTTACCAAATATATTCCCATTGAGTAAGCTTCCTTTTCACTTTCTTGACAAACTCCTTTTTTGAGGTCTCATTTATCTATTTTTTCTTTCATTGCTCGTGCTTTGGGTGTAAAGCTTATGAAACCATTTCCTAGTACAAGATCTTGCAGGTGCTTCCATACATTATCTTCTAGGAGTTTTATGTTCTTGGCTCTTATATTTAGGTCTCTGACCTATCTTAAGTTAATTTTTGTACAGGACATGAGATGTGGTCCTCTCTCATTCTTTTGGATAGGAATATCCAGTATTCACAGAACAGTTTGTTGAAGAGGCCATTCTGTCCCAGTTGAGTGGGCTTGGTGGCCTTGTAAAATATCAGTTGATCATATATGCAAAGATCTATATCAGAATTCTCATGCAGTTCCATTGGTCAGTATGTCTATCCTTGTGTCAATAGCATGCAGTTTTGACTACTGTAGCATGTTAGTCTGCTTTAAAGTCAAGTAGCATGATTCCTCCAAATACATTTTTTTTCAATGTTTTTGGCTATTCAGGGTCCCTTGCCCTTCCTAATAAATTTCATAATTGGCTTCTCCAATTCAGTAAAAAATGCTACTGTAATTTTTATTGGGATTGTGTTAAATTTGTAAATCAATTTGGGTAGGACAGACATCATCAAACATTAATGATGTTCAGTCTTCCAATCCATGAACATGGAATATTCTTCCATCTCTTTAGGTCTTCTTTGATTTCTTACAATGCTGTGTAGTTTTCTGTGTACAAGTCCTTTACATCTTCAGTTAAGGTTATTCCTAGATAATCGATTCTTTTAGTTTCTAATGTAAATGGAATTTTTTCTTGGTTTCTTCCTCAGATTACTCATTTTTATTGTACAGAAATGCTATTGATTTTTGCATGTTAATCTTATGTCCGGTAAATTTACTGAATTCATTTATCAACTCTAGAATCTTTGTGGTAGATTTTGGGGGGCTTCCTATGTATAGGATCATGTCATTGGTAAATAGTGAAATTTTTACTTCTTCTTTTATAATTTGGTTGCTTTTTATTTCTTTTACTTGCCTAAATGTTCAAGCTAGTATTTCTTACACAATGTTAAATAAGAGCAGTGACAGTGGGCATCATTGTTTTTTTCCAGATCTTAGAGGGAAAGACGCTGGCATTTAACTGAGCATGATGTTATCTGTGGGTTTTTCATATATACCCTTTATCATATTGTGGAAGTTTCTTTCTATTCTTATCGTTTGAAGTGTTTTTTATCAAGAAAGGATGCTGTATCTTGTCAAATGCTTTTTCTACATCAATAGAGATTATCATGTAATTTTTTTTTCTTTTGACCTGTTAATTTGTTGTATTACACATTGATTGATTTTCTTATTTTGAACCACCCTTCCATACCAGTAATAAAACCCACTTGATTCTGGTATATATTTTGTTTTGTGCATTATTGAATACGATTAGCAAGTATTTTGTTGAGGATTTTAGCATCTAAGTTCATTAGAGATATTGAGCTGTAGTTTTCTTTTCTTGTGGTGTCTTTATGTGGGTTTGGTGTTAGGGTGATGTTGGCATCATAGAATGAGCTAAGCCATGTTCCTTCCACTTCTATTTTTTTTTTTTTTAAGTATAGGATTGGTGTTAGTTCTTTCTGGAATTATTGGTAGAATTCACCTGTGAAGACGTCTGGTCCTGGACTGTTCTTGGTTGGGAGGCAGCCATTCAATCACTGAGTTATGCCAGCTCCATTGATTAGGTAGACTTCTGAAAGATTATTACTTGCCTCTCATCACTCTTTTTTTCCCTCAGGTCAGTTGGGTTTCTGACAGTTTACCTGCTGTCTTTCATAACTTCCCCCTCTTCCAGGCTGTTAGGCACCTGTCAGCCCACCCCTTCACTGACCCAGTTCCTCTCTCTACCAGGGTGGGTGGGCATGACAGCCTGTCTGATAAACTCCACCTTCTCCTCTCCCTGGAGCTGTTGTGATGCTGGCATCCTTTTTATTCCCCTGTGGTGCAGCCACACTAACTCCCCTCCCCACACACCTCTATTCCCCTGAGTTTTCTGGGCGCTGGTCCCACATCTGTTTGCTCTGCATCTCCCCCACCTCAAGAGCCTGTTGGGTACCAGGAAGATCCCCTGGTTGCCTGGGGGCTTTCTTCACTCTTGAAGCCAGCTGAGAGGGCTCTAAGATCCCTATGAACCATGTGTGTGCTGACTTGAGTGACTTACGTCCTACAGCTTCCCTTTCTCCTGGCCATCTGGGTCTCCCCTCTCTCCAATTGCCCCACCGTCCTGCAGCTTTCTTTCTGCCAGGTACACCTGCCTACGATCCCTCAGTTTCTGAAGGAAGACTGCAGCCTGCCAGTTCCTTACTCCACCATCTTGGATCTCTTATTTATCTTTCAGTATTTATTACAGTAATGTATACATCCTAATGCTTCCCCTTTTAATCACATTCACTTGTGTAGTTGGTGATGTTAACTGCAATCACAATAATGTTCTACAATCACCATCATCTTTTTCCAAACCTTTGCCATCAGCCTAGATAGAAATTCTGTACAAGTTAAGCATCACCTCATCTCTAACCCCAGACTATATTCTGGTAACCTATCTGGATTCTAACTCTTTGAAATTGCTTATTATAATTAGTTCATAACAGAGATATCATTCAATATCTGTCCCCTTGTGTCTGGTTGATTTTACTCAACATGATGTACTCAAGGTTCATCCATGTTACCACATGCATCAGGACTTCATTCCATGTTGTGGCTGAATAATATTCCATTGTGTATATAAACCACATTTTGTTTATCCATTCATCTGCTGATGGACACTTGAGTTGCTTCCATCCTTTGTAAAATGTGAATAATGCTGCCATGAGCATCAATGTGCAAGTATCTGTTCAAGTCCTTGCTTTCAGTTCTTCTGGTATATACCCAGTAAGCAGGATTGCTGGATCAAATGGTAATTCCATACTTTGCCTCCTGAGGAACTGCCAAACTGTCTTGCACAGCAGCCTTATCATTTTACATTCCCATTAACAATGATTGAGTGTTCCTGTTTCTCCACATACTCTCCAGCACTTGTACTTTGCTGTTGTTTTTTTTAATAGTGGCCATTGTAGTGGGAGTGAAATGATATCTCATTGTGGTTTTGATTTGCATTTCCCTAATAGCTAGTAGTGTTGAGCACATTTTCCTGTGCTTTTTAACTTTTTCTATTTCCTTTAAATGCCTTTTCAAGTTGTTCACCCATTTTTAATTGGGTTGTCAGGCTTTTTATTTTTGAGTTGTAGGATTTCTTTATATGTTCTGGATTTAAACACTAATTGGCTTGAAAATTTTTCTCCTATTGAGCTGGTTGTCCTTGTATCTTCCTGACAAAATCCTTAGATGTACAAAAGTTTTTAATGTTGAGTAGGTCACATTTATCTATTTTATCTTCTATTGCTTGTGCTTTGGATATAAAGTCTAAGAAACCATTGCCTAGCACAAGAGCTTAAAGATGTTTCCCTCCATTTTCTTCTAAGAATTCTACACTCCTGGTTCTTATATTTAGGTCTTTGATCCATCATAACTTAATTTTGTATATATTGTGAGATAAGGGTCCTCTTTTATTCTTTCATATATGGATATCTAGTTCTCCCAGCACCATTTGTTGAAGAGACTATTCTATCCCAGGTGAGTAGACTTGGCAGGCTTGTCAAAAATAAATTGTCCATGTGGTTTTATATTTTTGTTAATGTGGTGCATTACATTAATTGTTTTTCTTGTGTTGAACCATTCTTGTATGCCTGGGATAAAAGTCACTTGACCATGATGTATGAGTCTATTAATGTGTGTAGGGTTCAATTGGTATTTATTGAGGATTTTTTAGGAGGTACTGGGGATTGAAACCAGGACCTTATATGGGAAGCAGGCACCCAACCACTGAGCTATATCTTCTTCCCTTAGCAAGGATTTTTGCATCTATATTCATTAGAGAAATTGGTCTGGAATTTTCTTTTCTTCTAGTATCTTTACATGGCTTTCATATTAGGATCATGTTGGCCTCATAGAATGAGTTAGGTAGTGTTTTCTTCAGTTTTTAGAAGGGTTTGAGCAGAAATGGTATTAATTCTTCTTGAAAAAATCGTTATAATTTACTTGTAAAACTATCTGTTTCTGTGTTTTTCTTCCTTGGGAGGTTTCAAAACTTATTCAATCTCTTTAATTGTAATTTTTACTCTGAGATCTTCAATTATTTCACGTGTCAGTATAGTTTGTGTATTTCTAGGTATATGTCCATTAATCTAGGTTGTCTAACTTTTTGGCATACAGTTTTTCATAGTATCATCTTCTGATCCATTTTGTTACTGTTTAATCAGTAGTAATGTCCCCCTCTCATTTGTGATTTTATTTATTTGTGTCTTCTCTCTTTTTTCCTTTTTGTTTCTAGCTAAGGTGTGTTAATTTTGCTGATCTTCTCAAAGAAAGAACTTTTTGTATTGTTAATCTCTATATTATTTTTCATTCTCAACTTTTTTTTTTTTTTTGCTACAGTATTTGCTATTTCTATCTTTCTGCTTCCTTTGGGGATTGTTCTGCTGTTTTATTTCTAGACCCTTCAGATGCACAGTTAGGTCTTTTATTTCAGGCTTTCTTCTTTTTTAATGTAAGCATTTATGGTTATAAATTTCCCTCTAAGCACTGCCTTTGCTATGTTCCATAAGTTTTGATATGTTGTGAGGTAATGTTTACCCAAGCCAAACCTTGCCTCAGGCGTTTGCGGG